>CM076575.1:324731584-325177367 GCA_034641835.2 Pinus albicaulis
GATCTCTTGATGCGGAGTGTGCACGATTACAGTTCTCTCGAACTCTGGAGTGATCTCCCACCGAAGTTCTATGTTCTTTTACTAACGGTGGTTATGGATTTACAATAAAGGATTTACAACAAAATACCAACCGACAATTCTTCACACCAGCACCGAATCTTCACACAAGTTGCCTCATTCCTATGCAGGTCAATGCTCGATCCATGATTGGATTTAGGAGGAAATCGATGTCAAATATTGACATCGAAGAAGCCAATTCATAGTTAGTCTGTCGGGATCATTATTTTACAATAGAAGCACAATATCAGATGATAGAATGTGTTGGGTTTGGGATGTATGACTCTAAATGCGGCTGTAAGAATCAAAAATTCAAACAGTGAAAAAAAATCAGTCTCCTTTAGACAAATAATTCAATACTATTTGATCATCATGATTTTTTGTAAGGTCGATTTGTGCTTGTAAGGTGAAAAAAATTATTTGAAAATGACAACCATCTCCGCTACCGAATGACATCCGTGGTAACGTGTAGAAAAATCACTGCTCAGCACAGGCATTTACCGAACAGAGGTTATCGAGTATGTTGTGAGCTCGTAGGCACCGAGTAGAGAAAGGACGCCCTCAGGCTGTAGCCACTAATAGTGCTCGCCTTTTACTTTTAGAGAAAATTAAGAGACTTTTGCTGAAGGGAATATTGTACAAGCAACTGTCCATTTTGTCCAAAATAATCGTGTAGAATGTGATCTGTCGGGTGAAATTTATTCAGAATTCAAAGTACATAATGGATTTGACTTGCAAAGCGAGTGAGTTAAGGAGTGATCATTGGAAGAGTGGACAAGTTAAGGATCGGTTCTATGAAAAATATGAATCACTTTTACACAGCGAGCAGGAAAAAGCATAGAAAGAAAAGGAGCTTGCAAAAAAGTCTTTCAAATCTCGGATGATTGTGCATCCACTATTCCAAAACATTTCAGCCGAAGAAGCCATGGAGGTATTGTTTGACGTGCCGCGGCTCTTGAATGTATGACCCTCACAACCATGTTGCTCGTCCTCCAACTGTGAAGCTTTATGTCACCATGTAAAGCAATCTTCCGTTATTATGCTTTAGTGCCCTTTTAAAGCCATCAATGTTTGCCTTCTTGCTGACAGCAACCACTCACATTACAATCTTCTTCTGGTCCATTGCTCTGATACCACATATTGAAAATAAAATTAACTTAGACAAATACAGAAAACACGCATAAAAAACCAGACACCAAATAATGGCGGAAAAAGGCTTTAGCTTCACGCCTTCCTCACATATTTTTCTCATTATTAAAAGAATGTAATTTTACAATTAAATATATGAGGAAAGAGTGTCTCAAGATAGTACGTGCTATCTTGAACACCTTTTTGAGATAATTTCTCAACCAAACACACACCAATATAGGAGCTACCTAAACTAACTCCTATCTTAAAGGAACAACCCAAGAGTTAGGCACAAATTCCTAACTTGTAATATTTAATTAATTAATTTAATTTTTTGGATTTATTATTGTTTTGTGAGAGAGGCTAACAGTTTGAGTAGTTTTATCTTGTTTTTCTACAGTTATGTTTTCATTTTCTGTTTGAGTTTCTTGTGTTTTACTGCTCCTAGTTTTCTTTTCAGGAGTGGTTTGAGAAGCAGTAGATGTTTTTTCAGATTTTGAGTTGTCAGAAACTGTTTTTTCAGTGGTAGCTTTTGGATCTGCTGATTTTGAATCAACAATGGGTGTTTTAGGATCTAAGTTTGATGTTTTAACATAATTAGGTGCTTTTGCAAAAACAGATTTTTGTGAATATTTTTTAGCTTGAGCAATTTCATTTGTTATGTCAACAATCTTTGGACTTGGTAAAATTTTGGGGCTGGAAACTTTGTGGGAAGAACTAGAGTTTTGCCTATTTTCTCTAGGGAGAATTTACAGAACTTTTGTTGTTGGGCCTTCTACTATTTTCTTATTTTCATTTTGAGCAGATTTCTTAGTAGAAGTTTCAGTGTTTTTCTTACTCCTAAGTTTATATTGCTTGTGTACTTCGTTTATAGGAAAATGATAACCTTGCTTGTAGTCAAATGATTCACCTGAATCTAATTGAAGTTGTTGCATTTCAAATAACTCTTGATATTCCTGAGTGAGAAAGATAGTGTTATCTTCATTTATACCCATTATATTTATGGTATCTTCATTATCTACATTGTTTTGAGAACTTTCAGCATAGTTCTCCTAAAATGGGGGTCTTATTGTCTGATCTAGGGCTGATTCTTTTGATTTTCCTGAATTTGTATTTTTCCTAAAGTTGAGATTTATGATTTGCTATTGATTATCCCATTGAGGTCTTCTTTCTATGTTGTCTAAATATTCATCATTCTCTCGAAAGTCTTAGCTAACTGGTCTATTTTTCCATCTGAATTAGAGGCTTATTCTTTCATGGTTACTCTCCTTTCATTCCTCAATCTAGCTTTTCTAGCTAAAATGTTTACTTCTACACCTACAACATCTGTTTTCATTCTTTCTAAAGTTTCTGCATTTCTTTCTCTTAACTGATATGCCATGTTTGTGTCAAATCCATCTAGGAATTTAATTAGGACAGATTCAGGAGTGGGTTCGATATTTGTAGGAATTGAATTGTAAACACTGTTTTATCTAGTGCAATAGTCTTGTACTGATTCATTGGGAGCTCTTTTCATTACATCAAATTCAGACAATATTTGGAGTGGATTTTTCTTCTTTTCCCATTTATTCAAAAATAACCTATGAAAAATAGCTATGTCAGCCATACTAGCAGCAGTAACACCTTTAAACCATTTTTTTACTTCCTCTGTTAATGTTTGTGCAAACAACCTCATTTGTACATCAAAATCATCTATTTCATGGAGTTCAATCTGTCATTTTATTTATGTGTTGATATGCAGTGCACTGTGTAGTAGCATCAAATTGTGGTATCTTACTTTGGTAATCCTAAGGCATGTCATGTAGTTGTGTTGGAAGAACAAGGGGAGCATACCTGGCAGCCATAACTTGAATTCTAGCTTGGCTAGGAGGTAGATTGGAAGTGCTTGGGGTTGAACTAGTAGTACTAGTTGATGTAGTAACAAAAGTAACTAATGAAACTAGAATATGGGATGGTGAACTAGAAAAAGTAGTAGATGAACTAAAGGATGAAGTAAAGGTACTAGGAAATGAAACTGGAATATCTAAGGAATTAGTAGGAAATGAGAGTGATGTTTTTGAAATAGTAGAAGGTAAACTAGTGGATCAAGTTGACGATGGAAATAATATTCTAGGTTGTAAGGGTTGTCTAGGGATCAATGGATCTGTATATTGAATGGTAGTTGAAACTATAGATGGTGTAGTGGTATCTAAATGAGGAATAGAAGGGTTAGATGTGTAAGCTAATAATTGGGCTAATTCAATAGCTTCATCAATTTCTTTAAGAATAGTAGCATTTATTTATCTCTTCAAGCTTATCCTAATTTTTAACTTTCTTTAATTCAGAATCTACTGTAATATTTTCCTGTTCTGCCTCAAGAAATGAAATGAAAATAGGGTCTATAACAACAATTTTTAAATCAGATTCTAATTTACTTATGAACAAAGAATTTTCAAAATTCAGATCAAACTGTATATCTTGTAAACTTACTAACTCTTGTGGTAATGAATTAGCTCTAATTAATGAAATTTTAGCATCTAAATATTCTATCTGTTTTTTCTTTTTCCCAATTCTGTCTGGATTGTCTACTATAACAAGAAGTTTAGGATCCGGGTTAGACCTGGTATAGTAAATTTTTCTAGAAGCTAGAATTACATTTTTTTTTTATAAAATGATACTCACAGCTTATAAAACAGTCTTAAAGGCAAAAAGATAATGAAAAAGATTTCTTTAAGACCTATTTTAAAATGAGGATTGGTTAGTTCCCTAGTATGGTCACCAATATGTTATCACTCTAGTAATTCCCAAGTTGTGAGATTTTTATTTAAAGTTTTAAGAACAATAGAGGTAACCACAAACCTAATTTTAAACTTTAGGATCTAGCCTTCCTAGGGTTCAGAGAGGGCTTTCTCTGTAAGATTTAACTTTGTTTTGATTATAAAATATTAGGCTAGTTATGATTGTGAAATTTGGTTTTAATTTGGTGGGAAAAATCACTTAATGAGATGGATAGTGAGAAATCTAATTGTCCATTGGGCTAAGGAGTTAAAATTCAAGTAGACAGAACTAAGATCAAGGTCAAAAAGTCAAATTTGTTTAGGGCAAGATAGATAAGTCTTTGAAGATCTTGGAAGGTTGTTTTGGTGAAGTGGTTTGATCGGGATAAATAACAATGAAGGGTTCTTTGATCCGGAAAAGGGAAGTACTAGGCAGAGTTCAAACAAAAGAGGGAGCAATTAAGGGTTCCCTATTTTGGAAATCAACAGAAAACATAGAAATGATAAACAGTAAAGACAGGGTGCTTTTAACAAATCCTGAAATAATACTCCTGTTTATTCATTCAAATTTAGAACACATAACGGATGCATGAAACAAATAAGATAAACAATGAAAAGTAGAAATTACTTCACTTCAAGGCTCATCACATGAATCCTGAAATATGATGCTAGTTGATCTGATCCAGTCCGCTACTCAAAATTTGCAACACAAAATCCTTCAAGTCTAACAAAAATGACTATAGAAATCTTCAACAATTTATTCTACACTAATACTTCTAAGGATGAAGTATTTATACAATATTGTTTACAAAATATCCTAGAATATTTCTAGGAATTATCTAAGGAAAATAGATTTATCTTTACAATAAAATGGAGACAGTTGCTTAACAAATCAACAAGCTATCCTATTGATTCAAATAAAATAGAAATTAATTGTGGATTAGGTGCAGTTGGTTGCCTTGGTGCCCTCTTTGCTGGCTCAGATATTTCAAATCTGTTTTGAAATCTAATATTCTTTATCTTATACTCTTTTACTCTGATTCCCTTTAATCTGATACACTTTAACTCTGAAAAAATTGTTTTACTATTGTAATAAATTTTGAAAAATCAGCAAAATGTTTTCTTCTTTTTATCTGCTTTTTAACTTTCACAGTAAATCAGTAAGTGGTTGCCAAGCTTCATCATTAGGAATTTGAATCTTTTTCAACCTCCTGAAATTCTCATCTGCCTCAGTATATCTAGAAAATGTTGGTTTTATGACAAATAAATGTCTTATCTCATGCTGCAGATAAAATAAATCTTCAAAACTTCTGAGTAAGACCTTCCTTGTTGGACTGCCTTGTCCACTTGTCTTTTCAACCTTCTCTTTTGCATACTCTCTGATTTTCTTATTATAATCTTCCTATGGCATAAGTTATTCATTAATGACCAGAATGTTAGGCAAACTTCTTTGCCTCAATTTTTCAAATTTAACCATAAACTTGGTTATGGTTATGTTCATACTTTCACATTTCTCTTCAAGTTGTTTCATTAGATTCTTCTTTGAGACGACTTTCCTTATTTCAAGGATTGTCTCTGTCCTATCAGTGATTTATTTTTCTTCCAACTCCTGCCTATTTTTGTTGTTGAGGAACTTGATCAATTCTATGGCTTGCTCAAGTTTAGTACCTAGCTCATCTTTGGTTTTCTAAATTTCTACTAGTGCTACCCTTAGTAAATCTCTCTATTCAAAGATTACCTGAATTGAGGGCCACACATCATTGATGGCTTCAATGATTTTTTTAGATAAATGGTTTTTCACATATGATATTGGCTCTTTTAAGGTTAAATTCTCTTATATTTTCTTCAGTTCTTCATTTAACCTATTAGCCCTTTGCTCATGAGTTTTGAAATTTGATTTGGGCTAAATTCTTTGTATCCTCGAGATTATCAATCATTTTCTTCAATATGTTAATCTCACTTGTTTGAAGTGACATTTCCTCATGGCTTTTACTAGTTTATTAGCCTCATCTGTTGGTTGCACTGTTGATGTAGAAGATTCTGTGGTTGAAGTTGTAGATGATGTGGTTACTTGGGTGGCAACTATTCTGCCAGAGTTGAAGGCAAAACAGTAGTAACCATGGGAATTACTGAAGGGATTTCCTTTTCTTTTGTAGTTTCCCTTTCATGGACAAGCTTGTCCATTTGAATTTCCATTTCCTTGATCTATCCCGTTAACTAAAAAAATAAGTTCATCATGTCATCCTTGTGAGTCTGTTCTTGTATTATTTCTTTAGCTTGAGGATGTTCGGTTGATGGCAGTTTAAGTTGTTTCCTCAATGCTGCAATGTATTCATTCTTTTTCTTCACTAATTGTTCTGTTGCTTTAACATTTGCAGGATCATATCCTACTTGGATAACTAACTCTTCTAAAGACTTAATCCTTAGGTCTTTAGCATATAATGAGGCTTTGTCAACCTTCATCTGATCCCTCATGTTTATGATTGTATTCTAATGTTTTTGAACACTCATAGCCTTGGTTGTAATGGTAGAATACAACATCTCTGAACTTTGACTATGGAATTCTATTTGATCTAGTGCATGAATTTTTTTTGTTTGTACTTTGTTGTAGCTGCTACAACACCCTCCAAAAATTTTCCCTTTTTAAAATTGTTGAGCCCCTAACCTTTTGAAAAAATAGAGTTTATCCTAGGTTCACTCTTTCAAAATATCAAGTAGCAAAGTTGCATAACTGGTCAAACCAAACTCTTGCGACCTTACGACCCCTCAGATCACGAAGTCGCAAGGTCGCACATAATCCATAAACTAAAAAATTGTGACCTTGCAACCTTGCAACCTCGCGACCCCCAGGTCGCAAGGTCGCAGAGTCACAAGATCACATATCTCATCAAATCAACTCATTTGTGACCCCGCGACCCTCATTTATTGACTGCACATGCGACCCATTTATAAATAGAAGGGTTGCATGGGTCACATTTGACATGTGCGACGGAGAAAGAAAACGCCTCTGACAAGCCAGCTAGAGCGCATTTTTTCCAGGTATGTTGCATAATCCTCTTGTTGTTTCCTTTTGTTTGGTTGTTGCCTCTGTTACCCTCGCCTTGGCCTATTTAAAACTCATCCTAGCTTCTGTTTAAACCTCCCATGAATTCTATTGTTGTTGTGAAACCAGCTCCAAAAATAGAAGAAAAGAGATATCAACACCTTAGAAATAAGCCTCTTTGAGGGGGAAACCTCCAATACATTACATGAATGAACAATTATTGGATGATACAAATGACAAAAGCTCCTTTCTATATATAGGAGTCCATGGGGCCACAATGTAATCCTAGTGGGGCCACAATGTAATCCTATCCGACATAAAAATAATAATTTAAGGGCACAATAATAACAATATGGGGGTTACAGTGGTACAACAATAACAATAAGGGGGTTACACTAACAACAATGAGGGACTATAATAGTAATATAAGGTCCTAACATGCTCCTCTCCTTCAAAAAGGTGTTGTCCTCAATGCTTGAGTAGCTCCGGGTGCTTTTGTATAGAATTCTCATCCTCCCATGTAGAATCTTCCGTGGGTAAGTTCTTCCATTTGATGAGACACTCTGAAATTGATTGCTTTCGTAGTTGTCGAGTTCTTGTTTCCATGACTGCTTCAAGTTCCAATATGGTTTTTCCTTCCTCATCAAGTTCTGGCAATATTGTTTGAACTGGAAGTTTGTCCCCTATAACCTTTTTTAAGCATGAAACATGGAAAACTAGATGCACTCGCGAAGAAGCATGAAGCTCCAATTTGTATGCCATAGTACCAATCTTTTGCAAAACCTTGTAAGGACCATAGTACTTTGGTGATAATTTATTATCCTTCTTAGCTTGCTTGAGGGACATTTTTTTGTATAGTTGCAGCCGTAAAAATACCCAGTCTCCCACATCAAAAATTCTCTCACTACAATGTTGATATGCCTGTTGTTTCATTAAATTTTTTGCCAAATTTAGGTTATCCTTTAAGAGTTGGAAAAATTCTTATTAATGCTCGATGTGATCCTCCACTGCTTGAATCCTAGAATTTTCCCTTAAAGAATATGTGATGGATGGTGAATGATATCCATAAAGTGCCATAAATGGGGTCATTTTTGCTACAGTATGTAAGGAAGTGTTATACCACCATTCAGCCAGAGGTAACCACTTGACCCATTGTGCTTGCTTATCATATACAAAACAACGAAGATATCCTTCCAAACATTTATTCACTATCTCTGTTTGACCATTAGATTGAGGATGATAAGATGAGCTATGAGCTAGTTGAGTACCCAAACAAGAAAATAATTCCATCCAAAAATTTCCTATAAAAATGGGATCTCTATCACTTACAATAATCTTCTGGTTTCCATGTAGCTTTTGAATTGTTTCCATAAATGCAGTAGCAACTGTACTTGCTTTAAATGGATGAGATAATGCACAAAAGTATGCATACTTGGTAAGTCTATCAACTACCAACATGATGACACTCCTTCCTTCGGACTTAGGTAAACCTGTGATAAAATCCATTGAAATCTCCTCCCAAAGTTGACTTGGAATGGATAAAGGTTGTAGAAGACCCGGGGTCTTAATTGTCTCCACTTTATTTTGCTAGAAAACCAATCATTCTGCCACAAAATTTTGAATATCATATTTAAGGCCATCCCATAAAAATTCTTTCTTCACCCTGTGGTAAGTTTTTAAAAATACCGAGTTTCCTCCTAAAGGAGAAGTGTGCAATTCCAAAAGAATATTTTGTTTTAGTTGGGAATTATTGCAAATATATAAGCGATCTTTGTACCATAAGGAATCATTTTTCCAACTAAATGTATTAAATGTACTAGGATCTTGCTGCAAATTTTGAATGAGAGTCCACACTTCTTCGTCCTTCTTCCATTCATCCCTTGCTTCGGTTATCCAATCTGGTTGGATAATTGAAATGGCACAAAGCAATGCTTCCACCTCTTCATCCTTTCTTGAGAGTGCATCTACAACAACATTTATCTTCCCTTTTTTGTAGACGATTTCAAAGTCATAACCCAACATCTTTGTGACCCATTTTTGCTGCTCTTCTGAAGATAGTATTTGTTCCAAAAAGTGTTTAAGACTATCATGTTCAGTTTTTACCTTGAAGTGTCTTCCCATTAGGTAAGCTCTCCATTTTTGTTAAGTAGGTAAATCTTCTCTGCAGACAGAGACGATCCCTCTAGCCCTAGAGTGGGTCTAGAAACAAAGATACATTCTAAAGTGTTGATTCCTAATTATTGAATGAAAGAGGACACGGTAGATCGACCTACCTAGAGTCCAACGTTATCGTCGTTCCTGTAGTGGTGGTGGCCTCTCACTCCTGTCTCAGCAAGTCACAATCCTTTCATAGTCATGCTCGGATACTTGCACATAGAATCAGAAAACAAGAACAACATACGACATAATAAAATTTCATTCATAACTATTAGCCAGTCAAAGAGGGCTAAGCAAATTGCATTAAACAAACGTTGTAACACAAAAGTGGAACCAAATAGTAGTCATGTATATGTATTAATGAAAGGAAGAGATACAACCAAAGCTTTGACATCGAGGTCTCCTCCAGCGGGGTTCAGCCGGAGCGCATCTCAGATGTTCATCAAGGAATTCGGATGGGATAAAAGCATGGAATCAAGATCTCTTAGAGGGAATGGACTCAAGCTCTCTCAACATAATTCCTTCTTATCCTATCTCTCCAGTATTTCTCCAAGTTTAGCTCTTCGGTTGTTCAACCAGTCAACCATTCAGCTATTTAGCTAGTTTGTGCAAACATAGATGGCTTCTTTCTATAGAGGAAAAGGAGGAAGGTAGGATCCCTACAAAGGTGGGAGGGAGGCCTATCCTTTAGGGAGTTCCCATAAGAGATGGAAACCATAAACTAAAGGAGGGAGTCTGTGGTTTATCAGTTCAACCACTCCCAATGACTCATCCTTGAAGTCATTGGAGTGGAATCTCCGCCTCTATTTTTAAAAAACATTCCATAAATAGCTTGGCGTGGGTGAAAAACTAGGACAGAGCGCCAGCTGGCGCGGGGCCTAGTGTTAATTTTCCCCTTTGGTGAGAGGGCATAACTGACTACCTGCGCCAAGGAAAAACAAGGGTTTTTGATTCACTACTCAAGGAATTGTAAAAATAAGGAATATTAATCTCATGTAAAGGGATAAAATTATGGTCTTTGCAAGGCATGAAGTTGCTTTATTGATCACGGAAATGACCCTCCAATGGGTGAGATGAGGATTGCAGGGACAGTGACAAAATTTTGTGTAACAATTTTTTTAGTGCATGTAGTATTGCCAACATTTCCTTCTCATAAATAGCCTTTTGTAAATACTTTCCTTTGATTGAATGACTTTAAAAAGAAATGGGTCTTCCTTCTTGCATTAAAACAGCACCAAATCCATTTCCCGAGGCATCACATTCCACAATAAAGGTTTTTGTGAAGTCTGGCGTAGCTAAGACTGGTGCTAGGCACATTGCCTCTTTAAGATGTTTAAAGGCCTTAGTTGCTTCAGGAGTCCATGAAAATGCATCTTTCTTCAATAATGTTGTTAGAGGTGTTGTTTTTCTCCCATAATTCTTAACAAACTTGTGATAATACCCTGTTAACCCAAGAAATCCACGCAACTGCTTTATGGTTGTGGGGACTTTCCATTCCTTAATGGATTTAATTTTGTTAGGGTCTACCTTAACACCCTCGTGAGATACAATATGACCCAGATATTCCACCTCTTGTACTCCAAAGAAAAATTTCAATGTTTTTTCATATAATTGTTTCTCCTCCAATAGTTTGAGCACCCTGTCAACATGTAGAACATGATCCTTCCAAGACCTGTTGTAGATTAGTATATCATCAAAAAAAAATAGCACATATTTTCTAAGGAATGGTTTGAAAATGGAATTCATCAACCCTTGAAATGTAGAAGGTGCATTGGTAAGGCCAAAAGGCATGACCAAAAATTCATAATGACCCTCATGAGCTTGAAATGTTGTTTTTAGAATATCTTTATTCTTCATTCTAATTTGATGATATCCTAAACGAAGATCCAACTTTGTAAAATCTATTGCTCCATGTAATTCATCCAATAATTCATCAATCACATGAATGGGAAATTTATCTTTAATAGTGAGCTTATTGAGCTCCCTATAATCCGGAAAAATTTGCCATGATCCATATTTCTTCTGCACCAATACTACTGGAGCAGAGAAAGAACTTTGACTAGGTTGAATTATACCAACCTCTAACATTTCTGAAATCATACGTTCAATTTCGCTCTTTTGGACAGAAGGATATCTATAAGGCCTGATGTTTGGAGGAAAAATTCCTGGAATCAAATGAATAGCATGATCATGATCACGAATAGGTTGGATTCCTTTGGGAGTATCAAACACCTTGGAATGATTGTCCAAGACTTTTTGGAGATATGGAGAAATAGATGATTTTGATGTTGGAACTTCTAGTGAGCATAATTGTGCAATTATGCCCTGTTGTTCTTTCTTCAGAAGCTTTGTCATGAAATTATAGCTTATTATCTTTCCTGGATTTCCTGCAATACCGCATAATTCGATTTCCTTTCCTTACAAAAAGAATTTCAAGAAAAGTTATTGAAAATTAAAAGCTACCATCCCCAAAGATTGTAACCATTGTACTCCTAGTACGACATCAGCACCTCCCATTGGGATGGAAAGCATTGGACTATTCAATACATATTCCCCCATGGCTAGCTTGATATTATGGAATTTTCCAGATGAATTTATAGTTCCTCCATTTGCAACCATCACTTGACATTCTGGTGTTGGGTATAGGAAACAATTCAATTCCTGGGCTACCTTACAATGAATAAAATTATGGATACTACCCAAATCAATCAACAGTATTACCTTTTTCTTCTTGATATGTCCTTCTATCTTGAGATTTTGAGGAGTGGTAATTCCTGCCAATGCATTACATGATATGGTCGGACTCATTTCTTCTTCTTCTAGGGTTTCTTCTTGGTTTATATCCTCTACTTTTGAAGTTTCTTCTTCATTTTCTTCCTCCTCTTCACAATCTATGTAAAATAATTTATTCTCAATGCACTTATGACCTTTAGTGTATTTGCTATCACAATTGTAGAAAAGCCCTTTTGTTCTTTTTTCTTCCAATTGTTGTGGTGTCAACCTTGTAGGTTGTGTAAGTCTAGGAGTAGAAACACTTCCATCTTTATAGATGTGAGTGGTAGGCTTCCTTGTCGCCATAATTTTACATTCATTTTTTCTTACCAACCTGAATGCCTTCTCCAATGAATCAGGTTCCCAAATGCGAACTTCATGTTGGATGTTATCCTTTAAAGTCCCTATGAAGACATCAATCCTGTGTTCCTGTGGAATATTAGTTACCCTTATATTCAATTTTTGGAAGTCCTCAATGTGCTCCTCCACTAAACCCTTTTGTTTGAGATTTATCAATTGGCTAAAGAAGGTGTTTCTCTTTGTATCCTCATAATGTGCTATCATTTCCTCTGTAAAAATTGACCAAGTGAGAACTTTTTTATGGGAGCAAAGCCATTGGTACCATACAAATGTATTTTGTTCTAACTGTAAAGTTGCAATGCGTACCTTTTGTGTGTTTTGCACATTATTGAGATCAAAATATTACTCCATCTATAGTATCCATGTTACGGGGTCCTTGCCATCAAACTTCTTCATATCCATCTTTGGAATATGGTGGTTCTTCCATCCAACATTAGAGTTTATGAAATCGTGATTAACATTTATTTTGTTCTCATCATGAGTTTCCTCTACTATCTTTTTGCCATTAGGAAACATTTCTTGTATCAACTTTTCCAAACCTTCGATGTCTACTTTTAGATCATTCTTCATGTTTTCCATGTAGTCTTTCATTTTTTCATCGATCTTAGCTTCCATGTCATCCATCTTAGCTTTCATGCCCACTTCCATGCCATCCATATTAGCTTCCAAACCATTCATCTTAGCTTCCACGCCTTTCTTCAAACCATCCATCTTAGTTTCCATACCTTTCTTCAAAACTTCCATTTCATTTTTTGTTGCTCTTTGCGATAGAGAAATTTGGTGCACTTACTCTTGTAATTTTGATATCTCATGTTGTGTTTCTTCGTCTTCATGAGTCATAGTAGAGCCTTCTGAATGCTTAATGGGTGTTGAATTATTTTTAGGGGGGATTTTAGAACCCAATACTGATATCATTTCTTCAATATGCCCTTGGAATAAATTCAAACTAATTTTTTTCAAATGAGACTTATGTAATTCGAAAAAAAATACACACCTTTTTCTTGCTTTTGAGGAGCTCGATATTGAAACTTAATTATCTCTGTGATTTCGTATCTTCAATATATGAAATTTTTCCTTGAGGTATCTGTCTGAATCCTATTTTGAATGCCACAGGTCTAACCTGATTTGGATTCTTCAATATAAATTTATGTCTAATCTCCCACAATGACCTAATTATGGACTGGTTCAGTAGAGCGAACTTGTACGACTTACCACGTGTCATTGTTTGCTCCTTTGGCCTTGAAATTGATAGACAGGAAACTACAGTCTGTGTACTTCTAGCTTTATAGAATTCCAATCCGATGCTGAGAGAGAGTTATGAAGATTTCCCACGATCACCTCTTTGAGATGAAATTCAAGAGCCTGAAAAAGATCTAACTTCCACAGATCATATCTATGAAAATATTGCGAACTAAGCTCTAAAATTTTACGACGCTTTTCCTTAGGATTTTTTCTTCGTGCTTTAAAACTTTCAACTTCTGAACCTTCATAAAAAAAAGAAATAGTGAAAATGCCATAATGACCTGTTTGGTGCAGCAAAACCCTAGAATCCAAAGCTCTGATACCAAATGTTGTGAAACCAACTCCAAAAATAGAAGAAAAGAGATATCAACACCTTAGAAATAATCCACTTCGAGGGGGAAACTTGCAATACATTACATGAATGAATAATTCTTGGATGATAGAAATGAAAAAACCTCCTTTCTATATATAGGAGTCCATGGGGCCACAATGTAATCCTAGTGGGGCCACAATGCAATCCTAGCCAACCTAACAATAATAATTTAAGGGCACAATAATAACAATATGGGGGTTACAAGGGTACAAAAATAAAAATAAGGGGGTTACACTAATAATAATAAGGGACTATACTAGTAATATAAGGACCTAACAATTGTTAAGCTTGCTCCTACCCCACAGCTTGACTTCCCTGTTTACCTCCTCTAAGAATCTTCCCTTGCATCAGTCTATTTCAAGTTCCCTTCCCAGCCCCCTTCAATGAGGAGCTTCATGTATGCTTTCCACTTGATATGTTTCCTTACCTCCCCTTTTGTTTAAAAGCAAGCGCAAAGCTTTCGTTGCCATGTAACCCGTCTGCCGAGCCCTAGAGCGACCCTGCGACTCTGCAACCTCGTGATTTAGTGACTCGGCTGCTAAGTCGCAGGGTCGCTAGGTCACATAGCTGTGAAAGTTTAAAATGGCGCGACTTCATGACCTAGTCGCGAGTCGCTACGTCACTAGGTTGCATTTCAGTGAAAATCTAAACTGGCGTGACTCTACAACTCAGCGACCTCGCGACCTAGTCGCAAGTCTCTAAGTCGCTAGGTCGATTTTTTGTGAAAGTTTAAACCAACGCGACCTAGCGACCCAGAAAACCAGTCACAAGGTTGCCATGTCGCAGGTTCATCCATTTCCTTGAAAAATAGTTGAGCAGAGATAGGAGCAGCCCAAGTATTTATAAATATGACATCTGTCTTATTGTGGGATTGTTTCATGAATATGCTAGGGAATCTCGAAGTCGAGCTCAAGTGCGTATCCATCTCATCGGCCTCAAGCGATATGGGGCCTCTGGCAGTTCGGAAAAGGAAAAAAATCCCTGAGATAGAAATCTCGGAAGAAGAAATGCCTCTTTCTCTCCCCCCTATCTATGGAGATACCGCTTGCACATTCGGCAAAGGGGATAGTATGAGTTGGTATCAGGTGTACCAAGAATTCACAAAGCCTGAATTTCCAGAATACCTCCCAGATCGAAAGGTGTATATTTAGGTCAAGAGGTCCAAGCTCCACTACACAGGGGCCCATCCACCTATATTTCCATGTGCAGAGCTGATCGAATGGATCTTGCAAAAGGTCGACCCCAAGATCTGGGTTATTCGGGATCATGCAGAGAAATCATTCGCAAATCTGAAAGGACAGGATGCAGAATTCTATTATGCACTTCCCACCTGAGAACAAAATTTCACTGAGGAATGAGCCACCACTCATGCGGTTCCCATACCCGAGACCTTAAGGGGATGGTGGGAGGACCCAAAAAAGTTCAAGTTCAAAAAGGACCAGGAATATAAGACAACAAGTCTCGAGAAGGTCTACAAGCTCATGGCGGCAATGTTATGTAGGATGTATGGCCGACCAGATGCCACCACTTTCAACGGCATGTGGGTTTCTCTCATGTACAATGTCACTGTATATGGCACCCGCTTCAACTAGGCCAACTTGATAGTGGCAACCCTCAAATCGAACATATCTTCAGCACTAGCGCCTGATGAAGGGTATGCATCAGAATTTTATATGGCCTCCTACCTTTTGGATGCAGTATGTGCAAGGTGCCATTTTGAGGGGTGGGCACACAACTGGGATGTGGAGCGTGGCGGTCCAATTCAAAAGGAGTTGCAGGTGTTTTGGGACTCCAGGGATAAGAAATACATAGATTCAATCTCGCACAGCTTCATCCCCGCACTCTACGGAAAAATGTTTGGCAAAGACACCTCGTGCATGTCCGGGCAAGCCATGGAGAAAATAACTCGAGTGGCCAACTGGTTTCCTATCACGGATATCACTTTCATACGAGCCTTCAGGTCACTCAAGGCTCCCCACACACTTCCCCATTTCGTCACCGACAAACTACTCCTTCAAGAAACATGTTACTAGATGTCAGGCGGTTTTTCAAAGGTTCTCACTAAGGGCAAGAAGAACCCATGGCCCACTCTTACGCTCACTATTGGTGCCTACACATTCAAATATTTCAGGGACGTAGAGGCTGAGGTTGAGCAAGTCAAGGGATTTTTTCTACCTCCCGTGACACACCGTGTTACACAGTAATTTGTCACCATCCCTGCAATCCCAATCTCACCCATTGGAGGGTATTTTCTGTGATAAATAAGCAGTGTCATGCCTTGCAAATACAATCATTGCATCCCTTGCCACGAGGACAACATTTCTTCTGTTGATCATTTCCTGAGCAGACCCTTAAAAACACCTGTTTTTGCCTTGGCGCTGGTAGCCCGTTATGTACTCGCACCAATGAGGAAAATTAACACTGAGCTCGTGCCAATTGGCGTTCTGTCCCAGTTAAGCACCCGCGCCAATCTTCTTTTGGAAATTTTTTTTAAAAAATAGGCGAAGTTTCGATTACAACAACTTCGTGGATGAGTCATCAGGAGTGGTTTCGACTAAATAACCACGGCCTTCCTCCTTTGGCCTCTTGTTTCCACCTTATGGGGAATCTCCCAAGGGATAAGGCCTCCCTTCCACTATTGTAGGGATCCCAACCTCCTCCTCTCCTCTATAAATATAGCCTTCATCCATTGATGAAAGGGTTGAATGGTTGAATCTCCGAGTCTCCAAGTTCCCAAGAGCCATTAGAGCCTTATGCTGCAAGAGCCTTGATTCATTCCCTTAAGGAAAAATCTAAGCAAGGAGATCATTGTCAAGACATCCGAAGAGAGAGGTTTGTCCCATCCCCGATAGGCTTTTTCGAGACGTGTTCCGCTGGCAACCCTCCGAAGGAGAATTCAGCGTCAGAGCTATGGTTGTATTCTTTGTTGATTGATTAATGATAAGCGACTATTGGTTATGGTTCCAATCCTGTTGTTGATTATGATGATGAGTTATGTCTTCTTTGACTGAAATATAGTTGCATATACTGAATTTTACGCTTGCGTTTGTTTTGTTTCTTGCGTGTGCAGGTGTCCGATCACGGAGATCGTGAGGATTGTGATCTGTCGGAGCTAAGGAATGGGAGCACTACTTTCTCTACAAGCAACAGCGTTGGATTCCAGGTAAGCCTTCATCGCTAGTTGGTTTATTTTCAATTAGGAACCTGCACTATAGCATGAACGATTGTTGCTAGAACCGGTCTGGGCTAGTAGGGATCGCCTCTGTCCGCAGAGGGGATTTACCTCCACAACACACCGGACATATGATCCTAAGAGAATCATCCCTGCCCATTGCAAATGGGCCAAATTTAAATGGAGTTATCGGCATAAGGAATTCCCAGCTGAAGATAGAATCAAGAACTAGTACAACAAAGGCAGGGAGGCCACTCCAGAGGAATCAACCGATCAGGAAGATCAAGAAAATCAAACTTTAGAGGAAAGAATCCACACGCTAGGAGGATCCTCATCTTCCAAAGCCAAGAAGAAAAGGACCGGTACGGGCAATAACTCTTCTGCACAGCAAAGAGAAAAGGAGGTTAAAGCACAACAAGGATTTGAGGAGAAGGCAAAGGAAGAGGAGGATAAACGAAAGAAACAACTGAAGGAAGAACAAAGAAAGAAGCGGGCGGAAGAAACCCGCAAGAAAAAGGAAGAGGAACAAAGGAGGAAAGAAGAGGAATAAAAGGTAGAAGTCGAGCACTAGCTAAAGATAAATCAAGATAAAGTAGAATTTGAGTGCCAGCTAAAGATAAAGCAAGATAAAGCAGAAGCAAAGCGCTAGCTAAAGGAAGATCAAGATAAAGCAGAAGCAAAGCGCCAGCTAAAGAAAGAACAATATAGAGTAAAAGCAGAGCGCCAGTTGAAAGAAAAGAAGGATGAAGCAGAAGCTGAGCAAAAGAAGGGGGAGGAAGAAAGTCAGAAGTCAAGGGAAGATTCCTCCAAGGAAGCAAAAGGCAGCAAGAAACCTCCTATAGATACAGGGAAACAGACGGAGTTGCCACACATCGAGGTGCCCTAGACAACTCCTGCAACCAACATGCATTTTTCTCTCTTGGAACTGGGTGCCTCCGAGGATCAGGATGAGGAAGTGTTCGATCTGACAAGACTAACCTATGATCAATTCATGCATAAGATCAGGCAGGAGAAGAGAAGATGCTTAGCACAGAACCCTGCTGCACCTCTCACGGGCACAATAGAAAAGGATATAGTCTTGGATACTAGGACCAATCCAGTTATGATTGCATCAGCTGGCACCGCTTTTGCAGTAGCCACAGAAGAGAACGTAAGCAGAATGAGTAGAGAAATTTTGTCCTTGCAGAATAGTCTACAGGCCTCCAAACAAAAGACAGCTAAGTCAGAACAAGAAAAGAAGGCGCTAGAAGAAGAAATCCAACAGCTTCAAGTTAATAATGTCCCTACTAATGAAGTGCCACTCACTATTCAAAGAGAGCTAGTCACTTTGGAAGCTACCATGAAGCAAGTATATGAAGAACTGTTTACAATAAAACAGACCGTCGCGCCACTACTGAAAGCACAGGAAAAAACCAAGAGGAGGAACACACAGCTAAAGGAAGCCTCTACTGCCTTAGACAGAATACTAGAATGGTCGAACATGTATCCACAGGCTCCGGACACCTTGCCTAGAAAATATTGGATTGGCACCCAAAACGAAAAAGTTCAAATCCGGATAAAGGTATAATCCAAAGAGAAACTTATTAAGGATTTGGAGAAAGTAATGTCCGCATATGAACATCTTATTAGCTTCATTGACTTCATGGCTGAAGTAAACCACATTCCCTCTCTGGGTGCACTGGGCGAAGAGAAAACGTGGGAAGAAGTCGCCGAAGATATTCAAGCATTTCTACAACCCATAAGGCAAGCAGCTGCCTCCCAAGACCTTCCAGCATCACAAGAAAACTTTGTTCAATTCATCGTGACACCGGTCTGGATCTATACCAAACTGGCCTCCCTGTCGAACCAGGTCACGATCAAGAGAGACACTTTGATCCAAAATGCTCTCAAGTGCCTTCACAGATTGATAGAAGATACTCCTCAGGTCTCCTTAGTTGCTGCAGATTATCTAGCATGGCGAAATTACCTCAAGGAACAGCAACAGGTAGATGCCCCTGATCTCACAATTACCCAATTGCTTCCATGACCAAGTCACATATTGCAGCAAACAGAAGAGGGCGCAGGTCACAACAGACAAGAGGGGTCACAGGTCGTAGTCATATCTGAGGTTGTAAGTTGCAAATTCCCTTCGGGTCACAGAGTATGTTAACAGTTAGGAAGGCAAAAATTCAGGGACACCCAAGGGTCAATTTTGTTTTATAAATACTCCCTCTGGGGAAATGTAAAGGATCTTTTTTTTTGGAATCCAAAGGAGCACAGAGAATTGTACAACATTGAATGCATATTTTTTAGAATGAATACAAACAAATGTTTTTTATTCCACTGTTGGATTCGATGAGGACTTGTGTACCAATATTATGAATATTCATGTCTCATGTGTTGGATGTTATTGTCTGGTTAACTAATCTACGTATTCTTCCTATATCATTTGTATACTTTAGCTTACTTAATGTATGGATGATATGAGGTTATCTGATTAAGAAATTGTTAGTAACTTCGTTATTAGCATGATTTTATCTCTGAAAATGCTTAAGGAATTGAAGGGTGTTTGACCATAAATAACTATTTCTGGTGTGGTGTGAACAACTTTATAATTTACAGGCATGACCCTAATGATATGCTGCAAACAACATATCCTTTGGCTACATGCTTTAATTCACTTTTCTATTCATAGTGTTTTATGTCATTGGAACTCATCAATCATTTGTCTTGTGTTGGTCAAATAATTGTCTATTCATAAGTTTGTGGATCTTGTTTGTGTCCAAGAAGAGGAATATTCAATGGTAGCTAGACCCACACCCTGGACGAGATCCCTATCACAAATGGTCTAGAGTCTAATTGGGACTTCATACCAGGGAGATCCCATGTTGTTGGCCAGACAATATTTCCCGTCAACAGATTTGGCACTAGAAGGAGGGCCTGATGGCAGGCTCCCAACACACAAGCAACATCCCGTTGCAAACCCCACAGGGGGAAATCATGTATGAAAACACTGGTCCACCACCCCCTGAAAATTCTCTTGAAGAAGAACCCCCTTACTATGATATCACCTCTGACCAGCGAAGGGCCTTGCGCCTAATCGCCCGTGATCTTATCAGAGGCTTACATAATGTCCTGGCCACTGGTTCCCTGGTTAACCCTCAAACTCCCACAGCAACCAGACTCGCCAAGGAGCCCTAGTCAATTCCCTACCTCAGATGGTAGGTCTCATGATAGAATATTATGCAGATGCAGTAGAGCGTAATTCGGTAGAGCCCCCCGACAGTCCCCGAGGGAATGAAGGAGGGGGCTCGGAAATCACCGAGACCCAACCTGACGAACCTTTGAACGATGACACTCAAGAAAATAACCAACCTGGGGGCGCAACCGGGAGGGGCCAGGGAAATAGGGGCTAGGAAGATAGAGGCCGTGGGCAGGGTCGAAATACTGGCCACCCTCATCCCAACTGAAACCAAAACAGATTCCCTTTCCTCTATAACTAGAGAAACATCAGAAATATAGGGAACTGCGGAGGAAACCAGGACATGCACTCCCATCATGAGGGTGAGGCCTCCGGATCTGGCATGGGGAGTGAATCCGAAAGTGAAATGGGACATATATACATACCATGATACCAGCAGGCCAGGCATGTACAGCCGCTGGCTTGGATGATGCAGTCTCCCCTAGGCCTCCACGGTCCCCTCCATGACATGCCTCGACACCCCGAGAAGCACCTCCTTAAGTTTGACCCTAAGAAAGGTACGCTGGCCGAAGACCACATAAGTAAATTCTACCTGGATTTGTAGATGATGATAGTGCAATATGATGACGTAACGTGTCGTCTCTTTCCTCATACTTTAGAAAATAAAGTCGCTACATGGTACCGGTCTCTCCCAGTTGCTTCCATTTCTTCTTGGGAGCAATTTTGTCATACTTTCCTGCAAAATATTTCGGAAGATAAAACTCCTTCGATGCTCCTCATAGAGCTTAGTACTTTGAAAATCCAGAAGAAGGATAAAGTCAAAGATTTCAATCAATGCTTTACTACTATATTTAATAAATTCCCTCCGAACATGGCCCTATATGATTCCATTACCATTGGCTACTACATAAGGGCACTCCCGCAGGACATTTCCGTGTTTGTGAAACGCGAAGCTAGAGCTTCCTTGGCAGCAAATTACACCACCGCCCTTGCTGTCGAAAAGGACATGTTGTCCATAGGGGCCATTGACCATATAGTCGAGATGATCCAAAGCTGGCCTTGAAGAGATCCCAATCCTCAACTCATAAGGCCGGAGACAAAGACAAAGACCCTTTTGAATTTTAAAGTATCACTAAGTCTCTTAAGCTATTAACCAACAAAGTCTCCGATTTGAAGAGGAAAAACAATGACTCTGCCTCAGGTGCCAAAACTCAGAAACCTTTCTTTAGAAAGAATAACCCCACTGTCAACCGGCCTTTTTCAAACTCGAGTGTCGGCCTCAACGTTGAAGAAATCGGCAAGGATAATTTTTGTTCTTTCCATCAAGCCTCCCACTCAGAGAAAACTTGACCCAGTGGATTAATAGCATGACTACTGTGGTGAATCAAATTTTATAAGACCAAACCCCTGGGGATTTAGAGGAGGAGGCTATTTCAGATAATGAGGAAGCCTTTCCCCCGAACGAGGATATAGGTTCCACTGTCCTTGCATTCGAGGTGGTCCACAGGGAAATCCCCCCTTCCACAACTGAAGTAAATTTGGCTGACGACCCTAAATCCAAACCCCCTCAAAACTATAGCTTAAGGATCAAAGGCCCGGTTCCTGAACAATCCTTCGAGGAAAAGAGAAAAGATTTCTTAAGGAAAATTATACCACCAAACATAGAAAACCAAACCAAGACTCTTGAGAAATTTAGCCCAACTAATCCCCGAGTCACTAGAAAATTTGGTGGAAATTCCGACGGCCAATTCGTCGCTATTCCGACACATAGTCGTCGCAAGAGCGACAGTTTGAGGGCGGGAAAAACGTGGTTTTCCATACCGTCGCAGTTCCGACGCAATTAAAAAGTGTCGCACTATCGACACTTTTTCCGTCGCTTCCAAACAAGCGTCACTCTTCCGACGTTTCCCAATCCATCGCACTTCCGACCTTTGTAAACTGTCGCACTTCCAACGAAATGTGGTCCGACATTTTGAATGTTGCTCTTCCGACATTTGTAAACTGTCACAATTACGACGAAATGTGGTCCGACTTTTTGAACGTCGCTCTTTCGACGTTTTAAACTGTCGCAATTCCGACGTAATGTGGTCCGACGTTTTGGACGTCGCTCTTTCGACGGTTGTAAACTGTCACAATTCCGACAAAATGTGGTCCGACGTTTTGGACGTCGCTCTTCCGACGTTTGTAAACTGTTGCAATTCCGACGAAATGTGCTCCGATGTTTTGAACGTTGCTCGTCCGACGTTTTTATCCTGTCGCTCTTCCGACGTTTTTAATCTGTCGCAATTTCGACGCTTACAAGGCATCGGTATAGCGACGGTGGGTTCAATTTAAAAAAAAAAAAAAAAACTTTAAAAGAGGAAAAACGTTGTTTTGAATATATTATGTGAAGTAAAACAGTCCATGAAGTCATTACATTTTCACATCTGAATATTGGAACCCAAATATCCATCCAGAAAAGTGGAAGTCCCACCCCAGACAATGATATAAAAATACCCCATGTCACATACAGGGACATGATATAAAACCCAGTAACGGTCCACATGGAGATTATCGACAATCTGATAAAGCATCCAAATATGCCTGAGGCATCTATAAGAAAGTGAAATAGCAGTATGTACGTAGAATAGTAAAGCAACAGATAGAGTACCGACGTCCATTGTTCCAAATACAAATTAAAGTACCCAAAATCCTTGAACAGAGAAAAACGCTAATCATGTGAGGAGTGTGATATGTCCAAAATATAAAAATACCATGAGACCATATCAATAAACCAGCAACATAGACTAGCATAGCTAGTTTTGAAGGCAGAGTGATAAACATTAATCATTTTTTTTTCACAAGAGAAAAAACGTTGTTTTGAATATATTATATGAAGTAAAACAGTCCATGAAGTCATTTCATTTTCACATCTGAAGATTGGAACCCAAATATCCATCCAGAAAAGTGGAAGTCCCACCCCAGACAGTGATAGAAAAATACCCCATGTCACATACAGGGACTTGATATAAAACCCAGTAACGGTCCACATGGAGATTATCGACAATCTGAGAAAGCATCCAAATATGCCCGAGGCATCTATAAGAAAGTGAAATAGCAGTATGTAGAATAGTAAAGCAACAGATAGAGTACCGACGTCCATTGTTCCAAATACAAATTATAGTACCCAAAATCCTTGAACAGAGAAAAACGCTAATCATGTGAGGAGTGTGATATGTCCAAAATATAAAAAGACCATGAGACCATATCAATAAACCAACAACATAGACCAACATAGCTAGTTTTGAAGGCAGAGTGATAAACATTAATCATTTTTTTTCACAAGAGAAAAAACGTTGTTTTGAATATATTATATGAAGTAAAACAGTCCATGAAGTCATTACATTTTCACATCTGAAGATTGGAACCCAAATATCCATCCGGAAAAGTGGAAGTCCCACCCCAGACAGTGATAGAAAAATACCCCATGTCACATACAGGGACTTGATATAAAACCCAGTAACGGTCCACATGGAGATTATCGACAATCTGAGAAAGCATCCAAATATGCCCGAGGCATCTATAAGATAGTGAAATAGCAGTATGTAGAATAGTAAAGCAACAGATAGAGTACCGACGTCCATTGTTCCAAATACAAATTAAAGTACCCAAAATCCTTGAACAGAGAAAAATGCTAATCATGTGAGGAGTGTGATAACCATCTGCAGAAACCCAGGCTCGCTTGTAAGATCAAGCTCGCTTGATTCCAAAATTGGTAACCATCTGTTGCATCCGAGATGTAAGGTTCAGGCTCGCTTGTTTCCATTAGTAGCCCGCTACAGCATCCACCCTATTCATAGCAAAAAGGTTCCTGTAGATATACAGAGAAAGAGTATAATACGTAGACCATATAAACATGGCTCTGTATTTCAAAAAACAGGTTTAAAATAGAAACAGGGCAACATTTTTTTTTTCTAAGTAAATTTAATCTATTAAAAGTGGGAATAAAATTACACCGAAGTCAAAATCATTGCCCAGACTCATGCTCTCATACGGGGAAACCAGTCTTGAACGTTTAATTTACAGAATTCAAAAATATTACAAAGGTCCAGCATAGTAAAATAATCTAAAAGCAGCCCAATTAAGTGGGTCGCGAAGTAAGAAAAACAAATTAACCAAACTACTCCTCCAGCTCCTCGACGATTCAGTACCATCCTTCGGAAGGTCCAGGATCACTAGGTGCTACCTCCACATTCATGCCACGGCCCCCCTCCTGAAGGCCGAAATGCTGGTCGGCTTTTTCCGAGCTCAGACCCGTCGGACGAGTGCATTCTTCCTCCGTTTGGGCCTCCTCGCAGAAAACCACAGTGACTGAAGCTGTAATTCGTGGGCGGTTGAGAGAGAAATTAAAGGAAAATTGCGCAGTGCGCGTCATGGGATAAGGTGAACTAGCAGTGAGGAAACGAGGAGTAGGGGAATCCATATGGTGGCCAGATCCTACAACCCAACCCTGCCCACTCCTAGTATTTGGATAGCGACCTGCATAATAATCACTGGACTGGCCAGAAGACAACTCGGTTGAGGGGCTAGAGGGAGCGCGCAAAAGGGCGACGCGTCTTCTCCCGCAAAGAACGCATCCTTTGACGCAGGCGAGGCATGGGTGTAGTCTCACTAGTAGTGGGCACAAGAGGAGACGGAGAAGAAGAATTCCAAGAAACAGAGGAAGACAGACAAGGACTAGACCGAGAGAAATGCGCATATGCGCAAGGCTCACGCAGTGAAATTAGCGTCATACTTTCTCCTTCTCGTCACAAAGGAGCAGGCAAAGAACTCAGTTAATCCCGCCCTCTCGAAAATCCATAGCCAAATGCCATTTTACCCACCCGATCGCAATGCAATCTAAGGACGCTCGTCATAATTAATCTCTCGTATCACAATGAGAGCGGCGGCCGACTGGCGGTCGAGCATGCGGAATTGCGCACAAAGTGAGGTCCGATCTTGAACAATATAAACTTAATGCTTTTAGATGAAAATTTAAACTTAATTGAACATCATTAAAACTTAATGCGATTGATATGAAATCGCCACATCCATGTCCCATCGCCTAAATGCCACCGAACGCACCCACCGGGGAGCAACTTCATCGAGACACGTGGCAGAAATTGATTGGAGCGGATCTTTGTTTGGGCCGCTCGCGTAGTGGAAATCCAGACCCGAAAAAGATTAGGGTGAATTTGATAAGAAATTTGCGTCACAACTCTCCCTCCGTACGCCAGCCCAACTTCGGACCCGAAAAAGATTAGGGCGGAATTCATTTTGTTTTCGCGTCACAAATTGGCCGACGTCAGCAGGATATTTTGGAACCCGAATTTGGTTTGAATTATGGTTTATCGCCGTTTGAAGTCCGTCGGGCTCGACTTAAGAACAATTTTTTTTGATCCCATCTTATAAAATTTGTGTTGGTTTTCTTTGATAATACACATATTTATAATAAATCATGGGAATAACACACTAGTAAACATGTGGAAAAGTTATATAAATTATTGAGAACAATCATTTTTATGTAAAAATATCCAAATGTGCTTTTGGGAAATAAGAATTCGAGTATTTGGTTCATATTGTTTTAAAGGAAGGAGTGAAGTTGGAGCCTCAAAAGATGCAAGCTATTACAAAATGACCTATTCCTAAGAAAATCAAGGTTCTTAGAAGATTTTGTAGACTTACATGATCATTATGATGATAATTATGATAATTTCACAAAACAATCACTAGCTATTTTGAGGGATGAGATATTAGAACTTCAGCTTGATGAGGATTTTTTAAGAGATTTATTTCTTCTTTTGAAATCAAGAAAATATTCTCCCAAACTGAAAATATGTGTTCTTGAGATAATTTCTGAAAATTATGAAAATGAAATTAAACTTTTGCATTCTCAAATTCAGTCATACAATTTCCGAAATCTTAAAGAATTCTTTGAAAATCTTCCTTCTCCTAAGCAAGAGGAAATTGTACTATCTTTTGACTTGCATATTGAGGATGATTATTATTTCAAACACAAGACAGAAGAAATAGTTTCAAGGCTTAATATTCAGAATACAACTGAGCAACCAGTCATTGAAGGCCTAGAAGTAAATAACATACATCATACTTTATTGATCCTATATCAGATTATATGGAGAATATTTTTAGCCCATCTGCAAACATGTTTTCTCTATAAGGATCAAATACATCAAAAGTGGCCTTTACACATCATATCATTTATTATAAAGGCACATGATCATAATATACTTCCAATTTTGATCACAAGAAATCAAATTATCCATTTATTGTTACAGCTACTTGATTGGCTTCATTGGCATTTTTGTATTACCTGATTCAATAAGATTTTTAGTAGATTGAGTAGGTAGATGAGTGCCAATAAGCTCAGAATTTTGAGCATTTTTTTTTTAGTTTTCAATTTTCAGCTAGTTTTTCATTAAGTTGGTTTGAAAAATTTTGTGTGTTGTTTTAGTTTCAGATCAGATTTCAGTTTGCAGAAGACAGAAGACATTTACAAGTTCACCAAGGTCAATGGATTAGGACAACTGACCTGATGTTCTTGACTTTTCACTAGGAAAAGCCATCCCCAAGTGGAGCCAGTGTTAGACTCCTATACCAATAGCTGTCATATTTCATGATTGACTTGATGGGCTATGTAATATGTTCATACCTTTTCTTGTTGCAAATGTTTTCCATATTATCAAAAAATCAAAAAAATTTAAAAAATGTAAAGAGGGTATACCCCAAAAGAAAAATCAAAGTGTAAAAAGAATAAAAATGGCCAAAAAAGTAAAAGAAAATGAACCCCACCAAAAGAAAGGCCAAGGAAAGTGTGCAAGTCTAAATGCCACTACTTTTTGCTCTTATGTAATAAATAAAATTGTGTGCAAATTGT
Organism: Pinus albicaulis; assembly: GCA_034641835.2. Lineage (NCBI taxonomy): Eukaryota > Viridiplantae > Streptophyta > Pinopsida > Pinales > Pinaceae > Pinus > Pinus albicaulis. The sequence continues at coordinate 324,758,739 of CM076575.1, forward strand.
ATCCTATGCCACAATTTATGAATAGTCAAACAGTTTAAGCCATCTTTCAATTTCATATTTTAGAGATAGAGAATAAAATCTGACCAAACTGTTTAATCTTGGCAGATAAGTAGATAGGTAGAGTAAATAAAAGGAGCTCAATAGCTTAATCTGAGCCCTTGGATGTAATAAGGTTAGACTTAGATAGATTTCTACATGTAAAAGAAAAGAAAGTGTGATAAGGGTTTGCCAATCTAAGTGCACCCTAATAAAGAAGAAAAAATGGTAGAGTAAAGTAGGTAGGGTAGGTAGATGATGTTGCAGAATTGCATGTGATGGACAATGACTCTAAATGTGTTAATATTTAATTTCATCACAAAGTGCAAAGGCAGACACTATACTGGAAGAAATTCAAAGAAAAGCAAAGTCAAAGTTATTAACTTCCCTTCTCATCTTCCCCTAAAGATTTCACTAATTTCCCCTAAGTACTAAGGTATTTGAAAATTAGAGGGGCTCAAGGCATTTCCTTGACTTTTGGAAGGACAGGACCCTCGGCCCAATAATTGAAAAAGCCTAAGTACTTGAAGTCATTCTTCATAACATTCACTCATTTCTAAACATCTTTTCCTAAGTAAAATCCCATTTTACTTAGGAAAATTATGCATTATTTCATAAAAACCCTCAAAATCACATTTTATTCCAAGTCTAAGTGATGAAGTGATTATAATGCAATTTGCTTTTAAATCTTCACTTTCTTAGTTATATTAATGTATTTTGAGTTTACATTGTCCCTTTGTCATATTAACATTGATTTTATGTATTAAATCCTTACAAAAATAACCTTCTCCTATTATATATAAATCCTTTTTATATAATATCCCCAAAAACCCATTAATAAATTTTAGCCAAAGTTATTTATTCCCACATGTTTAAATAAAAAACCCACTTTATGCCCCCTTTGGCTAAATATATTGTAATATTAAATTCCGCCCCCTATGGTAATTAGATTAATCTGATTTAATTATCATATAATAAAAAGTATATTGAAAAAATTAATTAAAACATGTTTTATTATGTGTTTTAATACAAAAATAATTCTTCCCCTGTGTATTTTAATCCCCTGACTCCCTTTCCCAAGGTTAAAACTATAAACCCTTTGTAAAATCCCCAATACCTCCCTTAACCGCTAACCTTGGTTAAATCATTTCCCGATCACTTTCCTGCATTTTTATAAACAAATTGATTAATCCTCACGATTAATTAACTCCGCCAATCAGATTCCCCCCGATGAGATTAATTAACGTTTAATTGTGTCGGGCCCTCCATATTAAATCCCCGTCACTTCCACGTCCCCATCGCCGTTCGATCAACCCATCTGAGATCAATGGTTATTAATGATATCACTAGCCATCCGCATCCGAACAATAACGCGCGATGGCCCGGCGGTTTTCAAACAGTGCCATGCCATGCGTCAATCATTCTATGGAATCGCTCGCCCTCCGCCCAAAACCACTTTTCCCCAAAAGCGGTGCGATGGAAACCGCTTACTGCTTGCCTCCCGTGACTCATCCTCCGTACCTGCTGACGTCATCCATTAAATAAATAAATAAAACCCTGTAACCCTTTGGAATTTGTGAATAAAACAATTTTTCCCGCGTCATTTTCATTATTCTGTAAACGACCAAAGTCTCATGCAGAGAATTTCAAAAACAAACTATCAAGCCCCATCAACTGTATTTTGCTGAAGACAATTGCATACCAGTAATCCAGATTTCGTACGCCATAGCTTGTACCTATTTAATCACTGTTCATCTCCCAAAAAACAGGTATTTACCCCAATTCTCGTTAAAACTCTGTGAAATCCTAGCTTTTGTTTTAAATTCCGCACGAAAGATAGAAACAGAGTTCAATTTGGTCTTTTTCAATCCCCAGAATTGTAAATTGCATTCCCAAAACTTGTAATTATGTTTGTTCTTCACAAAAACCCGAAATTCATTTCTGAATCCACAAGAACCAGAAATGGAGGTTCCAGTGGCTCTGAACATCGTACCTTTGAATGCCCCTCACATAGATTTAGACTATCTGCCCCTAGCAGATAGAGATTTTCAAATTAAAGACCTCGTTCTTAGTGATAATCCTCTTTGAACCTTTTGCCGCTGCAGAGATAACTTTATAAACGGTTCTGATATTATTGGATTATGGGAATCCAATCTCCCCATGTATCTTCTCCCCTCAGTCCATATTTTTCCTGAGTTAATTCATTATTGCCATGCAAACTATGACCCCAATCAAAGAGCAGTTTTGTCCCTGAGTCAGAACATCCTTTTCCCAATCACTACTCAGTCGATAAATGAAATGCTGCAATTCTAACCTAGTCAATCTCTCACTCCCCTGTCCATGGGAGAATTACTTGAAAAGTCTACCAATTTGTCCCATGAAGAGTTAAATCGCATTTGTCAAACCTTCTTGTTACCAGAGCATCAGCCCAAAGGCCTCCCCCCTATGGTTATACTTTTTTCACTGATGTGGGCAGGCTTATTCTGAATATGATATCCTTTATCATGGGTTTCAATACTAGTGAATATGTTGATCAATTAACCCTAGTATTGTTGTCTATATTTACCCCTGGACAGTCCCCTGCTGTCAAGTATGATTTTGCATCCCACATTGCTGATAAAATCCATGATCATTTCATGAGATTTGAGAATGAAAAAGTGTTCAAATATTCTTCTGTTATATATCATCTCATGATTTATTACCAATCAGAAAGTTTCCCTTTCCATGTTCAGAAACTTGATGCCAAAGGAAATCCTAGGTCTGTGATATTTTGGTCCGCCATCACCCATAATTCCTTTGATTCTCCTTACTCCTATAATGAGTTTATTGACCTATTTGTACACCCTGCAACCACTTTTTTAACAGGATTTTCCCCTCCTAGAGTCAATAATGAAATCAAGAAAATTCTACAACTCTCAAAACAATATACGGTAGGTGATTGGTACTTGTATCAAAATCACACTGAGATTAGAATATATGGATGTGAATTGTGCCCATTCAAGTTGCCCAAATATGTCCCCATGAGACTCTTTGCACTAGAGTATTTTAGGCAGATGATTAACTCAGATATAGTTCATTTCTGCAATGCAAAGAAAAAGGCTCAACCCAGGATCAAGGCGTCAATCATTCTATGGAATCGCTCACCCTCCGCCCAAAATTACTTTTCCCCAAAAGCGGTGCGATGGAAACCGCTTACCGCTTGCCTCCCATGACTCATCCTCCGTACCTGCTAACTTCATCCATTAAATAAATAAATAAAACCCCGTCACCCTTTAGACTTTGTGAATAAAACAATTTTTCCCGCGTCATTTTCATTATTCTATGAACGACCAAAGTCTCATGCAGAGAATTTCAAAAACAAACTGTCAAGCGCCATCAACTGTATTTTTCTGAAGACAATTGCATACCAGTAATCCAGAGTTCGTACGCCATAGCCTGTACCTGTTTAATCACTGTTCATCTCCCAAAAAACAGGTATTTACCCCAATTCCCGTTAAAACTCTGTGAAATCCTAGCTTTTGTTTTAAATTCCGCACGAAAGGCAGAAACAGAGTTCAATTTGGTCTTGTTCAATCCCCAGAATTGTAAATTGCATTCCCAAAACTTGTAATTGTGTTTGTTCTTCACAAAAACCCAAAATTCATTTCTAAATCCACAAGAACCAGAAATGGAGGTTCCAGTGGCTCTGAACGTCGCACCTTTGAATGCCCCTCACAGAGATTTAGACTATCTGCCCCTAGCAGATAGAGATTTTCAAATTAAAGACCTCGTTCTTAGTGATAATCCTCTTCGAACCTTTTTCCGCTGCAGAGATAACTTTATAAACAGTTCTGATATTATTGGATTATGGGAATCCAATCTCCCCATGTATCTTCTCCCCTCAGTCCATATTTTTTCTGAGTTAATTCATTACTGCCATGCAAACCATGACCCCAATCAAAGAGCAGTTTTGTCCCTGAATCAGAACATCCTTTTCCCAATCACTACTCAGTCGATAAATGAAATGCTGCAATTTCAACCTGGTCAAGCCCTCACTCCCCTGTCCATGGGAGAATTACTTGAAAAGTCTGCCAATTTGTCCCATGAAGAGTTAAATCACATTTGTCAAACCTTCATGTTACCAGAGCATCAGCCCAAAGGCCCTCCCCCCTATGGTTATACTTTTTTCACTGATGTGGGCAGGCTTATTCTGAATATGATATCCTTTATCATGGGTTTCAATACCAGTGAATATTTTGATCAATTAACCCTAGTATTGTTGTCTATATTTACCCCTGGAAAGTCCCCTGCTGTCAAGTATGATTTTGCATCCTACATTGCTGATAAAATCCATGATCAGTTCATGAGATTTGAGAATGAAAAAGTGTTCAAATATTCTTCTGTTATATATCATCTCATGATTTATTACCAATCAGAAATTTTCCCTTTCCATGTTCAGAAACTTGATGCCAAATGAAATCCTAGGTCTATGATATTTTGGTCTGCCATCACCCATAATTCCTCTGATTCTCCTTACTCCTATAATGATTTTATTGACCTATTTGTACACCCTGCAACCACTTTGTTAACAGGAGTTTCCCCTCCTAGAGTCAATAATGAAATCAAAAAAATTCTACAGCTCTCAAAACAATATAGGGTAGGTGACTGGTACTTGTATCAAAATCACACTGAGATCAGAATATATGGATGTGAATTGTACCCATTCAAGTTTCCCAAATATGTCCCCATGAGACTCTTTGCACTAGAGTATTTCAGGTAGATGATTAACTCAGATATAGTTCATTTCTGCAATGCAAAGAAAAAGGCTCAACTCAGGATCAAAAGTCAATTAGGTCCCTTTGTTTGTAACTCTAGAGATGTTGGAAAGGAAGCAGAAAGAATCTTAGAAGAATATCTCATATTACAAAAAAGTTTTTACTGGGTGCCTTATGACCCAAATAGCTTTATCTGTGATAGAAGAATGAAAAATAAACTATCACCATACATTCATCACAAAATTCTAGAAATTGAACAATATGCCAATATGGATGAATGGATGGAAGGAACATTGGTAGAACATGATAGTGAGCAGGTCAATGTTGAAAATGTAATGAAAGACCTTGAGAAAATACTTGACCTAGACTCTTTTGGACAGGTGCAGATACCAGGTATTGGTCCTTCTTCTGTAGGGACTTCTCAGCAAAATTTACAGGAGATCAGTGCATTGGCCATAGTACAATCTAAAGGAAAATAAAAGGAGCCTGACATACAAGTATTTGAAAAATTCACAATGACAGAGCAACCTGATACTTCTAAAGAACAGGGTCAAGTACAAATTCCTCCTTTTCAGATCAATGAGCCAGAAATTTCAATTTTACAAACTCCTATCAATATAGAAAAAGGCAAGAAGAGAGATGCTGAAGTTGCTACCCTTGTTGGTGGATCTTCAGAACAGCCTCATGCTAAAAGTCAAAAATTAAATCCTCTTCCAGAAGTATATTTTGTTCAGGAAATTCCTGATAGCTAGAGAGAATATTTGGATAGTCAACAAACAGGTACAGTCAGTGGAGCATCCACTAATTTACAGAGAAAAGAGCTGCAAAAGCAACAGAGTGTTGAAATATCTTCTTTCAAACCACCAGTTAAAGATGCAGGAGATATAAAGAAAACCTTTATCAATATAAAATCCATGAATGATCCACTAAGACTCCAGGTTTATAATCAGTATTTGAAGATGGCTCCTAAGAATCAAGAAAGATTGATGTCAACTTATGACATTCAGCAAGGCAAAATGATAATGAGTCACGTCAAACCAAAAGTGTAGCAGCCTCAAACAGCTGCAGATTATATCAGAACAAATTTTGAAGTCTTAGCAAAGGATATTCATCCTTTAGATCATATTGAGTTACATAAGCAGACTGGTGAAATGATCTATTCTACTTTGACCGATAAAGCAATGGCAACTCAGAAGTTGCAGGATTCTTTGGAGAACACTAATGCACAATTACAGCTTGAAAAATCCTCTTCTCAGGCCAAAGACAACAGGATAAAGACATTGGAGGAAATAATCATTGGATTGGGTCACAATCCTAAAGATGTCAAAGGTATAGAGGCCCTAATCAAGAAAAAAGATGATGATATTGCAGCTTTGAGAAAGCAGTTGAAATTGCCAGCTTCAAGACATCCACAAACTGAAGAGATGATAAAGAAAAATTCTCAAGAAGAAATGATGGACTTGCTTTTGAAACTGAATGAGCAACTAAATGAAATAGAAAAAGAGCTTGAACATGCATTAAATAACAAGCAGTCTACTATTCCAGCATCAACAACAGAGGAAATTACAGGTACAGGTACATCCACAACAGGTCAGCCAACAGAGCTATCACAGGTAAATACTTCCAATTTGAGTTCTGAAGAATTAATAAAGTCAATGAATGAATTGAAACTTCAAGTAACAGAACTCCAGCACACAAAGTTACAACTTACTAATTTAGAACAAAGATATGATCTCTCAAAAATGAGTGTTGTTGATAAAACAAGAGAGGTCAAAAGATTAGAAAATTTGGTTAAAGCATTGGAAAAGGGTCTCACATTGGAGAAACCTTTAAAGGAAAGAAATGAAATTCTTTGGGACAACATTATCCAATCAATAAAGGATGTCTAGTCTTCAATTCAGATTATGTATGAACAGAATGATTTAGTCAAATTGGCTATAGAAGAAGTTCAAAGTACAAGAGAAGAATTGGGAAATAGGCCTGAGGAAGCCAATCAACTCATACAGTTTCTAAACACTCAAACCAAACACCAACTTGCAGAACTTGGTATTCAGGACAGGACCCGAACAATTTTGGAAATAAAAAGAGTTTTTACTAAGAGAACCCTTATGCAGAATCTAGAACGAAGGTGCTCAGATATGCAAGAAGAAATCATTGCCTTCAGAGAAAGATTTGATATTTGTTGAAAAAAGGATTTCTTAGTCCTATAGTTTCAGAGGATAAACTAATGGACCTTGAAAGATATGTTGAAAAATTGGACAAGTATGCTGACAATCAGGGCAATTCTTCAACTAGTACATCAGAAGCAGCATTGCCAACAGGAAAAAATCTTCATGACAGATTGGAAAATTTATTTTATCTTGAGCATGAAGTAAAGCATTTGTTTCCAATTCAGCCTACCTTTTTCAGATATACTGAGGCTGATGAAACATTGAGAAAACTTCAATGGACCAGAATACTAGAAGATAAATGGTGGGAAGAACTGTTGGAACTTTTGTAAAATTTATCCTTATATGAAATTTTGCCTATTTACTACAGTATACCATGATAAAAAGGATAAACAGAGGTAAAAGTGTATCAGTGAAAACAAAGAGTATCAGTAAATCAAGGCAGTCATAACAGAATTACTGAGGATGACAGCAATGGGCCAAAACATAGGGCCTGCCTCCAGCACATTCTCAAAAGAAGGAAACAACAAAACATCAGTTACTTTTTATCTTATCTATGAGACCATTTGTCTCTATTTTTATTGTAACTTATTCATGAGTCACCCTAGATTATATCTCAATTTGTTATGAGATATTTTTGATAATTTTTTGTATAAATACTCCCTTAATTTCTCCTGTTTTACTAGTTTAAGAATTTTGATTATTTAGTAAAGAATACTTGAATGCTATTTATTGATAATCACTCAATTTCCCTCTTTGAATGTGTTGAAATATTCTTAATTGTCTTTCATCCATTTTAATTCCATCTCATTCGCTTTAAAGATCTAAAATTGTTCTCTGTTTGATTATCTTGCCCTGTAAAACCATCTTTTGTTTAGAAACTTAATCCAGTGAAGCCATCTTTTTGACTCCATAGCCGAAGGGCCTAAATCACTTCAATATTGCCCTCAGCTATCGAATTCCACCACCTAAATTCAATCAAAACCCTTGAACTTTATAACTAGCCTAATATCTTTCAAAACAAAGCTAAATTTTAAAGAGAGAGCCCTCTGTGGGTACAAATTGGCTAGATTCTGTACCTAAAAGATTGGTTTGTGGTTACCTCGGACCCCTTTCCTCTTCTCTACAACTTCAAGGAAAATCTGAGTGATAACATAGTTAGTGTTAGACTCCTATACCAATTGGTGTCATATTTCATGATTGACTTGATGGGCTATGTAATATGTTCATACTTTTTCTTGTTGCAAAGGTTTTCCATATTACCAGTATTGATGGATCGCCCCACACCATCCCACCCACTAGAAACGGTGAAAAAGGAAACCCGAGAAAACTTCTGAAATATCTCAAGATGACTATATGGGTGGTTCTTATGAATCAACCAACCATTCAGAACATGCTCATTAATCCAAACCATGAGTATTATGTGACGATATTCAAGCAGGAACTGAATCGGATTTATGAAGCTATGTTAGAGAAACCCTAAACTCTCACTGAAAATAGGTGAAATGTGGCACCACTCAGAGATTGACATGTGCCAATTGGTACAAGTGGTAGACAATTGGCATGCTCAAACAACGAGGTGATGCAAGAATGACATGAGGGAGAAAATATCAGAAAAGCCCCAAATCTAGAGAACTAAAGCTCATCACCAACCTGAGATTGACAACTTTACATGATGTAACCTATGAAATCGTAAATGTAGAAATCATAGTAACAATAAAGTAACCTATGTAACAATAAAGTCGAATTCATCCTGGGAGTGGTAATGGGAGAAATCATAGTGAACAACAGGAAACATGCAGATTTGCTTACAATCAAATAGATGAAAAAACACATACAAAAAACCTAGATAATAATCATGAACAAGCTTAATATTGCATTATGAACTGTAAAGGAACTTACAAAATGTGACATTACGAACCTGGTCAAGTGCACAAGAAAAAATATCCTGGACATGACCCTGGTTGACAAGTTGTATTGCTCATGATGCAAGAGGATTTCTACCTGCACTGCCAAGTCAATCAAATCCATCATTATCTATACAATAAATACAAGTAATTGATGTAGTATTTTTTACTCTAAGATGCATTCTTATGATAATGTTAGAACATATGTTGAAAATGTCAAAACATACCTGAATAAGCTCCTCTTCATTTCAAGAACAATTTATTGGAGTCGCATGAACTTGGAACAAGCCTCCCATGATCTGAAAGAGTAGCAACCAAGTCAACAGTGAATTTTTTGTTGCTACGCTGGATCGAGGGAGGTTTTCTCCAAGATTAAATCGTTCCAATAAATTATTCTCTACTAAACTGGGCCAACCATGTGAAGGTGGAATCTCTTATGGCCCCTCCCCCCCCGCCTCACATCACTCTCAATTCCCCAATACCCAATCTATATTTCATTCTTTACTTTCATGAGCATAAAAAAAAATATTCAAGAACTAATAAAAAAACAATTCAACAAAAAGTACGCAAGGAAACATTGCAATTAATGCTTGACATAAAAATAGTCTGATAAATGAGTTTTTTATATAACGCAGAAAACATTCCAAGTATGGTAACGTTTGTCTTATAATACTACAATATTTTACATTATCGAATTTTCTTTTTCTTCTTCCTATTTCTAAAGCTCCTAATTACATCATCAATATCATCATGCTCTGCTCCTGTTTCGTGCCTTTCGACCCGCACTACTGACCTAGTTGCGTATTCACGATGTCTGGGCTCATCCAGTGACGGGGCATCGCCTACAAAAACAGATAATATTAAATTTTAATTGTCAGTTTTTAAATATCATTGAACTAGTTCGGTAATATTAATAAAAAAAATTGCAATAAGATTATTTACCTGGTGCACCAGTTGTCAGCGCTGACCTAGTTGTGTAGTCACGATGTCTGGTCTCATCCGGTGACGGGGCATCGCCTACAAAAACAGATAATATTAAATTTTAATTGTCAGTTTTTAAATATCATTGAACTAGTTCGGTAATATTAATAAAAAAAATGCAATGAGATTATTTACCTGGTGCACCAGTTGTCGCCGCTGACCTAGTTGTGTAGTCACGATGTCCGGTCTCATCCAGTGACGGGGCATCGCCTACAAAAACAGATAATATTAAATTTTAATTGTCAGTTTTTAAATATCATTGAACTAGTTCGGTAATATTAATAAAAAAAAAATTGCAATGAGATTATTTACCTGGTGCACCAGTTGTCGCCGCTGACCTAGTTGCGTAGTCACGATGTCTGGTCTCATCCAGTGACGGGGCATCGCCTACAAAAACAAATAATATTAAATTTTAATTGTCAGTTTTTAAATATCATTGAACTAGTTTAGTAATATTAATAAAAAAAATTGCAATGAGATTATTTACCTGGTGCACCAGTTGTCGCCGTTGGGACTGTTGCCCTATCTTCCTCTCTGGTGGTAAGATCCTCAAGGGAAACATTCTCTGTCATTTAAACAAAAAAAGTTATAAGGACAACCATCAAGGTATAATTAGAAAAAAATATAAGTGGAAATTAATTACCGTCACGGCCCTCACTGATAGTAGCATTGTCGGCCTGGTCCCCACTACAATGATCAGGTTGCACGTGAGGATCATCTACATCTGGCTCTAAAACTGGGTTATTTGCCTCGTCGGTAGTGCTACTCCCCTAATTTAAACAAAGTTGTTAGACATTAAATTTATGGACGAAAACAAACATATTGAAAGGTTAATTTTTTACCTTATCAGGCATTCTGGATCTTGGGACCTGCCCCAAGCTTCTGTGACGTTCAACTACAGCTTGATAGCCGAAATGGAAAGCGATATTTTTATCTTCCTCTGTAGTTTCTGTTCTGAAGTCATCACCCTACATTACATATGATTGTGTATTTTTAATCATATTTGATAGTATTACAAAAACGTTGGAAGACGATACAATTAATTATAAGATGTTTAGCTACTTAATTACAATTCTTGCAGCTAATTTCAAGTAGCTGCCCTAGCCTAGCTTGTGATGGCCCTTTTTTTCAATCCTAGCTTTGGTTGCCTTTGAGGTGTCAGGCAACCTAGCATCAAAATATTGAAGTCAAATATGACATAGCACGCTTTTATTTTAGACATAGAGAAAATTAAAGCTATTGAATTAAAGTTGTAATTTACCTTGCGGGTCCAGTTGGCATTTTTCCTTCTTTCTTTGCCCTTTTCTCTTTTCCGTCATGGATGAGTGCTCTCCACTCACTCTTTGGAACTGCGAGAGGACGCTCATATCTAGGGTTAAATTGCAATTGCGTCCTATAGGTGTCCCTGGTATATTTCAAATATTTGCCGGCTACCCGAGCCACCGTTGTTCTGTCAAATGTGCCAACCCCAAAAAGGGCTTCTAGATAATCTAGAAGTTCTTTTTTCAGGTTGGAATTCTGGGAATTCCACCCTGTGCGTATGGTTGGGCCAAAAATTTCCAACGCATGGCTCTCCAGAAACCTGTAGAACTCATTGTTTCCTACACAGAAAAACGAAAAGAAAAGATATTATCATTAATAAAAAACATAAAAATCATGATAAATATGTTTTAGATAAAGTACATGAAATAGGTAAAATATTAAAATTTACCTGGGAGTTGTACATGCTTTATAGGGACACCTTCATCGTTCACCAACAACGTGCCATTAATGGTCCTTGTGGAGCTGACACGTGTAGCTCTAGGAAACGCAATAATGTAGTTGGCCATATCAGCCTCATCATTGCCAACACGTTCAGCGGTTGGCTGGGTGTCTGCTTGGGCAGGGTGTGTTTCTTGGCTAGCACCTAAAGGAGTAGAAGGTGTACGAGAGGGTTTTTGGGCAATATCTTGCCCTTGTGTCCCACTACCACCAACACCGGGTTCAGCAAATGCCAGAAAACGCTACATACAAAAGAAATTTTTGTTAGTTTAGTCAATGTAAAATTAAAAATCAAACTATCACAATTCATCTCATGCAGAACAAAAAAAATATCCTTTTGACTTTTTATTATTACCTGATATCTTTCTATCAGCTCTGCTTATCCTCTCTTGTTTCGGAGTGTTTTTGAGGTGTCTTCTATAGTATTCTTGAGTTTTAATTTTACATCTGGTACCTTTTCTAACACAGACAAGAGTAAGGATGAAAATTCTTTCTCAGAAATCCATGGCAATACTTGTATGCAGGTATTTATATTTAATTGAGTATCTTCATTCATTATGTGACCTTCTAAAATACCTTAGATGAGCAATGTTTGCTTTTTACATATTCTTATTTCTTCTCTGTGATCATCCGTCTGAGTTGTTCTGTGTTATACAGTCAGATGCAAATACAACTAGGTAACAAATGTAACTTGAAAACAATATCTAACTTGAAAACACAAAATTAAAACTGAAATAATTTCTAATAAGACACCGGAAGACAGAGTTAGAGTTTCAAATATGCCTTGCATTGAGTTCAGTCCTGGAAACATGTCATTGCACATTAAGGCACCCAAACAAGAGACGAGTTGATAATGAAGACCTTATTGAATATATTTTTGGAGCAACTTCTAGTAAAATTGTTGTGAAAACCTTGAGGATATTTTTGGAGCAACATTGTTGAAGCTGATGGTATAGCATTGTTGGAGAAGATCTTGAAGGGCCTTGAAGTGAATCTTTTGGAGCAACTATTGAAAAATCCTTAGAGCATTTAAGTAAGGCACTTTCTATCTTCCATCACCTTTTTCCTTTCAATATCCTTTAAAATTTTTTGTTGATATTTAATGTTTTAAATCACATTATAATTCCTTGATTATATGTGTTTGGGAACTTTCCCTTTGAAATTACCCAAAAATACCCTGGCAATTTTATCTTCAGGATGCATTTCTAACCCTATTGTTCAATATTTTGATTGATAGTAGTAAACATAGAGAGTTAGGGGGCTCTTGACTTGGTTTGGTTGGGCCATTAGATCCCTAACATCTACTAGGGAGAACCCCCCTTGAGTTGGAGGAGAGCTAGCACGAAGTGAAAAGAGGTTGGTGAGGTGACAATGGGGCTATTGAATTACACATGGTATCACACTTTAGCTTTAGGACTTTATCTTGAGAAGTGCGAGATTTTTCCATATCAATTCTCAAATTGTTTACAACACTATTGTTAAGAACTAATAAGAAGTGATGTTGAGGGGTTTTTGGGTATAAGAAACAATACCATTTAAAAACTAGGGTTCTCAATCCTTGTCATTCCTTCACCTGGGCCTAGGGGCACAGTAGAATAATTTCACACTAAAACATGCAAACTTAAAAGTAACTTAACAGATCCATAAAGTAATAATAATCATAATTCCTAATTTCCTATTGTAAGATATGATGCAAATTATTCAAACATGAAGCAATGAAGACATGCAATGTCTGAATTTCAAGATTGATGAACCAATACAAGAAGTTAGAAACTACAACTTTGATTCAATACTCTGTGTCCTAACTCCAGGAAGGAATCTAGTTTGTAGTACATAACATGCATCGTGTATTATCATTTCTTAATTGACAACAACTAAAGGTCATCTACCTCATCAATTCCTTCCCATTTTGTGTTTTTATGTTATATTCCTTATAAAAGTGTCAAATTTCTCTCAAAGTAAGCAACCACTAAATAAAATAAAAAAAAGTTGAGATATGATTGAGAAATGGTCATTTATTTCTTGAAAGGATCTTCACAATTTCTTTGGTTGTTTTTCATCTCAAGAAACAAGAAATGACCTAAGAAACTATCGTGATGTAATATAAGAAACAACACAGTGCAATGGCCATTTCAAAGCCAAATGATGTCCATTGAGGACATGGCCTTTATTTGGTTCCTGTTTCATAGGAATTTCAGGTAGAAATGGAACTTTGTTGTACCATTTCCAGTAGTAAAAAGGGAAAACCTTCTTTTTCCATGGGAAATAATTTACCTTTCCTTTTTCAAGATAATATAAATCACAAAAAATATGAACTATATTGCACACATTCTTGGATAATGTGAAAGTGGAAAAGGAATACCCTACACAAGTGATGCACACATGTACATTTGAACACTAATAGATTTTTGTAGTTGAAATGCAATGCTTGTTTTCATTTAAATGTAGGATTTTTAAAGCAAGGAGAAATAATGGCTGCCAAATTAATAAGCGTTTCTTTTGGAAAAATTTAAATCTTGTATTGGGTGATGAAGATAATAGAGGGTATTGAATCTTGATTCTTGACATCTAGAGAGAACCCTACAGCCTAACACAATCCAATGGAATTGACCAAAAAACCCAAATAGAGTCAACCCTACTATAGGAGGAAGGGCCTGCAATAAGAACTTACCATTTTGCAAGAGCTGAGGGTGAATGTTGTTCTGCAAGAGTTGAGGGTGAACGCTGAGGGTGAATTCTGAGGGAAAATGTTGTTCTGCAAGAGCTGAGGGCGAATGCTGAGGGCGAATGTTGTTCTGCAAGAGCGGAGGGCGAATGCGTGCGTGATATCAGACGTTAATGTAGCACACATGTACATTTGAACACTAATAGATTTTTGTAGTTGAAATGCAATGCTTGTTTTCATTTAAATGTAGGGTTTTTAAATCAGGGAGAAATAATGGCTGCCAAATTAATAAGTGTTTCTTTGGGAAAATTTTAAATCTTGCATTGGGTTATGAAGATAATAGAGGGTATTGAATCTTGATTCTTGACATCTAGAGAGAACCTTATAGCCTAACACAATCCAATGGAATTGACCAAAAAACCCCAAATAGAGTCAACCCTACTATAGGAGGAAGGGCCTGCAGTAAGAACTTACCATTTTGCAAGAGCTGAGGGTGAATTTTGTTCTCCAAGAGCTGAGGGCGAACGCTGAGGGAGAATGCTGAGGGAAAATGTTGTTTTGCAAGAGCTAAGGGCGAATGTTGTTCTGCAAGAGGGGAGGGCGAATGCGCGCATGATATCAGACGTTAATGTGGCTATTGCGACAGATACGAAAAAATAAAATCATTTTTTATGTAGCGCGCATATAAGTTTCGTATTTTTATGTAGCACGCATATAAGTGTCGTTATACCGACGGCGGAAAAAACATCGCTATTGCGACGGGTGCCTCCAAACATCACAATTGCGACACTTAGACATTGTGTCGCACTTGCGACGTTTGGATGTTGTCGCAATAGCAACGCTTTGGGCCATAGTGTCGCAATTGCGACATCTTCCTCCAAACGTCGCAATTGTGACACTTTTATAAGTGTCGGTATTGCGACACTTTTCTATAAACGTCGGTATAGCGACGGTTTCGGGCGGGATGGAAAAAATTTGGGGAAATTTCCGACATTTGGTCAAAAGCGTCGGAACCAAGTGTCAGAATTTCCGCCAAATGTAGTAGTGAGTAATCCCAAAGGCTAAATCATCATCAGTTTCTCCGAAAGCCTCCATCTAACTTATCTCACACCCAAATTCCGGGTATAACATTATTGAGGATATGAAGAAAATTCTGGCCAATATTTCTCTCTACAAACTCGCTCGCATTGCTGACCAGTGAGATCATATCCTCAAAGAATTTTCCAACCTATCAGTGACCAAATCCATGAGTACCACATCTTCCCAAGCTGCTGCTAGTCCCCAGTCTATCGTGAATGCCATTAATGCAAACTCCAGGGGATCCACACCACCTTTCCTCCTATCCTTTGAGATCTTCAACTTCAATGCCCATAATTTCCTCGTCGATTTTGGTGCATCCACAAATGTTATTCCCTTGTCTGTATGCAAGAAGTTAAACATCTGCCCTAAGAAGACTGACGCCAAGATCATTCAACTTGATAGATCTCAGGTTCCTGCAATATGTGAATTGAATAATGTCATCATCCACTTATCCTCTGATTCTAGGGTGCATCAGTGCATTGACATAGTGATCGTGGATATCCACGAGGCCTATGGTCTTCTTTTGAGCAGAGATTGTTCTAGCAAGCTGCAAGGATACTTTGCCACTGACTGGTACTTTGCCACTGACTGGTCCCACCTGTGGCTCCCATACAAAGCCAATAATAATCAAATCTAGGTCGAGAGCAAACCTTATATGAAACACACGTTGACCGACCTGGATGCAACTAATGAACTAGTCAGTTTCGCACAGGAATAACTTGGCATGTGTTTCTTGGAATCCATGTTTGGGTGCTACCAAGCTCCCCAATCCCCACTAAGTCAAGACGTTCAGTCGAAAATTTTGGTGGTCACTAACAACCACTCTGCCTCGACGAAAGACCCACTGGGAGCCATTGTCCCAGGTACGCCCCCATGTGCTTGGATAACCTGGTAAAAGCAGAAGATGAGATTTGGACCTTGTACTATGATGGTTCCAAGACCCATGATGGGGTCGGCGTAGGTTGTATTATGTTGGACCCCGCAGAAGAACAGGTTTCTAATCTCTTTCCGACTAGAGTTCCAGTACACAAATAATGCAGTCGAGTACGAAGCATTGATTCTCGGGCTCAAAAAAGCCATAGATCTTAAATTTTGTTGTTTAAAGGTAATTGGAGACTCCGAGATCATCACCCATCAGGTACGTAACACCATTCATTGCTTGTCTCCGCATTTGAAAGGTTTCCAGAAAGAGGTATGGCGTTTAATTTATGCTTTTGATGATTTCGGTATTAAATCTGTACTTAGAATGCACAATGCAGCAACTGATACACTTTCCAATGCTATTGCTATGTTCACCCCGCTTAGGTATGGGTTTTCTATTGAAATTATTTACAAGCCATCCGTACCAGACAATGTCACTAATCTATGCATTTTTAATGATGATTAGCAGGTACTAGATTTCATGATCAATACAGACATGTTAAAAAATGCAGTTATAGAAGAAGAGGATCATGATCAGGCCTTGCAAAAGGAACAAGGGGATCGTAAGGGAAATCCCATACCCAAAGGGATCGTGTCGCTCGAAAAGTTGTTTGATTTACAAAACCATTTTTGAGGACCTCCAAACACAAAGGTGCAGAGTTCCACATTAGCGCACCAACAAATAAACCTCAGGACGGAGAATGAACCCAAATTCGTCTATCTCGGTAATGAATGCACCCCTCAGGAGAGGAAATATTTCACTAATTTATTTAATAAATACCGAGATGCATTTTCCTGGACATACGATGAGCTATGGACCTATGACACCCGGATCATCCAGCATGTGATACCCATAAAAGAAGGAGTGAAACCATTCCAGCAGAAAATGAGAAAATTAAACCCCACTTTAGAGCCGATGATCCAAAAGGAACTGAAGAAACTCTTGGATGCACGTATAATTTTCAAAGTCCGACACTCAACTTGGGTGTCGAATCTGGCTCCAATGCATAAGAAGTCCGGCGAAATTCACTTATGCGTAGACTTTCAGAATTTGAACAGAGCTTCGGACAAAGACAACTACCCAGTGCCCCCTATGGAGAATATCTTGCAAGCAGTATCGGGATTAGAAATTTTCTCATTATTGGATGGTTTTTGAGGATACAACCAAGTACTAGTGGCTGAACCTGACCGTCTGAAAACCACATTTAGAACTAAATGGGGAACGTTCGCATTTAGACGCATGCCCTTTGGCCTGATAAATGCTGGAGCAACCTTCCAAAGAGCCATGGACATCGCCTTCCAAGGCCTAATGGGGTAGAGTGTATTATTATACCTTGACGACGTCACTATATTCTCAAAGCGAAGGAGTTATCAATTACATCACCTCAAGCAGAGTTTTGAAAGATGTCGAAAATACGGGATTTCACTCAATCCGAAGAAAAGCATTTTCGCCGTCTCTGAAGGAAATATGTTAGGACACATCATAACCCAGGATGGTATAGTAGTAGATCCAGAACGTGCGAAATTCATTGCCCAGATTCCTCCCCCAAGCAGCAAGAAATCCATGCAATCTTTTCTTGGGAAGATCAACTTCGTGCAAAAATTTATATCAAACTTTGCCCAAATAGTCAAACCTATGCAAGGTATGATCAACAAGAACGCAAGATTCAAATGGAATCCTCCCAAGAAAGAAGCATTCGATAATATCAAGTGTGCCATCGCTGAAGCTCCTGCCCTTCATAGCCCAGACTTCAGCAAAGGCTCTATCTTGTACACCTTCGCCTCAGACTCATCTCTTACAGTTGTCCTCACTTAGAAAGATGCCAGTAATGAGGAATGGCCTATATCATTCATGAGCGTAGGTTTGCAAGGTGCCAAGCTGAATTATCCAGAGATTGATAAGCAGGCTTATGCAGTGTACAAATAAATCAAACACTTCAGGCCATATAAACCACATGACTGTGTTTGTACCACACCCAGTGGTTCGTTCACTCTTCATCCAACAAGATCTAGGAAAAAGACGAGGCAACTGGATGACGTGCCTCTAAGAATATGACCTGGAATTCAAGCCAGCGCATACTGTCAAGGGACAAGGGCTATGCCGAATGGCCGCACAGGCCGCAAACCCGCAATGTAGCGAAGAAGGATGTTGGGACCATGAAATCTATATGTGTCAAACTGATGATATACCCCAAAAGAATACCGCCTCATGGTATGTCGATCTCCATTAATATCTAAGCCGCGGTATCATGTACCCCACTCTAACCGCCCAACAGAAACGTGAAATAATATTGAAAGTCGCATCCTATCAGCTGGTTCAAGGTAAATTGTTCAGAAAGCACCATAATGGGGTCCTGCTATGCTATTTGGAACATGATGAGGCACAAAAAGTCTTGATATAACTTCATGATGGTTCGGATGGTGGGAATTACGTGGGGGACAAAACCACTCACAAGATCATGCGTGTTGGTTTCTATTGGCCTACTCTTTTCAAAGATACACATGCTCATGTCCGGAAATGTGTACAGTGTAAAAATTTTGCTAATAGGGAAATATGGCCAGCCGCCCCATTGCAGTTTGTTGCAGTGGAAGAACCTTTTCAGCAGTGGGGACTTGACGTCATCAGGGGGACCTTGCCACACTCTTCTAGGCAACATAGGTACATCCTCACGGCCACTGACTACTTCACAAGGTGGGTTGAAGCGATATCGTTGCGTCAAATCAAAAATCAAGAGGCAATGGCTTTTGTTACTCAACACATCATGACCAGGTTTGGCGTTCCAAACTCCCTTGTTTTTTATAATGCAACTTATTTTTCATCATTTCAATTATATGAGTTTTCTCTAGAAAATGGTATAGTGCTCAAACACTCAACCAACTATTACCCCCAAGGAAATGGGTTAGCCGAGTCAACCAATAATAACCTTATCTGTATCATGAAGAAGACTCTACTATCCCAACAACGAAATTGGCATACCGCACTCCACAATGCCCTATGGGCTGATCGGGTCACGCCCAAACCCTCATTGGGCACCTCCCCATTCTTCCTTGTGTACAATAAAGAGGCTATCCTTCCTCCCAACTTGTCTCTCCCAGCCCTTCAATTATCTCAAGAAACTCATGGCACTCCTTGCGCTGCCTTACAGGCCCAAATAGACACATTGTTGAAACTAGAGGAGGAAAGGCTAAATCCCCAGGAAAAATTCGTCATCTACCAGAGTCGGATAAAACGATGGTTCAATAAGAAGTCCATCGGAAATAAGGTTTTTTAAGTAGGTGACCTTGTCCTCAAATGGGACAAAGCTCACGAAGATAAAGGAAAACATTCCAAATTCCAGGCCCTGTGGACAGGTCCCTTTCAAATCAAAGAAAAGGTCTGCTCCCACACTTACAAGCTACAGACCTTAGTAGGGAGAATTGAGGTCCTCCCAGTAAATGGGCACGAACTTAAACATTTCTTCACTTGACAGCCCCAAGAGGCCGTCACCACACCCTATATCATAGTTTGTTTGTCTTCCTTTTGTTTTTCCATTTTTTCTTGTTTTGCAATAAATCACTTGTTTTCGAGTAGGCTCTTAGTAATACTTTCCTTTCAGTGCCTCAAGATGTAGGAGAGATGTAGAAGTTACTAAATTGGCATGTTGTGTCGGGATCTGTGCCGATGAAGAATCGCCCCTAGAACGCAAAATGGCAAAGGCTTGCCTGTGATAGGCACCCGATGGGGAGAACATGACCAAGTCTCAGGAACCAAGCGCAGGTATCTTACCTGGTATGTTGGCTCAAGGGGTGGTTGTGTAAAAGAAATTCGGTGAAATTATTCACTAGACTAAGAGGGAAGAGAGAAAACTTCAAGTGACAAAAGGATATCTAGGAAAACCCAAAAGTCCTCATACAAACCAAGAGCAACCTCTCTTGCAAGCAAAATAAATCGGGATCCCTCATCCGCCCAGGCAATACTTGCCACAGTCAAATAAGTTCCCTAAGCACAATCAAATAAGTGCCTTGAGCACATTTAAATAAGTGCATTTGGCACATCAATAAAGGGTAAAGTATTGAGAAAGGCTTCCTGCGCAGAGAGGTGATGCTATGAATCTGCAGGGGTACTGACCAGGCTCGCTGGCAGCAGAGCAACATCTATGACTCCTAGGCAGTGACTCTGCTGAGACCACTAAGTTCATTGGCAACAGAGCAACACAATGAGGATGAAATAACTATACCGGATCATGGAAATCCTTGAAGTTACTCCAACCTTTTCAGTCCAATCTCCAAAAATGAAAAACACGGTGGACCAACACCCTAAGCATGCAAACAAGTGAAGAAATCATGCAAGGTTTGAAGATGAAAGTAGTGGGACCCAAGGGGTGAAAGGAACAACCTGCTAATCCCCCCCACCCCCCTCAAAGATGAAGCACTGGCAGAGATCCTGGGCCCTGCCAGTGAATCACCATTTTTTGTAGTCACTACAACACCATCCAAAATTTTGCCCTTTTTTAAATTTTTGAGCCCCTAACCTTTTGAAAAAATAGATTTTAGCCTAGGTTCACTCTTTCAAAATATCAAGTAGCAAAGTTGCAGAACTATTCAAACCAAAATCTTGTGACCTTGCGACCTTGTGACCCCTCAGGTCGCGAAATCGCAAGGTTGCACATAATCCAGAAACCAAAAAATTGCGACCTTGCGACCTCGTGACCCCTAGGTCGCAAGGTCACATATCTCATCAAATCAACTCATTTGCGACCCTGCGACCCTCATTTATTGACCGCACGTGCGACCCCTTTATAAATAGAAGGGTCACATAGGTCGCATTTGACCTGCGCGACGGAGAAAGAAAACACCTCTGACAAGCCAGTTGGATCGCGTTTTTCCCAGGTAAGTTGCCTAATCCTCCTACTGTTTCCTTTTGTTTGATTATTTCCTCCATTACCCTCACCTTGGCCTATTTAAAACTCATCCTAGCTTCTGTTTAAAACTCCCATGAATTCTATTGCTAATCTTGCTCCTCCCCCATAGCTTGACTTCCATGTTTACCTCCTATAAGAAGCTTCCCTTGCATCATTCTATTTCAGGTTCCCTTCCCAGCCCCCTTTAATGAGGAGCTTCATGTATTTTTTCCACTTGATATGTTGCCTTACCTCCTCTTTTGTTTAAAATCAAGCGGAAAGCTTTCGTTGCCGCGTAACCTATCTACCGAGCCCTAGAGCGACCCCACGAATCTATGACCTTGTGATCTAGTGACTCTGTCGCTAAGTCACAGGGTCGCTAGGTCGCATAGCCGTGAAATTTTAAATTGGCACAACTTCGCAACTCAGCGACCTCGCAACCTAGTCGCTAAGTCGCTAGGTCGCATTTCAGTGAAAATCTAAACTGGCACGATTCTACGACTCAGCGGCCTCGCAACCTAGTTGCAAGTCGCTAAGTCGCTAGGTCACTTTTCTGCAAAAGTTTAAACCAACATGACCTAGTGACCCAGAGACCCAGTCACAAGGTTTCCAGTTCGCAGTTTCATCCATTTCCTTGAAAAATGGTTGAGCAGAGATAGGAGTATCCCAAGTATTTATAAATATGACATCTATCTTATCATGGGATTGTTTCATGAATATGCCAGGGAACCTAGAAGATGAGCTCAAGTGCGTATCCATATCATTGGCCTCAAGCGATATGGGGCCTCCGGCAGTTCGAAAAAGCAAAAAAAGCCCTGAGATAGAAATCTCGGAAGAAGAAATGCCTCTTTATCTCCTCCCTATCTATAGAGATACCGCTTGCACATTCCGCAAAAGGGATAGTATAAGTTGGTATCAAGTGTACCAAGAATTCACAAAGCCTGAATTTCCAAAAGACCCCCCAGACTGACAGGTGTATATTCAGGTCAAGAAGTCTAAGCTCCACTACGCAGGGGCCCATCCGCCTATATTTCCATGTGCAGAGCTGATCGAATGGATCTTGCAAAAGGTCGACCCCAAGATATGGGTTATTCGGGATCATGCAAAGAAGTCATTCGCAAATATGAAAGGACAGGATGCATAATTATATTATGCACTTCCCACTCGAGAATAGACTTTCATCGAGGAATGGGCCACAACTCATGCAATTCCCATACTCGAGACCTTAAGGGGATGGTGGGAAGACCTAGAAAAGTTCAAGTTCAAAAAGGACTAGGAATATAAGACAACGAGTCTCAAGAAGTTCTACAAGCTTGTCGTGGCAATGTTATGTAGGATGTATGGCCAACCAGATGCCACCAATTTCAATGGCACGTGGGTTTCGCTCATGTACGTTGTCACTGTATACGACACCCACTTCAACTAGGCCAACTTGATAGTGGCAGCCCTCAAATTGAGCATATCTTCAGCACTAGCGCCTGATGAAGGGTATGCATCAGAATTTTATATGGCCTCCTACCTTTTGGATGCAGTATGTGCAAGGTGCCATTTTGAGGAGTGGGAACACAACTAGGATGTGGAGCATGGCAGTCCAATTCACAAGGAGTTGCAGGTGTTCTGGGACTCCAGGTATAAGCAAGATATAGAGTCAATCTCGCACAGCTTCATCCCAGAACTCTACGAAAAATTGTTTGGAAAAGACACCCCGTGCATGTCCGGGCGAGCAATGGAGAAAATAACTCGAGTGGCCAACTAGTTTCCTGTCACAGATATCACTTAAATCTGAGTTTTCAAGTCGCTCAAGGCTCCCCATGCATTTCCCCAATTCGTCGCTGATAAACTAGTCCTTCAAGAAACATGTTACCATATGTCAGGCGGTTTTTCAAAGGTTCTCACTAAGGGCAAGAAGAAGCCATGGCCCACTCTTCCGCTCACTATCGAAACCTACACACTCAAATATTTCAAGGAAGTAGAGGCAAAGGCTGAGCAAGTCAAGGGATTTTGTCTACCTCCCGTGACACACCGGACGTATGATCCTGAGAGAATCATCCCTGCACATTGCAAATGGGCCAAATTTAAATGGAGTTACCAGCATACGGAATGCCCAGCTGAAGATAGAATCAAGAATTGGTACAAAAAATATAGGGAGGCCATTCCAGAGGAATCAACCAATCACGAAGATCAAGACAATCAAACTTTAGAGGAAAGAATCCACACGCTAGGAGGAGCCTCGTATTCCAAAGCCAAGAAGCAAAGGATTGGTATGGGCGATAACTCTTAGCACAACGAAGAGAAAAGGAGGCTAAAGCACAACAAGAAGCTGAGGAGAAGGCAAAGGAAGAGGAGGATAAACGAAAGAAAGAACTGAAGGAAGAACAAAGAAAGAAGCGGGCGGAAGAAACCCACAAGAAAAAGGAAGAGGAACAAAGGAGGAAAGTGTTAGGGTCCCGTGATTTGGCCAAATATGAAGAAAGAAAGGGAAGAAAAGGAAGAGATTGAGCGCAGGCTAAAGATAAAGCAAGGATAAAGCATAAGTGAAGCTCTTTATCGAAGATAGAATGGCCCAGTTCGAGCACTGGCTAAAGAAATAGAAAGATGAGGCAAGCGAAGAGTAGCAGCTGAAAGAAAAGCAGGATGAAACAAAAGTTGAGAAAAAGAGGAGGGAGGAAGAAAGTCAGAAGTCAAGGGAAGATTCCTCCAAGGAAGTAGAAGGCAACAAGACACCTCTTACAGATATAGGGAAATAGATAGAGCTGCCACACATCGAGGTGCCCCAGACAACTCCTGCAACCAGCATGCGTTTTTCTCTCTCAGAACTCGGTGCCTCCGAGCATCAGGATGAGGAAGTGTTCAATTTGACAAGACTAACCTATGATTAGTTCACGCACAAGAGCAGGCAGGAGAAGAGAAGATGCTTAGCACGGAACCCTGCTGCACCTCTCACGGCCACAACAGAAAAGGATATAGTCTTTGATACCAGTACCAATCCAGCTATGATTGCATCAGCTGGCACTGCTTTTGCAGTAGCCACAGAGGAGAACATAAGCAAAATGAGTAGAGAATTTTTTTCCCTACAGAATAGACTACAGGCCTCCAAACAAAAGATAGCTAAGTAGGAAAAATAAAATAAGGCGTTAGAAGAAGAAATCCAACAGCTTCAGGTTAAGAATGCCCCTACTAATGAAGTGCCACTCACTATTCAAAGAGAGCTAGTCACTTTGGAAGCCACCATGAAGCAAGTATATGAAGAATTGTTTACAATAAAACAGACCGTCGCGCCACTACTGAAAGCATAGGCAGAAACCAAGAGGAGGAACACACAGCTAAAGGAATCCTCTACTGCCTTGGATAGAATTCTAGAATGGTCAAACATGTATCCACAGGCTCCAGACACCTTGCCTTGAAAATATTGGATTGGCACCCAAAACGACAAAGTTCAAATCCGGATAAAGGTACAATCAAAAGAGAAACCTATTAAGGATTTTGAGAAAGTAATTTCTGCATATGAACATCTAATTAGCGGCATTGAATCAATGGATGAAGTACACCACATTCCTTCGCTGGGTGCACTGGGTGAAGAGAAAATGTGGGAAGAAGTTGCCGAAGATATTCAAGCATTTCTACAACCCATAAGGCAAGCAGTCGCCTCCCAAGACCTTCCGGCATCACAAGAAAACCTTGTTCAATTTATTGTGACACTGGTCTAAATCTATACCAAATTTTCCTCCCTCTCGAACCAGATCACGATCAAGAGAGACACTTTGATCCCAAATGCTCTCGAGTGCCTTCACAGATTGAGAGAAGATACTCCTCAGGTCTCCCCAGTTGCTGCAGATTATCGAGCATGGCGAAATTACCTGAAGGAAAAACAACAGGTAGATGTCCCTGATCTCACAATCACCCAACTGCTTCCATGACCAAGTCGCATATTACAACACACAGAATAGGGTGAAAGTCACAACAGACAAGAGGGGTTGCAGGTCGTAGTCAAATATGAGGTCGCAAGTCACAAATTCCCTTTGGGTCGCAGAGTATGTCAATATTCAGGAAGGCAAAAAGTCAGGGATACCCAAGGGTCAATTTTTTTCTATAAATACTCCCTTCGAGGAAATGTAAAGGATCTTTTTTTTTTACTCCAAAGAAGCACAGATAATTGTACATCATTGAATGCATATTTTTGAGAATGAATACAAACAAATGTTTTTGATTCCATTGTTGGATTCAATGAGGACTTGTGTACCAATATTATGAATGTTCTTGTCTCATGTGTTGGATGTTATTGTATGATTAACTAATTTGTGTATTCTTCCTATATCATTTGTATACTTCAGCTTACTTAATGTATGGATGATATGAGGTTATCTGATTAATAAATTGTTAGTAACTTCGTTATTAGCATGATTTTATCTCTGAAAATGCTTAAGGAATTGAAGGGTGTTTGACCATAAAGAACTATTTCTTGTGTGGTGCGAACAACTTTATTTACATGCATGACCTTAATGATATGTTGCTAACAACATCTCCTTTGGCTACATGCTTTAATTCGCTTTTCTATTCATAGTGTTTTATGTCATTGGAACTCATCAATCATTTGTCTTGTGTTGTTCAAATAATTGTGTATTCATAAGTTTGCAGAGCTCGTTTGTGTCCAAGAAGAGGAATAGTCAGTGGTAGCCGGACCCACACACCAGATGAGATCCCTATCACAAATGGTCTAGAGTCTAATTGGGACTTCATTCCTAGGAGATCCCCTGCTGTTGGCCGGAAAATCTATCCCGTCAACATACTTCTAGATCAACCTTTTTGTAGCCTTCAACTGTCTTTGGAGTCTTCACTGTAGGCTGTAACACTGACATGATCAAATTTTTATTTGAGTAATCAAAGGTTGATAAAAGTTTGTTTTGTACACTTGGTGTCTGCTTCAAATATTGAGAGTAAATCTCATTTTTAATCTCTTCATTCTTTGTCTTAATCTGCTTGTATTTTTCTCTTATATCAAGATATTTTTCCTCTACTGTCTGTGAATATGAAGCTTCCAAATTCTGTTTTTTTTCTATCATCTGTATATTTGAATTATCAGTATGTCCATTATTTAAAATTTCTGTTGTTGGCTCATTTGTATTGACTATGGCATCATCTTTATTTTTTACTGGGACACCTATGTCTTCTACCTCAATAGTTACTTTTCCTTTATCAACTGAGTCTATCTTAGGCTTTTTGTTGTATCTTAATTTGAACTTATTCTCAGTTGTGGTTTCAGCAATGTAATTTCCTTCTTCTTTGACCCTTTTGGTATTTTTTTCTCCTTGATTGGTAGTTTGTAAGGTGTGACTAGTATCACCCTGCTTAAATGCATCTACCAAAGTGTTTTATACCCATTCAATTTTATTGACATACTTCTCAATCTTTGGTTTTTTCTCATGAATGTAGGGTGTTAGTTTGCACTTAACCCTCATTTTACTCAGTATTCCTTGTGGATCATAGTTCCAGAGGAAAATCTCTTCAAATTTGTATTCTAGTAACTGTTTAGTTGATTCTATCTCTGCATCTCTGTGATTACAAATGAAGGGTCCCACCTGATTCTTTAACTTGAATTGCATTTTCTTTTTAGCTGCTAGGAATTAATAGAATCATTATTCAAGATTTTCCTGATATATTCCAAGGCAAAACCCTCATTGGTACAAATTTAGGTAGTTTTTAGGGTAGAATATTAGAGCCAAAAACTATGATTTTTTTGTTTCTCATACAAATACCAATATCTTGTTCTAGTTTGTTCAGATAACTATAGAATTTTCTTCATTTCATCATTGATCCTTGGCTACTCAGTGTTAGTCAACATATTGATCAATGGATGGAAAAAATTATTTGTAAACTCTGCAAATGTGAATTATGAGGACTCTTTTATGATTAATGAAATCCAAAAGATGACTGAAAGTGAATTTTCTTCTATATCAAGCTTCTGGAGAGTTATAGGGAACTTGTCTGCTTGAAAATACAAAAACATATGGAAGAGGAAAGATATGTATTTGAACACTCCTTCAATTGGCAACTTGATCAGTTGGTCATGGATTTTGTCAGCAATGTACTCAACATAATTGAAAATTACAGAGGGAGGTTGTCTTGATGCATAAGTAGATATAAACCCTAGGATGGACTCATCAGTATGCTCATTTGTAAAGTATCCTAGGATGAATGACAACATGGAAATGACATGCCTTGAACATTATGGAAATTTTTAAGTAGAATATGGATGATTGATTTGTGGAATTTCCACATGTAAGGGCATGAATACTTGGAAATTCTGAAATCTTTTGGGAAAATCAAGGCCAATGTATAACTTTGTAAGTGCCTCTATTAACAAAGGAACTACTTTAGGATCTGGTTTGAGTTGTAACATATGGTTTATGGATGCAACAGTAATTGTAAACAATACCTCTTTGTTTGCATTCATCATTGTTCTATTTTCAGGTGAATAGTAACTCTGACACAACCTAATAACCTCTGGGATTTGATAAGTGACTGGAAAAACATATTTGGGAAGGTTTGATTCCCAAATTTGGACTTCTTCAACTTGATCTAAGGACTTTTCATAGCTCCAGGAGTGGAGGTTTAACAAATTAAATTCAACAACTGGATCTGCTATTTTATAGTCTACATCTGCTAAAGGGATGTGCTTAATGTCTACAACAGGAGGTTGTAGAGGATTCACAATGATAGCAGTCTCGGAGGGCATATCTAGAGTGGATTTTGGCATTTTTATGCTTTTAGGACTACTGAAACTTTGTTTTTTAGGCTTTCTGGTTTCTTCTGTAAGATTAAATGGTTTACAGAAGTATTCTTGACTTTGACAAAAGGTTTTTGGATAAAAATGGGTACAATCTGGTTGTTTTGTTGAGTTTCAACCTTCAATTTTGGATTTCAACTGTATTATAGACTCTCACTGGTTATTAAATAAGAAACAGGGGTTTCTTAGGCTTTTCAGTATATAATAGGGTTAAAAATTGCTTCAAAATAGGGCACAGAGGATTGGGTTACCTGCAGAGGATTTCTGAGCTTTAATTGGAGTTTTATATAGTCTGAAACAACTAGAATTAACCCAAGTTTCCTTTTAAAATTGAACATAATATAAAACAGGGTTTTATGGAAATTTTGACAAGGTTTAGGCTCTTTTTGGGCAATCTAAAGGCTTTCTTGGATTGAATAGGATTATACAGGTTTCAATTTATTTAATAAATTCATTTTCAGAATGATACAGGTTCGTTTTTTCTCGAAAAATACCTGTTTACGCAGGTATGGGTCTTTGAAATAGGCTCTGAGGTGTTTGGATATGTCTTTTGGTATCTTTTCAAGTCTCTGGAAGCTTTATTGGACTTTCTGCAATCTTCAACAACAAATGCAGGCTTTTTCACTGATTTTGGGCATATAAATAGTGTAAAGGCTTCGTTCTCTGAGTTGGGAGGACAAATACAGTGATATAGCATAGAAGAGGGGGATTAATGGTGTGATTTTGGAATTTATTAGGCAATTTAGGTTTATACTGGCCTGCAGTCACATCGAGCGATGGGCAGTTTTTTTGGTTTCAAAGGCTAGAAACTGTAAGTGGTTATCGCGTATGTTTTGAGTGGTAAGCGGTTTCGGATGGACCGGATGCGATCCAATCGAACTCGGCCACGTGGAGGAGAGAGGAAAGGATAAAACAACCTATTTCGCATGGAAAGGAAATAGTTATAGTCGCGCAACTTTATTTGCGATATGGGCAAATGATCATTAGATCTGGGATGGATAATGCGAACGGGTGAGAATATTCTTGAAGTTGCTCGACGTTCGGAGTGGGGTCCAGGGTCTAATTATGCGGCGGGATTGGTTATAAACTTTATAAATATGTATTTATAAAGTTAAAACTTTATGTCATTTTGATTGGCGGAGGGGTAAAGTTACATGTTTTAAATTTAAAACATTTAACAAATGTTTTCAATTACTAGTGTGGGCATTATTATATGGCAAACAAAACCTTTTAACAGGTGTTTTAATACCATAGGGGCGGGATATTTTTATATTTGATATGTTTAAACCTTATGGGAAAAATGGTGGGTTTATTTTCGTCACATGGGATAATTTAACATAGGTTTAAACTTTAAATAAGTGGGTTTTGGGGGTTATTTACATATAATGGATTTAATAATATATACGGGAGGGATATAATATAGTTATTTAATACTTTAGGTTAGTAGTTAATATGAAATGAAAATGTAATGTATGAAATTAATAAGAATACATAATTTAAGACTAAGTAAAGAGTAAAAAGAGGCCTTTAAGCATAGTTTATCCCATTTTGATTTTTTTACACATAGACTTAGGATAAAATGCATTTTATGGGTTTTTTGAGTGTTTTTGAATGAAAATGAAATTAATCAAGGGGGTTTTTACTTTTCTAAGTAAAAAATGTATTTTTCTTAGGAAAAGGGATGACAGTTTTGGAAAAGGGTGAATATGCTGAGGAAATGGGTTTTATGTAGGGAATCCAATATTTTTAACCAATCAATTATTGAGCCTTGGGTTTGGTCCCAATAGAAGTCAGAGAAATGCTTTGAGCCTCTTTAACTGAAGGTATAGAATACAGGATGATTGTGGGGAAGGGAAATTAGTAATTTTTACCCGATGATGCTTTATTACATGTCTTGCACAACTGCTTTCTAACTACCCATCATTATTTCTAACATTTTTTTACTTCATTTTCATGGGTGCATTTAAGCTTGCAACCCTAAATCAATTTTTCTTTCAAAGCATAAATCTATCTAATTCTAACCTTATTTCATCTGAGGGCTCAGATTAAACTGTTGAGCTCGTCATTTATTCTCTAACTATCTACTGATATGTCAAGTTTAAATTGTTTGAAATATCTTTATTCTCTATCTAAAACATGAAATTCAAAGCATGAAAAGTTAAGATTAAATTTTTTAACTGATCATGGATTATGGCATTTATTGACAATCTGCACATAATCGTTAATCTTGCACTAAAAGTAAATAGTAGTGGCATTTTGACTTGCTCAATCTCAGGTCTTATTTTTATCTCTTTTTCTTTTGGGTTTTATTATTTTTATAAGTCCTTTGATCTTTCTTTTAGGACTTTTATCCTCTTTTCATTCATTATTTTCAAATATGGGAAAACAAATTGCAGAAATCAAGGTATGTACATATTTACAAGACTATCAAAGTCAATTCAAAAATTATGAACCCTATTGTTATAGGACCCCAACAGGTTACACATCATAAAATCGATGCCCCACTTTGCAAAGGTACCAATGGTAATGACAGAATGGAGATGTGAAAGCGACGCCGCATATTGCACTGATAGATTTGGCAACCATAACATTTACGGACAACAACAATGCAATCCTTGAAGATAGAGGGACAAAAATACCTAGCACGAAGAATGTTCTGTGCAGTGGCATAAATAGACATGTGATTGCCACAGGCACCACTGTGGCAATCATTCAGAGCTTTCTCAGCTTCCTCGAGGGTCAAACACCGACGGAGAATGGAATCTACTCCGACACGGTAGACTGTATCTCCGACTATACAATAAAGTTGCGACTGATGTTGGATGTGTCGGCGAGCATCCTTCGTTAACTCTAATATAAAAGTATAAGTCTGAAGATATACAATGGTATCACCGTACCAAGGATCGAGGGTGGATATCAGAAAAAGCGTATCATCTGGAATGCGTTCTTCAAAACTAGACGGAGCAGAGTTAGAAGGAAGGGAGCATATCAAATCAGCAAAGACTAATGACTTCTTCGACTTGGCCGTAGTAAACTCCAAATCGAACTCTTGGAGGATAACAATCCAATTTGAGTATTTTCCCCCCAGCAATTGTCGAGAAAATATGTAATTCATGGGGTTGCATTCAAAAATCACAATCACAGAACGCAACAGGATATAATGACGAAAACGTTGAACTGCTTGAACCGTAGCTAACGCTAACTTCTCAACATGGGCATAAAGTGTTTAGGTATCGAGAAGGTTACGAGAGAGGTAGTAAATAACATGCTTGTCACTGTCATCATCGTCTTGAACCAAAACCATGGTAATGGTGCTGAAAGCGGCAGCTAAATAGAGGGAAAATCACGATGATAATTCGGAGGACGCAAAAGAGGAGCGTTGACAAGCAACATCTGCAATGTGTCGAAAGAATTCTGAGCAATCTCATCCCAGAGGAATGGGACACCCTGCTTCAATAATCGCGTAAATCCTTTAGCTACTTCAGCATAGTTAGGGATAAAGCATCGTAGAAAATTAGCCTTCCCCTACAGACTCTACATCTGATGTAGTGAAGATGGAGAGGGGAGATTGATAATAGCCTTGACTTTGAAAGGATCAAGGTGAATCTCATCTTTGGACACGATAGACCCTAAGAGTCTACCGAAATCGATGCAGAAGATGCATTTGTGCGGATTTAACCAGATGTTGTAGCTTTGGAAACGAAGAAAAATCTGATGAAGATGGTCAGGATGGTCCTTATGCTTAGCTGAATGAGTCGGGAGGCCATCTAGATAAGGTTGAATGATGTGCTTAATATCGTGAAAAGCATACGACATCACTCACTGAAATGTGGCTCCAGCATTCTTCAAGCCAAAAGGAAGCTTCTTTTATGCGAAATTACCCCAAGGACAGATGAAGGCCATCTTATGATGATTAGTCGGGAGAATTTTAATTTGGTTATAGCTAGAAAATCTGTCCATGAGGGAGAAGATCTCACTCCTAGAATAGTCATCAATGATCTGATCAATCAAGGGAGTAGGATAATTATCCTTATGACAGGCCCGATTGATGTCACGGTTATCAACACAGACGCGAATGGTACCCTGTTTCTTATCTACAAGGAAGATGTTGGAAACCCATTATGTCAAGGGAATCGTGTACATGAAACCAACGTTGAGAATTTTTTCAACTCCACTTTTAATGACTACAGCCTTTCGAGGGTGCATAGGACGAAGGCGCTGATGAACAGGCTTTGAAACAGAGTAGGTAGGAATCTCATGCACCACTATACTAGGATCGATGCTAGGAATTTCTTCATAGGACCATGCAAAGACATCGCGGAACTCATGGAAAAGGATAGTATAAACCTGAACTTCATCGGAAGAACAGGTGACCCCGAGATGAATGTTCTCGACAATTCCTGGTTTGACAAAAATGTCAATAGGCATCATTTGCGTAGTGTTACTCAAGCTACCCTCTGTAAAGACTTCTTCTCCTTTGAATTAGAGGAGAAGGAACCTGAGAGGCAAACCTCTCAAGACACATAGACATGGCCCCGAGGCCAGGCATGAACGAGGAATGATGATGGCCATCATCCCATGGAAAATCCTCAAGAGACATAGTTTCCAAGATGGCTTCATCGGAATAAAATATCTCTAGCAAGGGATTATATGAATCAGAATCCTCGATCCAAGGGGATTGAGAATAAGTGTTGAGAGACATGCTCAAAGGAGCATGATCATAAGGCGGAGGATCCAAAGCTGCAAGAAGTTCACAATAATCAATCTCAATCGGACTTAAGGGCATCGAATCTCCAAAATAATCAACCTGTTCAGGTGAAGGGATGATCCATGGGTCATTAGACTGAGAGATCATATTGATCTGAACAGTGTTAGGTGGAGGAAGAGGAAAAATGCCCATGAGGGTAGGATCTTTGAAGAGACCCGGCCCAATTCTCTCGTAGGGAGTTGGGAGCTTATCCACATACGAAACATTGTTCTCAGAAGAAGAAGTGAAGAATGAAAATTGATCAACAGTAACAATATTTCCTTCGTGCGGGAATTTCAAGACATGAAAGAGAGTGGACGGAACACACAGCATAGCGTGAGTCCAACTGCGACCAAGGAGAAGATTGTAATTTAGCTTAGCATCAACTACTTCTACCTCAACATTGACTATTCTCCCTTTCAAGGTAATCGGTAAACTAGCGAGAACTCCTAAAAATTTTTATTCTCTTCCATCAAATGCTTCCAGGGAATTTGGTGATGAATTCAAGGTCGAAGAACCAATGGCTTTCCAGCAAGAAGATTACATGATGCATGTTGATGCACCTTTTTCCACAACTGCTCGATGAATATCGAGACCATTAATAACAACCTGTTTAATGAGCGCAATTTGGTGCAGTAGTCATGGAACGAAATTATCTAAATCGAAAGAAAGAAGGCTAGTATCAACAAGATCAACCCCACCAATCGCAGATAACAAAGCTTTCTGTTGAGATGGACAACTCTGAATTACTTCTAGAGTAGACATTGTAGATGGCGCCTAAGCCAAATCCTCAACAATACTGTAATGTTGAGCGGCACGAGAATTTGGATTGTAAGAAGACTTGCGGAGTACACCTTTGGAAGGTGGTCATACAATGGGCTCAGTACTAGGCCATTCAATTTGAAGAGGGCCAGAAGCAGGTGAAGGAGGAGGACCATAAACAATCTCCTTCCCCGACGCTTAACGTGATTCGGTATAATCTTTCGATATAGTAGCAATAGAAACGAGCGCATAACCGTTCATCATGAACACCTGAGAGCCAAATGGGGCAGAGGACTGAGGTTTCTCTACCATCTGGCTTTGCTGAGATGGAAAAAGTTCTTTAAGAACAACTATAGTTCCCTGAGTGCCTTTGAGCAATCTACTCACTTCGGCCTATCGAGGACAGTCCTTGGTGTAGTGCTCTTCGTCACAGATCAAACAAGGGTACTTCAGCTTGCGCTATGAACCATCATTAGCACAAGATTTGGACGAATCTGGTTTCAGGGTATCGGCTTTGGCCTTACCTTTACCCTTCTTCTTCCCTTTATAATTTTTGTCTGTCGAATTGTCCTGAACAACATTGACTTCAGAGGTTTTACTAGGATTCGGAGTGGGCTGAGAAGCAGCATCGTTGGAAGAATTAGACTTTTGCTTCCCAGGATTTGAAGGAGAAGACTTGTGAGAAGTCTGAGACATGGAACCAATAATATCGTTGACAGATGGGGTCACCGGTGCCTTAGAAGTTCCATGTCATGGGGCATCAAGAAAAATATCATACAACGTGCCAGACTGAGAGTACACAAGATTAAGGTACTAGGCACGAGCAATGGCATGTTCCTCAGTTACACATGCTCCCATAGCTATGTATTTCGTGATCTGATTAACAAAGCAAGTAGTGAACCAATCAGTTAGAAGCTGATCAGGAATCTTAAACTTAATCAAGTGACGATGATGTCTCCATTCATGAATATGATTTGAGATATGAGTAGCTCAGTCCTATTTCAAGGATGTGAGGAGATGTGTCTCGATCTCATAACGAACCGGTAACTGAAAATGTGTAAGGAATGCCATGGCGAGAGAGTTGAAGTCTTGAAAGATGCCATGAGATATCTCAATGTACCACTTTGCAGCGGCATCAATAAGAGTCTGTTGGAAAATACAGAGTCGAATGGAATCATCAACCCAAGAGTTAGAGGAACATCATAAGTGGTAAGTCATAAAATGCACTTGGGGGTCTTCTCTGAACTTTCCCTCAAACTTAGGACAATCATCGGGAATCTTAGTCGAAACCAGAGGCCAATACAGGTTATGAAGAATTGGATCGTTCGTTAACTTTGACACATCAGGTGGCTCCAATGTAGTGAGAAATGGTAATTGAGGATTAAAAGGCATTGGAGGTCTTTGATAAGGACCCGTGTTAACATTCCACCCAGCCTGTGAGAAATTATGCCCCCATATGTTTTGTCCCAAATGATTCTGACCATAGGGTTTATAAACCTAATAATGCTGCTGATATTGGGGTTGAGGACCAGGATGCTGATTTTGAGCATACCATTGAGGTCCTTGTTGAGCAACATATGGATTCCGTTGCGGAATGTAAGCATGGCCTTGATGTTGATTATACACCAAATGAGATGGATTTTGAGGGTAAAAAGTAAAACCTTGGGGTGCATCATATACCGGTTGATATTGACCTTGGGAGTAATAAATGCCTTGGGGTTGAGAAGGTGGACCCTGCTGAGAAGGTTGAGCGAGCTACAGAACAGGTGGACCCCGCTAAGTTAGCTAAACAAGATGAACCAACTTTTGAGAAGGTTGAACAGGTTGTTGAATAGATTGAACTGGCTGTTGAATAGGTTGAACCGACAACTGAGCTGGTTGAGCAGGCTGTCCCTACAGAACATGTTGGCTTGGATAATGAGGGCAACCAGGTTGCCCTTGTGGAAGAGCTTTTCCTGATGGAGGAGATGGACTAGGCTATCCCTGATGACCAGGTTGACCCAGAGCAGGACCATAGGGTTCTCCTTGTTGCACAAAGGTTCGAACATACTTTACATACGGCTGCTACTATTGCATAAGAGGTTGTCCCTGTGGTGGATACATTGGCCCGCCGGCAACATACGACATTCTAGGTTGAAGCTAATTTGAAGGACCAAAGGGTTGTCCTTGTTGAACCGAAGGTTCACCTTGCGGACTGTAATGTTGTCCTTAAGGACCAAAGGATTGTCCCTGCTACGCCGAAGGTTGTCCCTGTAAGGGTTGTCCTTTTAAGCTTGAGGTTTGTCCTTATAGCAAAGGTCCTTGATGAGTAACGGTCTGATAAGGATCAACAAGAAATGAATAGACAGGGTTGCCAACATCATCATAATGATGGGGAGGATTGACAGGAACTTGAGGTGGCCGAAAACCCTGAGAGTTATATTTCTGAACAACCAACAAATACTCTTCAAAATTAAGGCCACCAAGAATCATAGGGACAGTTGAGGTCATACTAGAAGTAGACAGGGTCGTAGGTGATTGAGCATCCAAAGAAGGAGCATATCGTCGGTGAATGTCCAACACGTGCTCATCAAAAGTATAGGTAGAAACCATAGGGGTAGTCGTAGCTGCACCAGAAGGTGCAGTCTCCGGAACACGAGCTTGTAGTTTGCTCGGAACCTGATTGACATGCCACGTAGGATTAAGAAAGATAGACCTGCGAGTGTGAAAATACTCTGACGACTGTGTTGTAACAACTGGTGTAGACGAAGCTACACAGACGGTAGGTCGAACCGGGACAGATGTAGCAATAATCGATGAACTCAGTGTCGAAGCTGACAGTCCCAACGAAGGGAGGAATGAACTTCTAAGGGGAGTTGATGTACTGGATTGTGCTACGGATGCAACACCAGACATAATCTGACTCAAAGTCTGATAACCGGGTGGAAGAGACACTGATTGCGGAGAATATTGAACAGAAACATGCGGGAGATCTTCAGGGAAAAGTTGATATTCTCCTGTAGAAACAGGAATTCCTTCACTGTCAACAGGACTTGAAGAATCCATATATGATGAAGTTGTAAGATCATCAAAAATATGACGAGGACTAGGAGGTATAGCAACAGCTACAAATGGTGATCCCAAAGTAAGAGGAGGGAATTCTCCCACATCCCCAAAACTAGACCAAGCACCTGGAGGAGGCCAATTTAACTCAACTAACTCTTCAAGAGGAGATCGAGTAGCGAGAGGTAAAACAGTCAGGAGAATAGGCTATGAAAACTCGACAAACCTAGTGGATTGAGGGGTTTCGTAAGAAACACCAGGAAAGGAACTACCACTAGGAGGCATTGAAGAAGACAATGAAACTGGTGGTTTCGCCACTGTGACAGTATTTCAAAATAGAAAAGGAAAAAGAGATAGCCAAAAGAAGGCTTCAAGACCAAGGCCTAAGGAAAAACAAAACAAGCCAAGTAACAAACTCTTAACGAGCGTGTAATCGTGGGTAATTAATTTTATGACATTGAAACTGGACTTTGTTGTTTCATGTTTTAAGAGTCGAGAAATAGACAAAATATGACTATAGTCACTTTCAATTTTAACAAGCGTTAAAGGACAAGTGCTCGATGATCTTTTCTCTTTTTAAAGAGTCATGAAAAGATCAAAATGACTACTCTGGTAATCTAAGAAATAGGGTTTACCAAGTTTCTATGAACTGCCATATACACCTTGGTGATCAAATGAAAGAGAAATGACCAAGGACTTTCCGTACGTGCAGGTAGTCTCCCTAAATGTTGTGTTCGGTGTATCACGGTTACAGGGCGGCAGACTCAACTTCCTATGGATAAAGGATTTGAACCTATAGGGGTCTCCCTTTATATACTTGATGGTACGTGGAGCATAAGTCCGTACTAGTGTTATCTAAAGCCAAAAGGCGAATGACAGCTCCTAGGTTTTAAGCTGTCAGAACACGTCTCTAGCCTAGACCACTAAAATTTTTGCGTTAGGTACCAATGTTTCCTTAAGTTAATTCAATTTATTTTATAGTTGATCTTGAATTATGTTTCAATTTCAAGGCCCCACCGAATGTCTATCTCAAATTTCCTAAATGCAAACTATATGCAAAAGAACACCATTTTCCATTCAATGAATGCTAATTAAGAGAAGGATAGAGATCTTTCAAACAATATCAATCAGTGAAATCAAACAAAGAAATCCGCTAATACATCTAATTCAATCAACCGAAAAATGAAAAATTCTTTCCTAGTTAATCAAGCACTAGTTATGCAAAAGAGTTTTTCTTTTCCAACCAAATGAAAGAACGCAATTTTTTGATTTTTTCAATGAAATGAAGCACACAATGCACTAATTATACGAAAAAAGAAAAAAAAAAACTAGTTCGAGGATTACGAATGTAAAGAGCTAAACCGACTAATTCAATGAAAGCAACACAAACACAAAGATGCACTCAAACCAATGATGCACTCTTCAAATCAAAGAGAATGATTTGAAATGATCCAAACAAGCAAAGTGATCTATGCTTGGAGCAGTAAGAAGAAAAATCAAATGAAACTCGAAATGATCATTCAACCAAAACAAATCCTCAAAGGATCAAAAGGAACTAAATGCAATTGATCAAGAGATGTGACTGACAAGAATAAAAAACGTGACTTCCAATCAGAAGGCTCAGTGAGCTAAGACCCTCAGAAACCCTAAGGCCATAAACTACACTGATAAGTAAACAAACGTACAACTGAGAAGAACAAGCATATGACAGTCAAAACAATCTCAACAAAACAATTTCAAATTATAAATCCACCCAGAGGAAAGAACAACTAACCAAAAAATTCAAAAGGAAATTCAATCCAAACCCTATAGGATTCGGTGCAACTGTAAGGTGGTAATCTGCGCCAAATAGGGGTTGGCGCTAGTGCAACACAAGCAACATGCACCAATCGGCGTGACTATTCAACCAAAAAATGCGCCAAGACAGATATCTATTGGAAAATAGGAAATCCAATGAGCAGAGGTCAAGTTCTGACACTCTGGAGCTGAACAAGAGGACTCTAAACAAGCAAACATACCAGAAAAGATAGACAAACCAACAAATTACTGAAGTTGACTTGACAAGGGAAAAGACAAACTCACACTGATCTCCAGTGGATTCACCAATTTGTTATGAAGGTAAATCCTCTCTGTGAATAGAGATGATCCCTCTAGTCCTAGAGTGGGTCTAGTAACAAAAGGACAAACTAGAGTGTAGGCTCCTAATTACTGAATGAAATAGACGAGGTAGATCCACCTACTTGGAGTCCAATCTTGTTGTCGTGGCTGTTGTAGTGGTGGCCTCTCGATTCATGTCTCGGCAAGTCATGATCCTTTCGCAGCGACAGTCAGATACTTACAAAAGATCAACAAACAAGAGCAGCATACGAAACAACAATATCATTCATAATTACTAACCAGTCAAGGAGGGTTAAGCATATTGCATCAAGTAGAACATATCAACGCAAAATGTGAACCAGAAAATAGTTATACATATGTATTAATAGAAGAAAGAGTTACAACCAAGCCTTGATTTCGTAGCCACCTTCAGTGGGGTTCAGTTGAAGCATGCTTCGATGAATGTCAGGGAATTCGGACGGGATGAAGGCACAAACCTAAGCTCTCTCAATAAGTGACTCTTTAGTTCTATCTTGATTAGAAATCTCTCTAGCATTTCTGCTATATTATCTTCAGTTTAGCTAGCTTCATCAATGGAGGATGGCTATATTTATAGAGGGAGAGGAGGAGGTTGGGATCCCTACTATGGTGGAAGGGAGGCCTTATCCCTTGGCAGGTTTCCCCAAAAGGTGGAAACAAGAGGCCAAAGGAGGAAGGTCGTGGTTATTCAGTTGAGCCACTCCCCATGAATCATCCATGAAGTTGTTATGATGAAAACTTTAGCTCTATTTTTAAAAAACTTTCCTTAAACATATTGGCACGGGTAGTTAACTAAGACCAAGCGCTAGCTGGCATGGGGGCCAGTGTTAATCTGCCTCATCAGTGCGAGGGCATAATTGGCTACCAGTGCCAAGGCAAAAATAGGTGTTTTTGGTGGTTTTTCTAGGAAATGGTCAACATAAGGAATGTTAGACTCATGGTAAGGGATGCAATGATGGTATTTGCAAGGCATGACACTTTATTTTTATCACATAAATAATGTGTGGTTATGGGGATTGCAGGGACAGTGACAAAATGATGTGTAATAATTATAATGCATCTCTATTCATCAGATTAATGCAAGCAATCATTGGGGTTTTTAGAATATTTCTTTCCCCGGGAAAAATACCATTTTCATGTGTGTGATTTCTTATTGCATGTCTAAATTTTTTGTTCTAAATTGGGAATTAATGTCCACAGAGCAGCAGAGTAGGTTGTGTCTTGTGATTTTTATTAAAACTTCATGAGAATTTGAAAATCTACATCATAATTTATACATGGTATCAGAGCAAGGTTCACATAGAGTAGGAATTTCGAAGTTTTTTATCATGTCCTTTGAATTTGAAGATCAATGTAGCAGGATTTCTTCAGAACTAGGAAGATGGCCTTCAATGGAATAATGCTAGAGTATGCCTTGGAAGGCACCTGTAATTTTTTTGCATGGAAGGATCACATGGAGGTAGTATTGGATGACAATGGGTTTTTAGAAGACATCAAGACAAATGTTGCAAAACCACCAAAATCTGATGCCCAAAATATTGCTCAATGGAATAAAGATGTAGCCAAGGCGAGGAGAATAATCTTGGAGGGAGTACAAGATCACATTGTCTCAATTATACATGAAAAATAAACTTTGTTTGTAATGTGGAAAACACTGATAGAATTGTTCGAGAATAATAGTGACCATAGGGAGTTGGTGCTCAAGGATAAACTTCGAAGTATCAAGATGCAAAAGAATGACACTATTCCACGAAATCTGAGAAAGTTCACATAATTTCATGATGAACTTGGATGGGTTGGTGTAAATTTTCCTGAAGAATACTTGGTAAGATTATCCCTTTTGGGACTTTCCAAGAGTTGGTGTAACTACCAAGATTCAATGAACGGGAGGGAGAAACTACCGAATTGGGAGCGCTTATGGTCTGATTTGGTATAGGAGGAAATAAGGCAGAATTCCAGAGATGGGACTTCATCCAAGGGAAAGGATGAAGAAAAATTTTCATTGGATGGAAAGGAAAAGTAGGGAAAATGGAAGAAATGTCAATCCAAACCAGAATCCAGTCAAGGGGGCAAGAAGAAGAATTTGTCGAAAATTAAGTGCTTTCATTGTCATGAATTCAGGAATTATGCCACAAAGTGTCCACAAAAAAAGAAAAGAAATAAGACCTCAAGAGGAGTAGCAAGTGAATCTTGGCTTCATAGTTCGAGCTTGAACTTATCCTCATTGCATGCATGGCTAGTATAGTGATGGGAAGCATGTGGTACTTGGAATCCGGTGCATCGTTCCACATGACAGGGTGTAAATACGTTTTCAGTGACCTAAAAGAATTTTTTTTGTAGATGCACATTGAGCTGAAGGATGACAGAAGGTATAACGTGAATGAGGTTGGTACAATCACCTTTTAGAGGATTCAGGCTCCCCTCTTAGGCTCAAGGATTTCATGTTTTTTCTGGGCCTAAGGAAAAATATAATCTCTATTGCAGTTTTGGAAGACCGTGGTTATGATGTGATCTTAAACAATGGAAAGGAATTCCTGAGACACATAGCCATAGGTTAGGTTAAGTAGATCGAGGTTCAAGTGAATAACCTATATAAGCTAGATGCGGAAGATTGTATTTCATTAAGCACTAAGGCGGAGAAGGTGCAGAGCCATGGTGTTGGTGAAATTTGGCACAAAAGGCTTAGACATTTACATCATGGGGCCCTGACGAGTATGCAACAAATAACCACATGCCTTCCCAAAGGAGCACTTGAGTAATAGGACATATGCAAAGGATGTACTTTTGGGAAGTACACAGAATCCACATTCCATGATTGGTACAACAAAGCACATGTAGTGATCTGTATATGAAGTTGCTTGAGCTTTGTGTGATTTTACAAGCGATTCAATTAGGTTTTAAGCCTCTTTTGACAAATTATTAAACACATAAACATGAAATTGAAACTAATTTTTTGCAGAAAATATAAGACAATATCACCATAATAGTAAACACACAACAACAATTGATGAAGGAGTTCACCCCTCATTGGCTACATCTCCTAGTCCAGATTCCAATGGTTGGGCCTCTTTCATTATGATTAATAAATGGTTTTTACATACATTTAAAGTGCTCAAATGGCTTCAATGCCCGCTTCAACAACTTCAGAGCTATCAAAAATCCATGTCTAGCCTCTTTCTACTCCCCAAAAGGATAAAAAATGAGAAAGTTAGGAGCTTCCCAAGTTTTGCTACTAGTTGACCCACAAATTCTTCAAGTTCAACCAACTGTCTTACAATTTTGCCCCATTTTTCGCTAATAGAGCAAAAAATCGGCACAATTCCTGTGCAAATTGTGGGATGGTTTAAATTCCCAATAACACCTTAAAATTGAATTTTAAATCATATATAAATGGTTGAATTAATTAATATTAAAAAAATGGGTGGCTTTAAAATATATATATATAGTGTTTTAATCATATATATTAAGAAATGATCATGTGGTGTGTTGGTAGGCTTCCATACTTGCAAGTGGGAGGTCACGGGTTCAACCCTCGCTGACCTCAAATTGAACCTTAAACAAATTTTGGAAAATTGGGAGGTGCCATGTGGTGGCCTCTCATTAGCCTATTGATAACCAATCAAAATTTTCCCAGTCAGCGCCAATGAATTCCTGCCAAGTGTCAAGCTGTGATTGGTTCATGAATTCCAATCATTTTTCCAAATCAGCAGGCCCAATCAACATGCCACGTCAGTAGTACGCACTGCTGACTGGGAAGACCTGTACAAAAATTTCCTTATTTTCCAAATCGATCATAACTCATTTCTGGGAGCATACTGTGTCGAGGTTTCATGAAATGAATTGCACTTGATTCAGAACAACGAGATATATGCGGTTGTTCAAGTTTCGCTCCAATTTGACAAGTTTCATTTTTGAGCATATTTTTGAGCACCATATTACTCCTCCCCACTAGAAGCTTTTGGACCCTAAAATCTCTTTTATTACTAAACATTTGGAAGAGGGTACAACCCCCTCACCCTTCCCGTCTCAATCCACTAATATTTTCTTGAATTCAACAATTTGAGCTTTTCATGAAAACTGATATTTTACCTTGATTCTGGATACCCTGTCTTGTTGTTGTAGATACTATCTCGCTGCAATTTCCTAGAATTTTCAGAACAACAAACTGTCCTTGAAGAAACAAACGTGTTCCCTCCTTGGTCATCAATTAAAGGAAACCTAAATAACTTGAAATTCTTCTCACCTTGAACACTATCGACATGGCGATGTATAGCTTGTCTTGCCCCGTACTTGGCTCGACTCTTGACCAAGTGTGTTTTCCATTGCCATGTACTATTTTGAAACCCCCAAGAAGAACTTATGGAACCTATGCCTCTTTTTCAATTTTCTTTGGCGCTTGCTCTTTGAACTTTACACCCTTTAGAACCGACACCTTGTTCCCATCACTAGTCAATAATGATGTATGCTGCTACAATTTTACCTCATCTTTTTTACCTCTTTCAGAAGGAAACATGTTAGACTCCTAAAAATATTATCACAGCCATTAGCAACCTCAATGAAATCAGAATTTTCATTTGATTTATCACCTTGAAAGGCCTCATTCACAACATCTTGATGCTTGAAAATTAATAAAGTAAAATTTTTACTCACATTCACAATTCTCTTCATTTCTCTAGCATGCATACGAGATGAATTCATCTTCTTACTATGCGCTCTAGCAATGTACTCAATCCCATTCTTGAACAAGTGATACTTATTCTCATGGTGATGAAATATTTCTCTCCTATCATAAAGATATGGGCTACCCAAAATAATACCAGAAATATCAAGCAGAACAACATCACGTTCGACTTCATCAAGAAATTTTGTAGTGATTGCAAATCTAAGTATGCACTTCCTCGTCACCTGCAAATTTGCATTCTTACATATCCAACCTAAAGGATAAGGTCTTGGATGTGGAATGGTCTCTAAATTCAACTTCTTGACTAAGTCTTCCTGAAATAACATTTTCTTGTGAACCACTATCAAATAAGGTATCAATATTGGTATGATTTGAAATAACCATAACATGGAAAAGCTCAATTCTTGTTTCATCATCTTGAGTACTATTGAGACAACTTGAAGAACTAGTATTTGCAATGTCCTTACCTTTCAAATCCATTGTGGTGAGATTTGTTTCATCTCTAAAATTAGAACCTAAATCATGTGTTATTGTTGCAGTTGTCGTTTCCTTCTCCTTGTTTTTAAGCTTGTTGGGTATCATATTTGGATGAAGTTTCCAGCAATGA
The DNA here is from genome assembly GCA_034641835.2 of Pinus albicaulis. Taxonomy (NCBI): domain Eukaryota; kingdom Viridiplantae; phylum Streptophyta; class Pinopsida; order Pinales; family Pinaceae; genus Pinus; species Pinus albicaulis. The sequence goes on from CM076575.1 coordinate 324,802,651, forward strand.
TCTTCATCATGTCCATCTTTGGAACAGTGTTTGCATGTGAGTTTTTATTTCTTCATCTTGATGGAAGCATTATTCTTACCTTTACCCTTGAACTTACCTTTTCCTTTCTCTTCAGATGCAAAGGTATCCTCACTTGTCTCATCTGAAACATGCTTCCCTCTTTCCTCTAGATGTGTGGCCTATACACGTACTTCATCTAAATTTGAAGGATTAAACATGAGAATATTATGTCTTAGGTAACTATGCAAACCTCCTATGTACTTCAAAAAAGTTTCTTTAGATGTCAAATCTACACCCAAAATTAGAGATCTTCTCCTAAACTCTTGAGTATATGTTGGAACACCTAATCCTCTATGGGTAGGTGTGGAATGCGAAAAGTCACAATGGAGTCGAAGTGACCTTGTAATGTGAAACCAAGAGTCACACCATTGTACTATAAATGTACATAATGTATAATGGAAAAATAAGAAATCCTCATGCTTATCCTTCATTGTGTGTTGAGTTTCTTGTGTGTGTGTGTTTATTCTTCCTCATACACCATGTGTGTGGTTAACATGGTGTTTAACATGGTATCAGAGCTGAGAAGTTCATAACCAGCTCAACCTTGAGTGAGCCATTTGTTTTTATGGCCTGTGCATATCTGCAAAAATTCTTGGCATTTTTGCAGCATTAATAGTTTTTCTGCAGCAGTTTTTTTTGCTGCATTCATCAAGATTTTTGCAGCATTCAGAAATTGGCACATTCAAAAATTCGTCTTGAAGAAGAGCATCATTTGGAGGGAATTCTGCAGGTTTTCTCACTGCACATTATTTTGCAAATTCTGCCTATTAAATTTTTCATTTTGAGCTGCTGGAAAATAGTTTAAATTGGGTTTCTGAAGAAGTTTCTAGGTTTTTACTGCTAAAATTTTCTGGAAAATTTTGCATTTTTAAAGTCCATTTTCCTGTTGCTGGGCTACTGGAAATATTTCTGAGTTTTCACTAAAAGGTTTCTAAGTTTTCTGCAAATTTCTAATTCTGCATTTATCCAATATTTTGCTGCTGGAAGAAAAAATACTCTCTTCCCTGCCACATTTGTGAAATTTCTGCTCTACTCTACTCTGCTATTTTAACATTTAAAAAAACAACAAAAATTAAAACAATTAAAAAATAAATAAAAAATAAAAAAATTTCAGGCCTTTCAGCCCTCATCCCTCACGGCCTACAACTACGATTATTGAAAAAAAAACAAAAAAAAAAACATAAATTATTTTTTTGGGGCTGTCCCTCACATCTCACCCCAGCCTCACGGCTTCCCCCCTCACAGCTCAACGCTCTCCCTCGGCCTTTGCTTGAACCCCTCACCCCCCTACGCCTACCCCCTCTATGCTACCCCGATCCCCTTACCATGCCCGTCCCAACCCTCGCTGCAACCTCACCCAAACTCCTCACTACACTACCCCGCCCCCTTTCCAACTCACCCCAACACTCACCCTCCCCCTCACGATCTCCCTCCCACGCCTCACGCCTCACGAGCTCCCTCCCAAGGCCCTCCCCTACCCTATCTACCCCACTCCCTCTGCCCTCACGACAACCCCCTTCCTCCCACCACTCATCCCTCACCTTCCCCTTACGTCCTCTCCCACGACTCCTACCGCTCCTCCCATCGCTTTTTCCACACCCCTCCCCTCTCACCCAACACCTCCGCTTACCCTCTCGACCTACACCCTTCACACCTCCCTAATGCTGCACCCTAACCCGCTCCTCTCTCACCGCGAAACACCACGGCCCTATCCCTCCCCTTTTAATTTCGTTTTTATTTTTTTTTAAATTAATACCGCCCTCTCCAATACCTCTCACCCCCACACATATACAATACTGCCCATTCTAAATTCGGCCTCTTTTTAAATTCGATTTTTAAAATTTTTTTAATCTCTTTCCCTTTTAATTCCCTCTCCTCCCTATTTAAAATTTTAAAGTTCAATTTTTTTTTTTAATTTAAAATTAAAAAAAGAAAAAAGAAAAGAAAAGCAGAGAGAGAGGAAGAAATGAAGTAAACAACAGAGAGAGAGGAAGAGAGAAAACGAACAACAAAAAAAGAGGAAATGACATGTGAGCAGATGGATTGAATACATAGTGAAAAGAGAAGTTTTGCATTGTGATTTGTGGCAGTGATTTTCTACAAGAGATTTACATGTGAAGACGAGTTGTTATTGGTGTAAAACAACTCTTTTGAAGAAAAATCAGTTGCCTTAAAGGTTTCTTGCATAGTGTTTTCAGCTGCACATTTATACAATTATTTTGCAGAGATGTTGCATTGAACTTACATTGTATTGTGAGTGGAATTTGCATCTTCATTCATAGTTGCAATCAAGATTTTAAGTGAATTTGAGTTGTTGGAAAATTTGTTGATTGTCCTCCATCATTTGAGGAGCATATTTTGTTTTTTGATATTTCCATAGTTGGAAATTCTTTAGAGTCATTTGTAATTTTTGAAAGCAAGTTGCATCACATTGTAAATGGGTGCATTTTTGGTTGAAGCCGACACCCTTTATTTTGAGCCTAAGTTGTTGAAAATGGCTAAAATCAATGAGGCATTAGAGTTGTTGAATAACCTCATTCATTCAAATGTTCATGATATGGTAAAAATGAGCAAGAATGCTCTTTTTAACATTCAAAGTTGTTTTCAAGATGCACAAGAAAAGATTGATTTTTTGCAGTTGGAATCTCAGCTCTAACAAGACGAACTTAAGAAAAAGAGTCACCATTCTGAACTTGTTTCTGTTCAAAAGATTGAGAAATACTCCCATCAACAGCAAGTCAATAAATTTGCAGTTGATCCACATTCAGTTCCTTGTACTAGAGCAGATGTACGTGAAAATGCAACAGCTCAGCCTGCACTTCTCAAGCCCATCATCAGACCTTGGGAAGAGCTTGTCCACAACAAGCACAGAATTGGTCTTGGATATGACAAGGATGTGTCCTTTCATATTCTAGACTACACCAAGCCCATCATATTTCAGAGTGCCGGATTCCTGTATGACGGTTCACCTGCAGTTGTTCCAGATCCCATTCTGCTATCACAACAACAGATTGTAAAATTTCAACACTATGATCGAGTTGGCCATATGAAAGATCATTGTTTTGATCTTCATCCTTCTGAAACATTTGTAGTCGGCACACCCATTCACCAGACAGATGCAAAGAAACAAGCCTCTGCGAGAAATACATTTCATCTTGGATGGATCGCTTCTTGGCAATGGGCATCGGCAACCCGAGAAGATGTTTAAGACACGTATCGGGAACTTGTTCACGAGATATTGAGCAAACTTGCGATTGAGTTTTGTATCATCTCACCGCCACGGCAGGGGCGGGAAAATGGTGGTCATGTACAAGCTTCGTGGTCATGACAGGATCAAGCGGCTGAGCCACAATCTCTCATTTCCATGTTCATGGTTGCTGGCAGAACAGGTAGTTCACTAAAGCACAGGCTACAATTTTCTCTCAGTTCGGAGATTTTGTAGCCAGAGACACAGATGCCCATGAGCATGCCTTTGGTTGGTGGATAAACTTAAACCATCATCTTTGGTTGGTGGATAACCTAAAACCATCACAGGTAGTAGACCTCCCTTCTTTTAGGTCGAAGGTCTCCCTTTCATATATGAGGAACACTTCCTCTAGCAGAAGCCTTTAGCTTCTTGCCAGCTTTGGTTGAGTTCCAAGAATTGCATCAAGCATTCCAGTGCTGGTGGTCATCCTTAAGCCATCACAGGTTGTAGAATTCCCTTCTTTTAGGTTGAAGGTCTCCCTTTTTATGAGGGACAATTCCTCTAGCAGAAGCCCTTAGCTTCTTGCCAGTTTTGGAAGAGTTCCGGGAACTGCAATAAGCGTTGCGTTCCAGTGTTGGTGGTCATCCTTAAACCACCTCTTTATGCCAACATTTTAGAGAGTTGATTCAGCCTAAGTGCTGCCATGCATACTTTGCAAATTTGTATTACAACTCTCTTTCTTGGACTCACACATACCCCTTCGGATTAAGGAGGGATGTTGGAACACCTAATCCTACATGGGTAGGTGTGGAATACGAAAAGTCACAATGGAGTCCAAGTGACCTTGGAATGTGAAACCAAGAGTCACACCATTGTACTATAAATATACATCTTTGTATAATGGAAAATGAAGAAAGCCTCACGCTTATCTTTCATTGTGTGTTGAGTCTCTTGTGTGTGTGTGTTATTCTTCTCATACACCATGTATGTGTGTTTAACGATTATATATTTTGAGACTTTGTCCTTTACCTTGCCTAAAGTTTTTCCATTCCATTACTTCCTTTTGCAGGTATGCTAATGGATAAAATTGTCTTCTCAAGGAAGCAAAAAAATCATTCCAAGAGGTTAATACCTTGTATTTCTTCATGTCCTCTTTAGTTTTGGCTTCCCACCAAATAAGTGTTGCAATTTCTAATCTCATGAAGGAAGCTGAATCTTGGTGTCATCATCCTTGATTATTTGTATCCTGCAATACACTTCAAGTTGACGTACCCAATTTTCTAATATTTCAGCATCTACCTCTCCATCATACATAGGAAAATAAAAAGTAATGTCAAGATTTAAAAATGGAGTTTTACCATGACCTTTTGGAGATTGTGGAGGTGTTTGTGAAGGGATTGTTGTGGAAGAAGATGGTGGTGAGGATAATAGTGGTGTCAATGGTGGTTTTTCACCATTCTCATTACCATTTGGAGGCTTGTCCCCATCTCCTCCTTCTCCTTTTGAAGACTTACCTCCCTTTAGATAATTGGAGCTCTCACCTTGCAACCTTGTGCTTCTGTCCTCGTAGATAAATTTCACCATTATTGTCATATCAAAGAATTATTTCCTGAAGGATTTTTCATCCTCTATATTTTTAGGCTCTCCTTCATGTGACATACTTGATGACCTAACTTGAGGACTTGAAACCACAAGCTTTCCTTATCCTCTCTTGAGCTTCAAACTTGTAATAATCACACACACTTTCAAACAATTAAACCCTCGTAGAAACAAAGAAAACATAAGCTCTGATCTGTATAGCAGCAAGTTGCTTGAGGTTTGTGTAATTTTGCAAGTGATTCAATTAGGTTTAAGCCTATTTTGACAAATTATTAAACACATAAACATGAAATTGAAATTTATTTCTTGTAGAAAATACAAGATAATATCACCATAATAGTAAAAATACATCAACAATTGATGAAAGAGTTCACCCCTCCTAGGCTACATCTCCTGGTCCAACTTCCAATGGTTGGTCCTCCTTCATTATGCTCAAGAAATGGTGTTTACATACATTTACAGTGCTCAAATGGATTCAATACCTTCTCGAAAAACTTCAGAGCTATCAAAAAATCCTGTCTAGCATCTTTTTGCTCCAAAAAAGGATAAAAATTGAGAAATTTATGAACTTCCCAAGTTTTGCTGCTAGTTGAACCACAAATTCCCCAAGTTTGGCCAACTGTCCTACAATTTCGCACCATTTTTGGCTAACGGAGCAACAAATAAACGCAATTTCGACCCAAATTATGGGATGGTTTAAATTCCCAATAACACCTTAAAACCTAATTTTAAATCATATATAACATGGCCAAATTGATTAATATTAAAAAATATGGGCGGCTTTTTCAAACATAAATATAATGTTTTAACCATATATATTAAGAAATGATAATGTGGTGTGTTGGTAGGGCACTAGAATTTCAAGTGGGAGGTCATGAGTTCAACCCCCGCTAACCTCAAATTGAACCTTAAATAAATTTTGGCAAATTGGGAGGCGCCACGCGGCAGCCTCCGATTGGGCCATGTGGCGACCTCTCATTGGCCTATCAACAACCAATCAAAATTCACCTAGTCAATGCCAATGAATTCCTACCAAGTGTCAAGCTATGATTGGCTTGTGCAATCCAATCATTTTTCCAAATCACCAGGCCTAATCAGCATGCCATGTCAACAGTAGGGATTGCTGACTGGGCAGCATTGCACAAAATTTTGTCTGTTTTCCAAATCGACCGGAACTCATTTCCGGGAACATACAATGTCTGTTTTTCACAAAATGAATTTTACTGGATTCAGAATGACAAGATATACTAGTCATTTAGGTTTCGCTCCAATCTAACAACTTTCATTTTTGAGCATATTTTTGAACACCAGATCACTCCTCTCCACTAGAATATTTTGGACCCCAAAAGCTCTTTTATTACTAAAAATTTGGATGAGGGTACAACCCCCTCACCGTTCCAGTCTCAATCCACTGAAATTTTCCTAAATTCAACAATTTGAGCTTTTCATGAAAACTGATCTTTTCCCTTGATTTTGGAGACCCTGTTTTGCTGTTGTAGATACCATCTCGTTGCAATTTCCCAGAATTTGAAGAAAAAAAAATTGTCCTTGAAGAAACAAACATGTTCCCTCCTCGGTCGTCAATCAAAGGAAACTTAAACAACTTGAAATTCTTCTCACCTCGAACACTATCGACATGACGATGTTTAGCTTGTCTTGCGTTGTACTTGGCTCGACTCTTGACCAAGTGTGTTTTCCATTGCCATGTACTATTTGAAACCCCCAAGAAGAACTTGTGGAACCTATGCCTTATTTGTCAATTTTATTTGGTGCTTGCTCGAGCTTTGCACCCTTTAGCACTGACACCTTGTTCCCATCACTGTTCAACAATGATGTATGATGCTCCAAATTTTCTCATCTTGTTTACCTTTTTTACAAGGAAACATGTTAGAGTCCTGAAACAAATTATTACAACCATTAGAAACCTCAATGAAATCATAATTTTCATTTGATGCATCACCTTGAGAGGCCTCATTCACAACATCTTAATGCTTGAACATTAACAAAGCAAAATTTTGACTAGCATTCACAATTCTCTTCATTTGTCCAACATGCATAAGAGACAAATTCATCTTCTTACTATGCGCTCTAAAAATTTACTCAATCCCATTCTTGAAAAAGTGATACTTATTCTCATGGCGATGAAATATTTCTCTCCTATCATAAAGATATGGGCTACCCAAAACAATACCAGAAATATCAAGCGGAACAACATCAAGTTCAACTTTATCAAGCAAGTTTGCAGTGATTGCAAATATAAGTACGCACTTCCTCATCACCTGCAAATTTTCATTCTTACATATCCAACCTAAAGGATAAGGTCTTGGATGAGGAATGGTCTGAATGAATCTCTAAATTCAACTTCTTGACTAAGTGATACCGAAATAAGATTTGCTTGTGAACCACTATCAAATAGGGTGTCGGTCTTGGTATGCTTTGAAATAACAACATGGAAAAGCTCAATTCTTGTTTCATGTCTTGGGTACTATTGAGACAACTTGAAGCAGTACTTTCCAATGTCCTTACCTTTCAAATCCATTGCGGTGATCTTTGTTCCATCTGCGGAATCCAAAGCCCTGATCATGTGTTATTGCAGCAGTTGTCTTCTCCTTCTTCTTGTTTTTGAGCTTGTTGGGTCTCATCTCTGGATGAAGTTTCCAACAATGATATTCATCATTTCCATCTTTGGAACAATGTCTTCATGTGAGTTTTTGTTTCTCCATATTTATGGAAGCATTATTCTTACCTTTTCCCTTGAACTTACCCTTTCCTTTCTCTTTAGACTCAAAGGTATCCTCACTTGTCTCCTATTTAACATGTTTCCCTCTTGCCTCTAGATGTGTGGCTTTTACACATAATTCATCTAAATTTGAAGGATTAAACATGAGAATAGTATGTCTTAGGTAACTATGGAAACCTCCAATGTATTTTAACAAAGTTTCTTGAGATGTCAAATCTACACCCAAAATTAGTGCTCTTCTCCTAAATTCTTGAGTATAGCTTTGCACACTTTTTCCTTTACCTTGCCTAAAGTTTTTCCAGTCCATTATAGCCTTTTGCATGTATGCTAATGGATAAAATTGTATCCTTAAGGTAGAAAAAAAATCATTCCAAGAGGTTAAGACCTTACCATGTTTCTTCATGTCCTCTTGAGTTTTGGCTTCCCACCAAATAAGAGCTGCACTTTCCAATCTTAGTGAGGCAAGTTGAATCTTGGTGTCATCATCCTTGATTCTTTGTATCCTACAATACACTTCAAGATGGCATACCCAATTTTCTAATCTTTCAACATCTACCTCTCCATCATACATAGGAAAATCATGTTGAAGTATGCAACAAGAAACAGTGAAATTGGCATTCGAAAACAACATGACAACACCTACACTAAGTGTGGGACCAGGAGGTCCAAGCAGCACCTACACTAGTGTGGGACCAATAGGCCTTAGTAGTAGCTACACAGGTGTGGGCTAAATTTGGTGCAGTGTTTATTTTAATTATCCCTTAATTAAATTGGACAATAAAATGTAATATTATCTCATAATCACTTGTAATAGTTAACTGAGTGTGATAGACTTAGCTAGATCATGAATTTCGAGTTGAAGGTGTAGAAATTATATAACTTATGTGTTATATGTCCAAGATTCTCCTGATCTCACACTATTTTAACTTCATGCAAAATACAGAATCTATTCCACCTTTGATCATTTGCGGAAATTAAATCAAGATTGCTGATGCACACATAAAACAATAAAAATTCAGTTACATTAACATAGTTGTTTAACGAGAAGCTTAAAAAGCTAAAAACCCAACTATGTATATAATATATGTCATAGAGATCTGTAACAATCCTCATACAAATCTGATCATATCAAGCTCTCAGTACAATACAATCTCTACACACTAATCAAGAACAATCAGCAAAAATCTACACTGATTTTTTCCCTCCTGATAGCCTACCTCTACTATGAAATCCCTGCTAAAGAATGGCTCTGGATGAGTTCGATTTGCTCCATCCTTGCTCATGCAATCCTAATTGGCATCTCCAATGAATGTGTGGTGCATACAATGCAACACTATATTCACAACTGATAGTCACACTTACTCTTTCACCAATCTCTCCACTGAGTCTCCACTGATCTGTTCTGCACTGTAGTTAACTGTTGTCTCTGTCTAGTTAAATAATGAGTTATTATTTAGTGAATTAATTTAACTAATTAATTCAATCAACTCCACTGAAAGTATCAATCAGTTAGAAATAGACACAATCAGTTCAACTGTGTTTAACTCCACAAGTGTAGTTAAACTAGAAACCAACTCCACCAAACTCTACCACTTGAGTTCTAACTGAAGTCCTCCATGCATGAACCACCAGTAGCTCTAGGAATTGCGTAATTCCTTTAGCTAGCTGATCTGAAAAATCTGTTAACTGAATGTCAGTGCTTCAAGAGAATACGATAATGTTTAGAGTCCAAATATTATTAAGAGCTAATAATATCCAACATGTTTATTTTTAGACTGGCAGTCTAAAAATAGACTTCGCCCAAAATGTCTAAAAATAGAAGTCCATATATTTTTCCAACCTGACCAACCATCCACAAATAGCATCCTGCAACTCATAGAATATGATCGACATGTCTAAAAATAGACTTTGCGCCAAAAATAGCCTGCGGGGCCCACTTAGTGAAGGCAATTTTCACTAAGCTCATCATCTTGTTGAATCTCAACACTCCCTCTCAACAAGGTAGGGATTATCTGCCACCCCAATCCTGTCTCTATGGTATTCGAATTTTCTTTTGGTGAGCACCTTCGTCAGAATATCTGCATCCTGGTCCTCCGTAGGAATGTAAGAAAGCAACATGATCTTCTGCTGCACAAAATCTCTGATATGATGGTGCCGGATGTCAATATCGGCCACCACTAGTCCTAACACTTTATATTAACTTCGAAGTTTTAATATGAAACTCTAATTATCACAATATATCAGAGTAGGATCTAAATGAGGAATCAGACAAACCAACCGGGATCTTCCTCATCCATATAACCTCGCCATGGCAATAGGCACCTAGCACCATGTACTCGACCTCCATTAGACTGAGTGCTACGAGATCTTTGTTTTGTTACCAAGAAAGCTGTTGTAGATGCGTCTTTGAAAATCCCTCCGGATATTATACTTTAAATCATTGGGCTTCTTTTCCAATGCGCATCCGTGAAGCCGCGGCTTTGTCCAAGCATGCCGCTGCCACAAGTACCATACTCGATGTGCCCCTAAGATACCTCGGGACCTTAGCACCTACCTTCCAAAAGAGCTAGGTAGGCTTCACCATCGCTTGTGAAAGCTGGTTCACAGCATAGCATATGTTCGGTCGTGTATTGACTAAATACATGAGCGAACCAACCAATTGTCGATAAACAGTGGCATCCACTACCTCTGCCGATGTAGCATCCTCCTTCCTCCAACCACCAGGAAGAGGAGTGTCGATAGGCTTGCAGCCTTGCATGTGAAACTTCTCCAGTATCTCCCGGGCGTACTTGCCTTGAGACACAAACAATTCACCTTTCTGCTGCCAAATTTCCAATCCCAGGAAATAATGAAGGAGGCCCAAGTCCTTCATCTTGAACTCCTTTGCAAGATCTGCCTTGCATGAGTGTATCAACAGTTCATCACCTGTTAGTATTAAATCATCTACATAAAGTACAATGATCAAAATCTTACCCTCCAGCACAATCTGGTATAGGTTTGGATCCGCCTCACTCTTGGCGAAACCAAGTCCGGTGAAATAACTGTCTATCCATGTGTACCAAGCACGAGGTGCTTGTTTCATCCCATACAACGCTCTTTTGAGCCTGCACACATGCGACTCGCTGCTGAAGATTTTGAATCCTTTAGGCTGCTTAATGTACACCTCCTCCTAAATGATTCCATTGAGGAATGCAGTCTTCACATCCATCTGATGAATGTGCCAACCCATCTGCGCTGAGAGAGGAAGGATGGTCAATATGGAAGAATACCTTGCGACAAGTGCAAAGGTTTCTTCATAGTCAATCCCCTCGATTTGTGAGAAGCCCCGGGCAACAAATCTTGCCTTATACTTCTCAACGCTCCCATCAACAACTTGCTTCACTTTGTAGATCCATCTCGAACCTACCACTAATTTCCCTTCCGGCCTTGGGACAATCTCCCATGCACTGTTTCTGGCAATCGAATCATACTCTTCCACCATGGCATCTACCCATGTGGGATCCTCCTGACTTCCTCGAAAGAGGATGGCTCCGTAAATACAATTTCTCATCGAGCCATGTATCCGATCGTCGGCCAGGTATTTGTCCTGTCTGTGACACAGCAGTGCAGAACTCCTACATTACGCAACGCATCAATTTAGTCGCTCAACCACGCTAGTGTGCTTCCGCCTACGATGTTTGACGCGCATGATTAGTTTCTTCCACTCCATGTACTCCTCTTGTGGTTGATCCACATCTTGAGGGCATCTTTAGGAACAAGTAGCTCCTCCTGCGCATGCGAAGTCTAGCTCCCTCTCAAAGCGACAACTTCATGCATTTCTCCTCATGAGACTGATATACCATCGCATGACGGATCATCAGAACATGCAGGAAAAGCTCCACAATAATTGTGGGGTGCTTCCATGTGTACCCCACAAATATCCCAACTTCTGCAGTTGGCTCCAACTTCTTCCTGGTGTCCTTTGTCACATGAATGTAAATAGATGAACCAAAAATCTTCAAATGAGAAATGTCAGGCTTCTTACCAGTAAAATCTTCTTCAGGTGCACTCATTCCAAGTACTCTATGAGGACAATGTTTTTGGACATAAACCGCAGTGTTGCATGCTTCCGCCCACAAGTGCATTGGTAGGCCCTGGCCATGCAACATAGCTCGTGCAGCACCCACGATCATTACGTTCTTCCTCTCCGCGACCCAATTTTGCGTGAGTTTATGAAATATCGATGGATGCTCTTCAATTCCTTCTTGTTCAAAGTCTTTGAATTTTCCGATGTATTCTGCAATGTAACAGAGCTTTCACTTGCTTCTGACTCTTTCTCAATAGGCGCCGAACTCACGAAACTTTGAGTATGTCAAAGCTCTTCTTTGAAATTTATCCGACACTTATGAAAAGGCATCGAAAAAAATATCACATAATACACATGCTTTGTGGAAAGCGATAGAAAGGTCCACACACGTCGTGTGAATTCTCTCAAAGGATCATTGAAGCCACTGACTATCCTTCTCATGAACATTGGTCTTCACAAATTTGAACTTTGCGTACCTGTCTAACACGATCTATTTCATAGTACCTTTAGCTTTGGGTAATCTACTTTGGGCTCTCATTTTTTCAAAGCGCCATGGTGAAGATGGCCCAATCTCCTGTGCCACAATTCCCCTCATCCCGGCTCACCACTCCTTTTGCTTTGCCTGCCATTACTACGCAGCCATCTACCTACAATTGATAAAGGTTCTTAAATTGAATCCCTATCCTCCTAGTTTGACGAGTTGTTTTACTGCGTAGGAAAGCCTTTCCCTTGCTAAAAACAACATCATAACCCTTGTCTTCCAACATCGCCACGGAGATCAGATTCTTCTTCAATCCTGGAACATGCATGACATCCTTCAAGATGAAAGGTTTACCGGACTCCCTCTCAAATGGTCCCGATACCAGTCGCACTGTATCTACCATCATCACCCATCTCGATGTGCACTCCAAGATCCTTTTCCTCCAGATTACTAAACAAATCTTTGTCTCCGGTCATATGGAAAGAGGCACCACTGTCAAGAAACCACACTGATCCCATCACAATTGAAACCAAGCATGCGATCAAAGAAAATTCGAGCTCAAACTGCAAGGCTAAGGCCTCTCCTGCTGCAGAACTAGTAGCGCTCTTATTCTTCTTCTTCTGTGGGCAATTAGTGGCGAAATGCCCGTGCTGGTGACAGTGAAAACACTTCACCTTGGACAAATCATGCTTCTTGCCTTTAGCTTCGGATTTGGAAGATTTCTTCCCTTTTCCTTTCAGAGATTTGGCAGCCAAAGCGCAATTTTCTTCATATTCATTCTTTGATGAAGATCCATCCCTGGTACCCCGCCTTATCTCCTCCTGCACAAGATCTGACCAAAGTTGCTCCCATCCTAGCAGTTTCTCCCGTCCATTGACAGAGTGTTCGTAGCTATGTCAACTCTTCAAAAGCCCAATGAGAGCCAAGCTCACCAAGTCTTCTTCATAAACAGTAACCCCCACACTTCCCAGCTCATCCTTACATTGGACAAACTTTGTGACGTATTTTGCAATACTGTCGCCTTTCTCCATTTTTATTTTTCTGAGCTTGTCTTTAAGCACCAACTTCCTCTGGTCACTTCTGCTTTCGAAGAATTCTGTCAAAGCCTTCCACATTAAGAATGGAGTGGCTTTCCTGTGAAGGCTAGACACAATGTGGTCCTTTACACCTTCCAACAGAATCCTTTGACACTTTGCTACCTTCTTTTTCCATGCATCAAGTGCGGCTGCATCGCTAGAAGCAGGCTTCGGAATATCAACATCTATCAACACCTTCAACACATTATCATCCAGCACCACCTCCATCCTATCATTCCATGCTATGTAATTCGAGCTGCCCTCATGGAAATAATCCAATCGCAATCTGTTGAAAGACATTTCAATGAATGCTCAACTTCGACACCAACAAAACACTGCAGCAAATTCGAATTCCACCAGCACAAAACTCAACCGCTTCAATAATTGCAATCTCCTCCAATGATCAATATAGCTCTTATGCCATGTAGAAATTATATAACTTATGTGTTATATGTGAAATATTCTCCTGATCTCACACTATTTTAACTTCATGCAAAATATAGAATCTATTCCACCATTGATCATTTGCGGAAATAAAATCAAGATTGCAATGCACACATGAAACAATAAAAATTCACACACATTAACACAGTTGTTTAACGAGAAATCCTGAAGCTAAAAACCCCAACTATTTGTATATAATATATTTCATAGAGATCATGTAACAATCCTCATACAAATCTGATCATATCAAGCTCTTAGTACAATACAATCGCTACACACAAATCAAGAACAATCAACACAAATCTGCACTGATTTTTTCCCTCCTGATAGCCTGCCTCTACTGCACAATCCCCTGCTGAAGAATGGCTCTGAATGAGTTCGAATTGCTCCAGCCATGCTCACGCAATCATTGGCATCTCGATGAATGTGTGGTGTCTGATACAACGCTATGGTCAAAACTTATAGTCACCACTTTCTCTTTCTGATCTCTCCATGAACCTCACTTGATCGTATGCCTTTGTAGTTAAGCGTGTTGTCTCTGTCCAGTTGAATAATGAGTTATTATTTAGTGAATTAATTTAACTAATTAATTCACTCAACTCCACTGAAAGTATCAATCAGTTAGAAATAGACACAATCAATTCAACTGAGTTTAACTCCACAAGTGTAGTTAAACTAGAAACCAACTCCACCAACTACTTCTCCAACTCCACCAAACTCTACCACTTGAATTCTAACTGAAGTCCTCCATGCATGAACCACCAGTAGCTCTAGGAATTTCGTAATTCCTTCAGCTAGCTGATCTGAACAATCTGTTAACTGAATGTCAGTGCTCCAAGAGAATAAGATAATGTTTAGAGTCCAAATATTATTAAGAGTTAATAATATCCGACATGTCTATTTTTAGACTGGCAGTCTAAAAATAGACTTCACCCAAAATGTCTAAAAATAGAAGTCCATATATTTTTCCAACTTGACCAACCATCCATAAATAGCATCCTGCAACTCATAGAATATGATCGACATGTCTAAAAATAGACTTTGCGCCAAAAATAGCCTGCGGGGCCCACTTAGTGAAGGCGACTCTTTTCACTAAGCTCATAATCTTGTTGAATCCCAACAGAAGGTAGTTGGTGAGGCATGTAGAGTGATTCTATATGTTTTAGAGTTCAAGTTGCAGTTAAGTGCGTAAGTTTAATGCATGAGTAATTAGTTAACTCAGATAGGTGAGTTAAAGTTAGTTGAACTAGTTGTAACTAGTTGTTGCACTAGTGAGAGATCAAGTGAATTAAATATTATTTAATTCACATGCAGTGATCTTCCATGCAACTGATGATTTACTATTAATAATTTGCATGCATGTCTGTTCTAGTGGAGACCCAGTTGAGACAAGGGTTAAAGGGAAGTTAACTATCCGTTGTGATATTAGCAGACTGCCCAAATGTAGTTAAAACACCATAAGGTTCTCATGATACTTTGTGCAGTTGAGGAAGGTTGAAATTCCTAAAGAATAGGGATTGCATTCATCAAGAATTTTGTGAGAAAGGCAGGCTGAAGACAGGCTGAGAATTGGCTAAGTGTTGGCCCAAATTTGTCTGGACCAATGTGATATGATAGGTAGATTGCAGGAGACTCTTGTGAGAAGAGTGCATTGTAATTGTTTCATGATTCCTTGTGGAATATACAATATATGATAGAGGGGTTTTAAGAAGCAATATTTCCTCGGTAAATTATCTGTGTTGTGGTTTGATTTGATTCTTCTTTGCTTCATGTGATTGGTGATTGTGTTTAATTTTTGTAATTGATTTGTAGAAGTGATTCAATATCTAGCTTTAGTACATTGTTAGATCAGATTGAATCCATGATATACATATTGTTTTTATAATTTATACATGGTATCAGAGCACAGGAAATCACTATAGTGGAGGAGAAGTTGAGTTTGTGACTGAATAGAATTTGAATTTGCAGAAGACTTTCTTGGTGCTACAGGTGATTCAGGATCGAAATAGCTTTCAATGGCTTGAGATTGGAGTTGCACTCGAGGGAAACTCTAACTATATTGCTTGGAAAGATAGAATGGAGGCAGTATTAGAGGACAATGGGTTGAAGGAATTCATTGACAATGATGTTCCCAAACCCGCTGTGACAGATGCCACAAATCTTTATGCTTGGCAAAAGAAGGTTGCGAGGGCGAGGAGGATCTTACAGGAGGGAGGACGAGACCACATTGTCTTCAATATCCATGGAAAAGTGACTCCATATGCAATGTGGAACTATTTGACAAATCTTTTTCAGAGCACCAATGATCATAGAAAATTCGCACTGAAAGATAAACTCAGGAAGATCAAGATGGAGAAAGGTGACTCCATGCCAAAATATTTAACAAAGTTTGTCCAATGTTAGGATGAGGTTGGGAGCATTGAAATTATTGTCACTTATGATGATTTGGTGAGCCTAGCTCTTCTAGGACTTCACAATATTTTGCATAGTTATCAGGACTCTGTCAATGGGAGGGAGAAGCTTCCATATTGGGAACGACT
Source organism: Pinus albicaulis (assembly GCA_034641835.2). Lineage (NCBI taxonomy): Eukaryota > Viridiplantae > Streptophyta > Pinopsida > Pinales > Pinaceae > Pinus > Pinus albicaulis. The sequence continues at coordinate 324,818,844 of CM076575.1, forward strand.
TTGGTAGGATTTGGTGCAAGAAGAATTCAGGTGAAATACCAGAGATGGATCTTCATCTAAGAATGAAGATGAAGAAGATTGTGCTTTGGCTGCCAAGGTGAAGAAGGGTGTTTTCCAGGTAAATTCCCTCTACGAACAGAGGTTGATAGCTCTATCCCTAGGGTGGGTCTAGCAACTACGGGAACATACTAATATCTACCTTCCTAGATTATAAATGAAATTCAGAGCAAGGAAGATGACTTACCTTGTCCTGATGTTATGTTGTCACCTTCCGTTGAAGCTTCTTGATTTTTCATCTCCTCAAGTTCGATACACGCTGCTACCAACGTCCGAATACCTGTACAGAAAGTCAAGACACCACAACAAGCGTAAAATCACAACAAACATAAAACAATTACAACCTATCTAACTGATCAAGGAATGCTAGAAATCTCATTATAGATGTAAACAAGAGTGGAAGATAAACATCATTTGCATTTTATTATGATAAAGACAAGGGGAGTTTACAACCAAGCCTTGATGTTGAGGCTCTCCTTCGGCAAGTCCGTATCCAAGCACGTTTGCAACACCCTCATACACAAAGGTCCAAGATCTCACTATGTTCTCAACACACAAAAACAATCACACTCTGCACTATTCTCCCAAAGCTATGATTTCTTCTTCTCTCTATGCTAACTCCAACTTTCTAACTCTGACTAAGGAAGAAAAGATGAAAGAGGTATCCTATATAACAATGGAGGAGGAGGTTATGGGCCCTCAAATAATGGGCAAAGAGCTTATCCTTTGGAGTAGTTCCTATTTCTTGGGAACAAGAAGCCTAAAGGGGAATTCCTTGGCCATATCCTCAAAACAAACTTCCATCTTGCCGCCTCGTGAAGCTTCTAGTCATGGAAGATTCGCTTCTATTTAAAACACTTTCCAAAATAGGATCGGCGCGGGCCTGAAATTAGGATAGAGTGTCGATCAGCATGGGCCTTAGTGTAAATCTCTTCTATCGGCGTGGGTCAGACACTGAGAGAAAGCACTGACCTTGACACTAGGTTTTTATAAGGATCTTCCAGAAAAGATGTAAAGGGAGATGATTTGGCAGACAAAGTGTGGTTCAGGGGTATGTATTCTATGCTTGGAAAGTACACAAGGGTCACTGTATGGGTCCTCCAAGATTCAGGAACAGAGAGTACAGGGATGGTGACAAATTACTGTGTAACATATGCCCCCTAAAGTATGATAGGCTAAAGTATTCCTTTTTCGTAAATAATATGTACCAGCCTGAAAAAGGGGTAAAGGTATACTGGGAAGATAACGTTTTGCAGCCTTTAACAAGTTCAAAATGACAAGAGCTCGACAATATTTTCATGTTTTGAGAGTCAGAAAAGAGCTGAAAGATGACTCCTCCTAGAGGAACGAGTGGTATAAAGGGTAGCAACTGGTTCCAGTGATGGTGGAACTGCTCAAAACAAGTAAAGGTCAAAAGGCTGGCTAAAATACCACTCATTTCAATAGTTCCTCAAGAATGGGTGAAACAACCAAATGAAGGCATGTGATTGGCCAAGTGGATGGGACGATGGAATGAGAAAACCAAGGTTCATCTAGCAAAACAGGATGATAAAATGGAAATCATGAGAGGTAAAATGAGAATGGTTTCATTTTTACACAAGCTTGAAACAAAGATAAACTATGCTTTAAAATGTTTGCATGCCCCCAGCATGGTGACTCAATTCGAGGTACATGCCCCCCAAGCTTCAATGCATTCAATTGAGTAGAATCCTGGTTACTAACAGGTGGATGGAATGAAGGTTCAATTACGAGATCAGACGAAAGATTCAACTAGGATTTTACGAGATCAGATCAAAGACTCGAATCGAAAAGGGAAATTGTTTCATTTTTTAATGAGGTTGAAATAGTTAAAGAACTATCCTCAGAAACTAATTCATTTTTTAACGAGGTTGACATAGCAATGAACTATCCTTAGAAAACCTTGTTTCATTTGCTAAGGAGCTTTACACAAGAAAACGAACTATGCTCCGACAACCTTGTTTCATTTTTTAAGGAGCTTGACACAAATATAATGAGCTATGATCTGTAAGAAGCTTGTTTCATTTTTTAAGGAGATTGACACAAGAAAACAAACTCTGCTCCATAAAAGGCTTGTTTCATTTTTTAAGGAGCTTGACACAAGAAAACAAACTATGCTTCGAAGACCTTGTTTCAATTTTTAAGGAGCTTGACACAAGAAAACGAACACTGCTCCGACACCTTGTTTCATTTTTTAAGGAGCTTGACACAAGAAAATGAACTCTTCTCTGAGGGAAAACTTATCATGTCGAATAGGAATTCATGGCCTTCAAGAAGGTCTCATCTGATGGGAGAACAACATCTTAGACATCGCAATCGAATGCCCCTAGTAGACGGTACTCAGCGGCACAATCACTGGATGAGGGCAGCGAAAAAGTGGCCACATAATTAACCCGTGGCGGGGAAGGTTTAACTAGAGGATAAAGATCCGACAAAGATGATGGTGGGCTAGATGCCACCCCTAGACCAAAGAATGAAAGTTGATCAATGGTCACGATCCGACCTTCGTGTGGAAAATAGATCACACGAAAGAGGGAGGAGACAAGTGCACCCATGGCATAAGCATTGTAGCGCCCCAAGAGTAAATTTAAATCCAAGGGGCCTGGAAAAACCATCACGTCTATATAGATAGTTTTCCCTCCCAAAGTAATAGGCCACTCCAGAAGGATCCCTAACGGTTGATTGGTTCCTCTGTTAAAGGCCAAAATATTCTGCGTAACAGGCACAAGCGATGGAAAAACAAAAGCTTTCCGAGTAGTTGAAGATAGAAGGAAGTGACCAAACTACTTGGAGGGGGTGCCATAGAAATGAGATGGTCATCCCTTGGTGTTACGGGAGCAAGAGGAGAATCCTTTGGGACCTCCATCATGGGAGTAAAAGGAGCATTCTCCAGGACCTCCATCATGGGAGCAGGAGGAGCAGCTTCTTGAACTACATGGATGGGAGAATCTTTCTCCAAGTCTGAGGAATCTGAAGAAACAAGAAGAACGTGAGGGTTATGTGAGTCACACTCGACGGAAAATACCTGATGAATCATAGGCGGGATCAGATCTACCGGTTCCATGACCAATGGTTGGTTGGGAATGGATTCGTGAATTTGAATTTTCGGGGGAGTGGGATCGACCAAAGATGAATCTTGATCGATCGTTGGATCAACTAGCATAGGACTTAAAGAAAACTTCTGATAACCAACCGGAAGGTAGGGTGCAGTAGGGTTTTCTAACACTCTTGTGGCTTCATCAATGTACAGACAAAGGTGAATGGGATGATGCCCTTCACACAACTTACAGGGATTCGTGATCTTACCCTGTTTCTTACGAGCCTTATTAGTAATAGTCGAAGATGTGTCACCAACATGACTTCCAGAATCCAAAGGTAGTGGCAGACGAGCATCGGACCATACTTCAAGCACCTTGGGGATGCTACGGCAGTCTTGAAGAAGGTGGTCACCCTTGCACAAATTGCAAGGGAATTTGACTCTGCGAGACAGAGTGGGAGGTTTCTTGATATTAGCTGCATGGGTGGCAATAGTTGTTGATTTCCTCCCTAGATTATTTTCCTTCTTCTTCTTCGACTTCTTATTCTTCTTCTTAGCCACCTGGGTACTAGAATCCAAACTTTCACCAAGCGAAGAGGAAGAACGAGGTAAATAAATGGGCAAAGAAGCTGAGGGATCAACCTTAGGATCAACATGGGGTTGACATGGTTCAGGCGGAGGAGAACTTGGTTGAGAATTTGTTTGGATGCTCGGAACCACCGAGGTCGAAAATAACCAAACGGGTAGACCAATAGTTAACCCATGAAGGGACAACGTTGCCATATACGGGGCACCAACATTCCTGAACAAAGGAAAAGGACCAGGATTCCCATCTGAGGGGATTCCTTGGTTGGTGAACCCTGGAAACGTCGCCATTGGCCTCAACCCTAATGAATCACTAAGGAATGTAACTTTAACCAGGAATATTTTATGGGCAGTCAATTTTAAGGCACTGAAACAAAACTTTTCCTTTTCATGTTTTAAGAGTTGAGAAAAGGATAAAAGTTGACTCTAGTCGCTTTCAGTTTGAACGAGCTCGAAAGGACAAGCGCTCGATGATCTTTTCAAATTTTAAGTTAGTAAAGATAAAAAATGACTACTCAGGGTATCTAAGCAAGAGGGTGTACCAAGCTCCCATGAACTGCAATATACACCTTGTTGATCAAATGAAAGAGAAATGGCCAAGGACTTAACGTACGTGCAGGCAGTCTCCCCGAATGCTGTGTTCAATGTATCACAACTACAGGGCGGTAGACTCGGATTCCTACAGATAAAGGATTTCAACCTATGAGGGTCTCCCTTTATATACGCGATGGTAAGGGGAGCACAAGTCCATACTGGTGATGTCTAATGCCAGATGGTGAATGATAGCTACTAGGTTTAATGACGTCGGAACACGTCACTAGCCTAGACCTCTAAGTGTGAGCGTTAAGTTTCAATGCTTCCTTAGATTGATTGAATAAATTTTATGGTTGATCTTGAATTATGTCTCAATTCCAAGGCCCTGCCGCTATCATTTGCATCTTCTATATGCAGCTATATGAGAAAGGAAATATTTCGATTCGATGAATGCTATCTAGTTAAGGGAAGAGTCTCAAATAATGATGCAACAAATAGTAATACCGCAAACGAAACTTTTTCCCAACTAGATGACTTTCACTATTCCAAAGTAATCTAAAACATTCAAAGGTTTGAATTATGCAATGTAATCTATGCAAAATTCTCTTTTTGAAAACTTTGCAATTCTAATCTATGCACAATTTCCTTTTTCTTTTGAATGAATAAGAATGCACTCAATGCATTTTTAGATGAAATGGGGATCTACTTAATGCATGCTTTTAATGAAAGAGAGTGCACTCAATGCGAACCTTAGTTTCCAATCATTAAAAAATGTAAAAGTTCAATGATAAATTTCAAATATGACTTTTCAATGCAACTTGATCTAATGCATTTTAATGAAAAGCAAACTTTGAGACGAAAACTAAATGAACACAAATTTGCTTAATGCAAAAGGGATGCAACAAACATTAAGAAAAAAATCCTGTTTTGAACACTTTGTAAAGAAATTCCTCAAAATTTACAAGACATATGAGTTCAAGGACAAAGAGGACTTCCAAAGCATGGGATCAAAACAAAGGCATTCATTCCCTTTTACATCAAGAAATCAGAGAAAGAATACTTTTCAACTGAACAATGAGAAATGTAATCTATACTCACAAGCGAACAAGAAGGCCAAATGAACTCGAACAAACACTTGAGACTTGATCACTCAACCAACCAAAAAGCAAAAGGTAATCAACTAGAGATAGCTCACCAGGAAAAGAGAGTGACTCAATCAGCAGGGAAATGTCCCGTGAAGCATGCAACTAGGCAATTGATGCACAGTCCTAGAAAAACCTAGGATGTAGGATGCACGTCCCAATATAAAGGACAAAAAAAAAAACAACCAAAACCAAGCCAATGAGCCAATCAAACCAACTTGAGTGAAGGGGAGAACATGTAAATCATACAGAGAAAAGGACAGGAAGGGAAAGACACACTGGTGAAGGACATAGGGAAAAAACCGTAATTTTTCATACATGCTGGAATTGGCATGACTTTAGTGGATGAAACTAGTGCCAAATGGTGTGACTGGGGTTGAAACTAGCGCCAACAACCCATTAGCGCGGCTTGCTAACTGACAACTAGTGCCAATCGGTACAACAAAGCACATGTAGTGATCTGTATATAAAGTTGCTTGAGTTTTGTGTAATTTTGCAAGTGATTCAATTAGGTTTTAAGCCTCTTTTGACAAATTATTAAACACATGAAAATGAAATTGAAGCTAAGATTTTGCAGAAAATACAAGACAATATCACCATAATAGTAAACACAACAACAATTGATGAAGGAGTTCACCCCTCCTGGGCCACATCTCCTGGTCCAGCTTCCAATGGTTCGACCTCTTTCATTATGCTCAATAAATGGTGTTTACATACATTTAAAGTGCTCAAATGGCTTCAATACCTACTCTAACAACTTCAAAACTACAAAAACCCTTGTCTAGCGTCTTTTTTCTCCCCAAAAAGATAAAAAATGAGAAATTTATGAGCTTCCCAAGTTTTGCTGCAAGTTGACCCACAAATTCGCCAAGTTCGGCCAACTGTCCTACAATTTCGCCCATTTTTCGCTAACGGAGCAACAAATCGGCACAATTCCAGTGCAAATTGTGGGATGGTTTAAATGCTCAATAACGCCTTAAAACCAAAATTTAAATAATATATAACATGGTTGAATTAATTAATATTAACAAAATGAGGGTTTTTTCAAAAATAAATATAATGTTTTAACCATATATATTAGGAAATGATTGTGTGGCGTGTTGGTAGGCCGCCATAATTGCAAGCGAGAGGTCACGAGTTCAACCCCTGCTGACCTCAAATTTAACCTTAAATAATTTTTTTCCAATTGGGAGGCGCCACACGATGTCCTCTTAATGGCCTATCAAAAACCCATCAAAATTCTCCCAATCAACACCAATGAAATCATGGCAAGTGTCAAGTTGTGATTGGCTCATGCAATCTAGTCATTTTTCCAAATCAGTAGGTCGAGTCAGCATGTCACGTTAGCAGTATGGACTTTTGACTAGGTAGCCCTTTACAAAATTTTGCCTGTTTTCCAAATCGATCATAACTCATTTCCGAGAGCATACGGTGTCAGTTTTTCGTGAAACAAATTGCGGCGGATTCATAACAATGATATCTACACGTTCGCTCAGGTTTCACTCCAATTTGACTATTTTCATTTTTGAGCACCAGATCGTGTAGTCCTATAAAGGATCAACTCTGATGTTTGTGGACCTTTCTCAACAACCTTCACTACCATACACAAATATTTTGTCATTTTTATTGATGATTTCTCACAAAAGTACTGAATCTTCTTCATGTGGAAGAAAGATAAGACATTCTCCAACTTTTTCGAATTCAAGGCACTAGTGGAGAAAGAAATCAACAAGAAGGTGAAGGCTCTTAAGACAGATAATGGAGGTGAGTCCACATCGAATGAATTTAAAAATTTCTATGCAAAATAAGGCATTCAATGAGAGTTGACAGCACCCCACAACCCACAACTGAATGGGGCGACTGAGAGGAAGAACCGTAGCATTATAGGAGCAGCGAAGGCGATGTTGCATGACTAAGGCCTACCACTATACTTGTGGGCAGAGGCATGCAACACAACAGTCAATTTGCAAAACCAGATTCCTCATCGGATTCTAGGCATGATTACATCGGAGGAGGATTTCTCAGGGAGAAATTCAGATGTGTTGCACTTAAGGAATTTTGGAGCCTCCGTTTACTACCATGTCTCCAAATAATTAAGGAAGAGGCTAGAGAAAACAACAAAATTGGTGGTATTTGTGGGTTACACAGAAATCCTCACAACTACCTTGTGTACTTGTCATCCTCATAATGACACTTGTGCAAAGGGATGTAAAATTTGATGAGGAGAAAGCGATGCAGTGCTCTTTTGAGAGGGAGGTTCAGATCCCACCAGAGGAGGAGATTTTAGCTCCAAAGTAGGAGCCTCAGGAAATTGTGGAGCAACCACAAATTGAGGAGCAGAGAGTGGAAGCAACCACTCAAGAAGAACCATCCAGAGAAGTTAGGAAAAGAACTAGGGAAGCTAAGAGACTTAAGCAGGATACGAGGAAAAATATGGGCACTCTTTAAAATTTGTGCAAGTAGAGAAGGTCACTAGATCTGTACATTGGTTACATGGCTCTAATGATTGAGCTTGTAGAGACTAAGCCATCCTATTTCAAGGAATAAGTAGAGAAACCTGTGTGGGTTGATGCAATGGTGGAGGAATATGAATCCATTGTAAAGAACAATGTTTGAGAAGTGGTCCCAAGACCAACATATAGATCAGTTACAGGTTCGTGATGAATCTTCAAGGTTAAGAAGGAAACAAATCGAAGCATAGAGAAGTACAAGGCCATATTTGTGGCCAAGGGGTATTCTAAAGTTGAAGGGATTGACTATGAGGATACCTTTACTCCTGTAGCAAGGTACTCATCCATTATATTAATTACTTCTCTAGCTGTGCGGATGGGGTGGAAGATCCACCAGATGGATGCAAAAACAACATCCGTCAATGGAGTTATTAAGGAGGAAGTGTACATCGATCAAATAGAAGGCTTTGAGACTTTTGATTGGGAGTCTCATATGTGTAGACTCAAGTGAGAATTGTACGGTCTCAATCAAACACCTTGTTCTTGGTACACCAGGATTGATAACTATCTCACCGATTTGGGCTTCACCAAAAGTGAAGCAGATGCAAACCTCTATCATATCTTAGTAGAAGGTAAATTGCTCATTATTGTCTTATATGTTGATGACTTTATTTTAACTGGTGATGAGCAACTGATCAAATATTGTAAGGAGACCTTTCTAGATAATTTGAAATGAAAGACATGGGTCTCATGCACTACTTCCTTGGCTTGGAAGTATGGCAAGGCGATGGGGAATTGTTTTTCTCTCAAGGAAAGTATGCAAATGAGATACTGCATAGATTCCGCATGGATAGTTGCAAACCCATGGAGACACCTCTAGCGACCAATTGGAGGAAGGAGGATGCCACTTCAGGTGAAGAAGTGGATGCTACCATTTATCGAAAACTAGTGGGTTCACTAATGTACCTTTTGAACACATGACCAAATATGTGCTATGCAGTCAACCAATTGAGCCAAGATATGGTTAGGTCGACTAAATTAAATTGGAAGGAAACTAAGCATGTTTTAAGATACCTTAGAGGCACTATCCAGTTTGGAATATGGTACAGACGAACAAAGGGAGTGAAACTGTGTGGCTTCACAGATGCAGATTGGGAGGGGAGTCCATCAAACCGAAAGAGTACATCAGGTGGAATTTTCAGTGTTGGGTTCGCAATGGTTTCCTAGTAAAATAAGAAGCAAAGATACGTGGCACTCAACTCGGCAGAACCATAATACATGGCTACAAGTCAAGCAACATGTGAGGTATCTAGATGAGAAAGATACTTTTTGGATTTTTTAGTAAGATGATGGGTCCAACTGTGATCTATTGTGATAATCAGAGTTGCATTATTCTCTTTAAGAATCTTGTTTTTCACTTTCAATCCAAGCATATAGATATATGATATCATCATTTGCGGGATTGTGTGCAGAGGAGGATAATGTTGTTGTAGTACATTCCGACAGCGGAACAAGATGCTAGAATTTTGACAAAGGCCTTGTCAAGAGGGAAGTTTGAGTTCCATAGGTGCAGGACAGGGGTGGTTGATAATCCATTTCTTGTTGAGATGGAGTGTTGAAAAATGCAACAATAAATTCTCAATTTGATTTGTCCTTGATTAAACTGAGAAAATTTGAATTTCCACATCACCAAACAACTTGGATGCACTTAACTTGTGTGACATGACTTGTGTCACCTGGATTACTCAGTAAATTCAAGTTGGATGAGTTAGAGTTTAGTTAAGCATGTTTGATTGCTAATTTGAAGAAATCAAGGTCAGTTATCTAAGGTTGTTTTAAGTTAAACTAGTTCTAACTATTGAAGGAACTAGTGGAGGGTCAGTTGTGCAGTGGGACTTCAATCAAACTCAGTGATCATCATATTAACTGATCACTTGATCTGAAAATTAAAATATTTATATTTGTTGTGCAAAGTATCCATTTTAATTTAATTAAGTGTGCAAAGTGTTCATCACGTCTTGCAATTTAAACAAAGTGTTTTTGGTAACTGTTTCTGAGTTTATGTGTGAGGGAATGTTAGTTAAAATTATTGTTTAACATATTAAATAAGAAATATGCAGCAGATAAACTTCACCATAAGATAACACAACAACATGATGAGGCAGTTCACCCCTCCTGGGCTACATCTGTCGGGTCCAAGGCTCCCAATGGGCATGTCCTTGCTCTATTAAGTTGCTCAAATTGGTTATACAGTGAGAAATATGCCTAAACAGGTAGAACCAGCTGTGAAATTGAATTCAGAAGACATAAATAAGCTAAAAATGGCTTTTGGTTCACCTCAAACAGTGAAGTATAGCCCAATACAGTTCCATTTCCCTCATGGTTATGATGACTCTCCAACCTGTCCCAAACACTCCAGAATGCTCAGAATACCCAAAATTGACCAAAATTTCATCCAAATTGGTTCAATATTGGAGAAGTTATGACCTCCACAATTTTATGCTCAATGTCCCTTGGAAACCCCACCAAATGTGGGTGAACTCCAGTTAAGCGCGCTAGAAATGGCGGAAGGCCGAAATTGTCAGGACTGGCGCCAAGTTAGGCGGAACTGCTAGTGGTTACAATAAATGTCGAGGCGCATTCACATGCGGAAAAATCGGAGACCATTTGCGTTGGCGGTTAAGGGTTTAGCTCGAGCCCCTGGTCGTAGCCCATAGGTCACATGGCAAGGGGGATAGCACCTGCGGGCTTAACACAAAAGTTTCAATGGTTGGATGGGCTTAGCCCTTGGTCTTGGCGCGAGGTTGCGGGGTCTGCCACCTTTAGCCCTAAGGGCTTAACTTATAAACTCTGCTCGTTCAAATATTAAACGACCTGAATGCTCGTTTACATGCCTGACTAACCCAAGCACGTTTAGCTCGGGTCGACCTCCGCCCGCTGTATCAGCTGACCCAAACACGTTCAGCGTGACCCGACTGCGTTCAGGTCGGGTCGGGTTAGCCCACAATTTTATTTTAACTTTGAACCAATTTTCAACCAATGGAACCCTGTAATAGGCCCATAAAAACTTAAATTAACAAATGAAATTTGCCACACAAATTTTCTGAAAATGACAATTCTTGTTTTGTTCAAAAGTCATGTTTTGAAGGTTACTAGGCATTTTAAAACTTCAATATCTTTCTCATACGACATCGGATTTGAGTCCCATTCACGGCAACAAAATTGCAGCGACGAGGCCTATTTGGTCGTTCAGGTTGCAACCAATTCTGAGCAGTTCCATTTTTTAGCATTATTTTCCACTTGGACATGATCACCTGATCGTCACTCGACCCAAAATAACTAGTGCATGCAGAGTATTCGAGTTCCCTAGACTTGGTGGATATTCAAAGGTAGTGCAACATCACTTGTAGACTAGTATTGAGTGTACATGTGTTTCATGCAGTTAGATGATCAATCTAAGGAATTGTGCAATTCATTTTGGAGAAATTCCTAAATAATAGGGGTATAATTTCTCAAGGAATAATGCAAGGAAATATGAGCTCAAGCAGAGGCAGAAATTGACTAAGTCTGGGTCAGATATTTTCAGTGAGTAGAGAGATAGGTTATGCACTTTCAAGTTGTGCTTATTTGAGAAAAGCCATTTTAATACATCTCTATTCATCAGATTAATTCAACCATGCATTGTGGTTTTTGGCAGATTGCTTTCCCTAGGAAAAATACCATTTGCATGTGTGTGATTTCTTATTGCATGTATAATGTTTTTGTTCTAAATTGTGAATTAATGTCCACATAGTAGTAGAGTAGGTTGTGTCTTGTGATTTTGATTAAAACTTCATGAGCAGTTGCAAATATACATCATAATTTCTACAGCTTCCAGTTTTGCACTAATAATAAAATTGTTGTTATATATATATATATATATATATATATCATTTCTACTACCTATTGTATCTTGATTTTCTTTCTGTATCATCGAAGAGTTTCTTTAACCATTAGCAATATACAAACTCGATTTTAGCAACATACATTGTTTGGTTTATATATATATATATATATATATATAAAGAAAATCGAGATACAATAGGTAGTAGAACTGAGCTACATTAATTGACGATGTTGTACGTATGTAATACATATATCTAGTAAGAATTAAATGCATTAGCGTTTGAAAAAACATAATAAACAAAGATGCAATAATCACTATTTTTTATATAATTGGTGAACAAAAACCATATTATACAACATAACAAAGAAAAGAATATAAGCCCCATTTTGATATTAATTTATATTGACATCCTAAAGCTAGAGTGAAAGATTTTTAAGCGAGACGAATTGGGGCTCGACTACAAAGAAAATAAGAAACAAAAGGAAAACAATGGGGTAGAAAATGTATGCCTGAAACACTTTAGGGTTAACAAGAACATGACAGTAATATAACTCATTTGTTGTAACAATATAAAATTCCGAAAAGGGAAAATAAAACAACCACCATGGTACACAAAGCAATGTTTAAAAAAGAGACTATTCAAGTAAATACATATTCTCACATGACACAACTAACCCAAAAATGAAATCCATACATCAATTATAATAGATGGTCAGAGGTCGTAAATATTTAATTACTAAACTAGTGGAGTAATTGGTAATCCATAATATATTAGTTCAAACCCTCAATATTGTAACAGTGGAAGTATAATTACAATAGATAATTAAAAATACCAAAACAAATGTTTGAGTCACATGGCTGACAACCAAAACTCAAAAACAAAATTACACTGCAAAAAATACTTATGGCTAGAACAATGCCATTCTAACCCTATCCTAAGTCTACTCTCGGAGACTTGCAGAAGCCTGAAATTAAAGCACACCACAAAAAGGGGTTATTAGAACCTGTAAACCCTTGCATATATTGAATCTAATAATTGTAATCCATTCTTGACTACTAGGGTTAAGAGAACCTAACCTATAATGGACATAGTAAGAAACTTGTTATAAGAAAATTCACAACCAAGAATTAATGTAAAAGAAGCAAAGAATGGGTTAAGGGTTCCAAGTCCCATCTGTAAGAAAACCGTAGGTGACAGTAACCTAATACCTGCATAAAACACTAATTTAGAATTTTATTGAAGAAATTGAATTTATAAACCAAGACAGAAGGTTGCCTAGTCACGACCATAAAATTTACCAATCAGAAGAAGACTTAATCGGGCCACTGCAACAGAATTGGCGGAGTAGGGTTTTTTCACTCTAAAAGAAAATCTCTCAAGCAACAAATTTTGAATCCGCCGTTCCATAACCAGTGGAAGAATTTCATCCTACACAAACACTCTTGCATTGGAATAAAAAGTATAAATAAACATAAATCATTGCAGAATCAAAATTAGAACAATGACCAAAAATATTTAGCCTAAAAAAAATTTACCTGTTGGGGATTTTCCTTGTAAACCCAAGTAACCATAAATGAGAGATTTCATTCTGTTGCAAAGCTAATCCTCACCGAGCAAGAGAGACAACTAGGATGGAGCGACACGAGAAGGGGAGGTAATTACTCCCATAAACACATAGCCATAGATATGTCTTTGATTCCAAAGTCTAACTTGAGCCATTGATCTTAGGGTTATCACAAAATCCAAGGTAGAGTGACCCCATCAGCCAAAAATGCAATACAATTGTATGCTTATGGAAGGTTCAAGATATTATGTCAAAAGGATTATGATGAATTTAAAACATATTACCATAACCATTCAGTTGCCAATGAAACATGTGATATGAATAAATATTAATATGTCCACCACAACTAGAAATATGCTAAACATTGCTCAACCTTATAATAAACTCCATAAACTCATGTAGAAAGAAAAGCCTTATGTACAACCATAAATATTGTACAATACAAACACATTATAACCCATTTAATTATAAACCCAAACAATACAAACACATTATACCCCATTTAATTATAAACCCAAACCGTATAAACACATTATAACCCATTTAATTATAAACCCAAAATTATTTAAGGTATGCATAGAATCTCCTCGATGCAATAAGCGATGAAAGGATAAGACCTTACACTGATGATAAATAATAAAGAGGAATTCCTATAAACCTTATAGCGAGGAATTCTTATAAACATATAGATTAATCCATTGTATTTAGAATAAAACAAGTGAGGCTGCATGGCAGCTAGTCCCCGTCGACTTAGCGTTGGGCCATGTACACCAAGTCACCTGCCAACGATATTTGTATCTAATTATAAATACCACTAGCTAGATTTTCTACGCATCCCATGTCTGTAAAAGAAACAATAGTATATATTTCAAGCAATAGAATTTGTATTTACATATCATAGTATTTGTATTTTTTGGTTCAAGCAATAGAAAATAAGTAATTATAATCTTCAAAGGACAGTTATGACCAAAAGCCAGAACCAAAAAATGGACCAGAATGGAGACGAATTCTTCCTGCAACTTGGAAACTAAATGAAAACAATTATCATTAGTTTGGGGAGAAAAATAGTATATAATTAAGAGACAAGAGATAAACGAACCAATCTTGCATTATCAAAATATCCCGAAGTAAAAAAGGACAGGAGTACAGGTTTTGTAGAAAGTTCGATATCATTGTGTCTTCCTCGGGAGGTTTTAAGGCAAGAGACATGTCAATGGTAAGGACAGGGTGAATTATTTTATCCATATTATCCTCTACCTTTAGCAATCTTCCAAGTATGGCTTAACCATTTCAAGGGGCATAAAAACCGAATCTACTGGTGTTAGGAATGTTGCTAGGTCAACTACCTATGCCTCTACGGTATCAACGGGGTAAACTGCTCGACGGAGTCCTATTTTTTATTTATTTCCAAGTTAAAAAAAAACATGACACAACTACAACTATTACACTTACGCTTTGAATGTATGCAATAAGCTTTGAATGCATGCAATGCACGTGTTGAGCCACTAATTCTCTGTAGTAAAAGACAACGTTGGCTTTAATGAAGCTAAGCCACCTCAATGCATGTCTTTCTGTCATGGTTCTGTCTTCTTCATGGGGGTTACTGGGATGGTTTACTCAGTTATAGAGCTAGCACCACCTATAATAGGAGCAACATATCAAGTGACAAATTCAGTTGACTTAGTAGCCCATGAACCAGAACCAGATACAGTTCGAGTGGAATTACGGATCAAGTGGAAGCAACATCTCGCCCAGATCCATATCTATAACCATCAGCTAAGGCATACGGATCGAGTGGAAGCAACATATTGCCCAGATCCATATCTATAACCATCAGCTAAGGCAAAGACAGAGGTTGAGTAAGAACTAAATTGAGTTAGCCCAATTTGAGATCGAAGCGGCGGTTTGTGCTCCACTAGTTGTTCTCAAAATTCTGCAATGTTAGTCATGGCATCAAAGGTTGGTGAGTCCTTCATCTCTGCATCAATGAATCAGACTCCATCAAACTTCGGTGATTCCTTCAGACGACTAGCTAAATTAAAATGTAACTATACCACTTTCTTTACACAAAATACTGATACAAATAAGCGCAGCTTACATTTTTACAACAATCTAGCTAAAATTATAAAAAGGTTCTAGATTTTGAATTTATAGAAAAACCTAATTTAAAATCAAATCATGTAGTTGTCATTAAAAAAGGCACAGTCAATCTTGGATAATGTTGGATGTAACTACACATAAAAACTAAACTAATTGGGTATAATGTTGACAACAATTGAATATCGAGTCTATACAAACGTTACGAAACTGGTTCAAAACAAGTTGCAACCGCATTATAATCCAAAAGAAGATAAAATTTGAGTGCTCTTTGATCAGTTTGATTCCTGATGTGCGTTCCTTAGGGTTTATCTCATGCTCTTCATAACTTTTTGGTCGTTCTCGTTATGTGAGGAGAGTAAACTGATTGTAACTCTAATACACTTACTCATAACTATCTAGTTCCTAGTATAGTGGCGTGGGTTGCCATACTTGCAAAAAAACGAAACCTGGAGAAGAATATGACCTTAGGCTTTCTAAGAACTTGACCTTGATGTAGAAGAAGCACAGTGAGGGTGCCACGGAAAAAAGTGAATTATCTTTGAGATCAACTGGGAAATTTAGAGGACGGAATATTAATAACTTCGCTGGTTGCAGACTGGGAAAAAGTAGTGGGAGCACCATTTTTTGTCATCCATTTCCAATCTCAGCACTTTAGCTAACACTATAATAACACGGTCATATGTTTAAAATGTCTGTTGCACCAAGCCAAGCAAAGCAAGTACTGTTATGGGCACATGCATTTCACCATGAAGAAATAGGATTACCATGCAGCGCTTGTTGATCGAGTTGATCCAACAGCTGCGGTAAAGGTGCTAGATTTTCTAGCACAGACTCAAGTTGCAAATTGCTCGAGGAAGGATTGGCCCACCCAGTAAGCAGTCATGTGTGTTTGACCAGCTTCGAGTTGAACCAACCTCGGTTGAGTTGCATCAAGCCTAACGTCTACCCGTAAGCGATGAGTGTTCATCCTTGGTCTGCCTTATTAGGATCAGGGGCCCAGCTAACGCATGATAAAACATAAAATTTATCATGAATCCCCTGAAAAAAAAAAAAAAAAACCAAAGAGACGTAGCACTGTTAGAATGAGTAAACAAAAACAACAGGATGAGAAAAAAGCCATTTAGGAAGGGTTTCAGGCTTTCGTACCCGAGGAAGATACTGATGTGATAATATTCCTGTGGCTGGCTCTCCCCATCCCTCCCATGTCACTTGAAAATTTCATCATTTTCAGGCCAAATAACTCCCCTGCTATTGCCTTATTGAATGAGATTAACCGATCTGAAACAAACAAACGAAACTTGCATTGTCGCTGCCGCTGCCATGACTCTGTATGGAATAACTGCGAGCCGAGATGAAGAGGTACTGATTATTCTGAAAGAAAGAAATAATGAATTTTTTACAGTACTCAGAACTACCGAAGAAATTCAGATGCGAGTCTACAAACTCAAGCTTTATAATCCGGCTTGCTTTATGTACAAAATGCAAACCTTTGGAAATTTGGACAAGACACACGGTAGTTCAGTATCATGCAAACCACCAAATTTCGACATGCCAGGGCTGACTTTTCATACAAATAGGTGAGGCTCTTAAGTTCTTATTGAAATTTAAGAGAGTGTACATGATAATGTAACAAACATTTAATGTTGATGATTTAATGTTAGCATTAAATCACATGAATATATTTAGATGACTATATTTCTTTTTAGTTTAAAGTTTTACAATATGAATATGATTTAAATTTGCTTCACCTCGATATGAGGCCAAATAAGACCACATTTTACATGATTGGTTAAAGGGGGAAATCTGACCTTTTCATTGGTTAAAAGATAAAAAGAATTATTAATATCAAAGACACTTTGGTTAAAAAGGAAAAGGTTCTCACGAATTAATGATAACATCTCAAAATCAATTACTAATAGTCCTCGCTGTGATGGTGGGGACTAATAAGAAAAAAAGAGAATTTATTAAATCAACTCGTTATTCGATGGTGAGTAAATCGAGATAATTTTTTTAAAGGTATGTTTTTTCCAAGGAAAAATTCTTAATTTTATTAATAAAAATAAAATTAAATCTTACATGGTTATCTTATAAATATAAATAAAATATTTTAATGTTTCACTTAAATAAAATATTGTTATGTTAGACCTAAGATTTTTGTGATCCATAATGTAGATGAAATGTCTTTCGGATTAATGATGTAATTAATCCGAAAGTCATTTCATCTAAAATATTGTTATATTTAGGGGTTTGATTACTAAAGTTTACAAAGATGTATATGCTTTAATTTTCTCCAATTTTGAACATGTAATCTATTAAGAAGAAACACATATTATTTTTGTAATTCCTCTATAAAATTAACATGTAGTATTAAAAAAATATTTATAACAAAAATAATATTTTAGTATTAACCATAAAAGACATCTTTATATGTAACTTCAATAAAATATTTAATATCAACTTTATATAGCCTAAGAAGAAGGATGTTCTAGAAGAAAAATGCTATATCATATTAGTGGATTATAGCATTAGGTGGCGAGATAAATTCCACATGAGCAAAATGAGTAGTCTAATTTATACACTAAAAATATTTTTTCACTGGAATCCAACAAAACAATTTCAAGAAAGAATGTGATTTTTTTTTTTAAATGCAATTTTAAATGCATAGATGGATTCAACACTCTCGGGGCACTCAATTTCTACAGATTAAACAACTTAATCTCAGGTTTTTAAAAATCTATGCAAAATTTTGATTAAAATACCCTACCTTAGAGGAATCCTTGGGCATAATAGGTGACAAGGAAAAGGTTGGAAGAAACTACTATGATCCGTTTTTTAACACAAAAAATTTTCCCAGAAAGTAGTGTCTCCATACCGGAGTGCATGAACTAATGCTATTAACTATAGATCATACGCGGAATACCTTTGTTCATGATCTTTCAATTTCCTGGATTCATATGCCACCACTTTGCCTTCCTGAGACATAACTGCCCCGACACCTTCTTTACTTGTGTCCGTACATACTTCAAATTATTTTTTGGGATCAACTACCCTTAATACAAGAGCAATGGTTAAAAGTTGTTTTAGTTTTTCAAAACTGTTTTGACATTCCGCAGTCCATTTAAAAAAATTTCCTTTCCTCTGCAAGGAAGTAATGGGAAAATAAATTCTAGAAAATCCTTCAATAAATCTTCAATAATACCCAGTGAGTCCCATAAAGGATCTAATATCTGCCACATTCTGGGGTACCCGCCATTCCATGATTGTTTTGATCTTTTCTGGATCAACATCAATTCCCTCTGCTAAAATAACATGTCCTAAATACTAGATTTCTGTTTTGAAGAAATCACACTTGCTGAACTTTTCATACAGCTGGTGTTTTCTGAGCATCTCCAACACAATCCTCAAATGCTCCTTATGCTCTTCCTAGTTTTTGGAATAGATAAAAATGTCATCTATAAATATAAGTACAAAATTATCTAGGAAAGGATGGAAGACTCCATGCATTAGCCTCGTAAAGGTTGCTGGTGCATTTGTTAATCCAAAGGGTAACACCACGAATTCATAGTGACCATACCTGGTACAGAATGTTGTCTTGCAATTGTCTTCGTCTTTGATTTGAATCTGATGATACCCAGATCTAAAATCTATCTTGGAAAATGATGTGGCCCCTTTTACTTGATCAAATAGATCATCAATCCTTGGTAAAGGGTATTTGTTCTTGACTGTTAATTTTTTGAGCTGCCTATAATCCATGCACATTCGCATGGTCCCGTCTTTCTTTTTCACGAACAAAACTGGTGCTCCCCAAGGGGACACACTTGGGCGAATGTAACCTTTATCTAGCAATTCCTGTAATTGCATCTTCAGTTCTGTTAATTATGGCACACTCATTCTATAAGGAGCCCTTGACATGGGAGAAGCTCCATGCATTAACTCTATAGTAAAGTCAATGTCTCTCCTTGGTGGTAATCCAGGAATATTTTTCTGGAAAAACATCCATAAATTCTTGTACCACAGGTATATTTTCCATTGTAGGTGATTTCTCCTTAGAATCTGCATACCCCACCTAAATCACATATAACTGGCACCCTTTTCTTATACATTTATAGTTAGATGATAATCCGCTTGTCTGTCTTCCAACGCCGCATTGATACAGGGTATATTTCGTGCCACATCACCTATTGTAGAAGATTCCTGCAAGTTTGCTACAATGTCATTTCTTGTTCGGTGTGGGAAGTTTTTATAGTAATGTGCTTCACTACACCCCCAACGTTGTAAAGGTGGCTTGGTCACTTGCCCTTACTCAGGCTTGCTGGATGCTTCTGTAGGATTTTTGTCTACTGGCCATCTGGTTCTCTAGTGATTTCTGCCACTCTATTTGTTGACAGGATTTTGTGCAGAATTTTTAAAGTTGCTGCTTTTGGCGCCCTTGAAACTCGAGTTACTTTTTTGTCCCTTCTTTGGCTGCCAAGTTTTTCCAACCTCCCCTTTGGTCTTGGACTGTTGATAGCATATTCATGCTTTACGAATGACTTCATCCATGGTTCGGGGATTTACAAATTCTATTCTCTCCTTCATGTGTGTTGGCAAACTGCTCAAAAATCTCTGTACTTTAGCCTTTTCCTCTCGAAGATATGGAACATATTGTAACAGGGAGGTAAACTTAGTGATATATTCATCCATAGTCATCTATCCTAGCCTTAATTCATGAAATTCCTTAGCTTTTTCGTCATAAAATCGTTCTGTCAAATACTTTTCCTTGAAGTATTGCTGAAAATATTCCCAGGTAACATCCCGTTCCTCTATGCTTCGAACATTTTTCTCTTCTTCCCACCACAAAGTGGCCTTCTCCCATAAGTGATATATGGCTAATATGGCCTTCAGTTTGCTACTATACTTGTACACCTGGAAGTACTTATTCATGTTTATTAACCATGCTTCAGCCATTTCTTCAGTTTCACCATCAAACGTTGGTGGTTTTATTTTTCGAAACTCGCCTTGAAGTTATGTTTTCCGCTTTTTAACTTCTTGCTAATCTGACACATTGCCGGATTCTGCTTCATTGAAATTTTTGTTTTTTCTTTGCTGGGACGAGCTTCTTTCCACTCTGTCGGTGGTGTTATTTCTCGTTTGTTGTTCTTCTTCATCTTGAATGCCTCTGTCAGTACTTGGATGTTCCACTTCCTCCTTTTGTTTATCTGACAAACTTTTTTAATATTTTCTCCTGATCTTGCAATAGTCGTTCATTATCCTTTTGAACACGTACCATTTCCTCCTGTAATTGTTGTACTATATTCAACAGGAAATTGGTTTGGTGCTGTTGTTCTTCCAACATCCTACTAGTCTTTTGATGTTGTTCGACACTTAGCTGGACCCACATTTCTGGGTTCATCACTGGTTGACCTTGGGGTTCCCCGACTTCTTGGGGAGTTTGTTGTGTATTTCCCCTTCTCATATTTTTTCTTGCTAAACTCTGTGCATCAATAAACATACAGCTTTACCGTTAGTTGAACCTTAAGGTCCTAGCATATGAACGCTACTCTGATACCACTTGTCACACTCATCAATAATAATTTTTTTTTTTTTTTAATACTTTACTAGAAATAATCCTAGATCCTACCCTAATTTACATGTTTATGTAAATTTAATCTTATTGTTTTTCTTTAACCCATAACAGGGATACATAAGGTACTATGTTAATTACTTTACCAAAAGTTCAACCCATAACAGGGTTATATATATATGCTATGTAATTATTAATTACTCTCCAAAATTTATCATTGCACATAATAATACATGTTAAGGTTTTTTTTTAACATAGAATAGAAAGGAACAAATTAAAACATTGCATGTGTTCTCCATTACACTCTTAACAAACATAATCCCAACGTATATAATGCTTATACCAATGCATGAGCTGGTGCGTTTAATTTCATTTAAAGCCGAGGTACCTGCATTCAATGGGATGGTACATTTGGCAGACTTTTTCGGATCACGATGAAACTCATAAGGTTTGTTGTTAAAATCCTCTCCGTAGATCTTAGCTAGATCAACGATGAGGAGTTTGGGCGGGAATTTTTCTCGATTCCACCGCCAACCCTAGCGCCTCCCGGCACTTGACTCCAAGAAAGGTTCTACCCAGTTTATTTCTTCTCTGTTCGCTTGTGAAATCCGGAAAGCTCGGCTCTGTAGTGAACCTTTCTGCATTTCTTTTATGAAGTTAACGAAGGAATAAATTCGTGGTGCTGAGCCTTACTCCGAGGAACTTCTCTGCAAGGAGTTATTATCGTAGATACACCTATAGAGGAGAGTTGTTTTGGGTACGAATGGATTCTATGTATAATAGAGGTAAATCAATCTTCCATTGCTCTTCAGGATTTATGTTTTTTTTTTTTTTTTTTTTTTAATCTTAGATTAAAGCATTATTCCTGATTTTCATTCTTCCACAGCTTATAAATTTACAAAGGTTTCTCTTCGTTATTGAATCTAGAAGCTTAAAAGGATAATGCGCCCGAATGGCCGCTTCCAAACCTCCCAGGTAAACTACCAGTTAACCCCTTTTGTTATCATTAAAGAGTTTCTCATCCGACGCATTATTGGTGCTATGTGTTTATCTGATTTATGCGACAGTCTCGTTACTGATAACTCTTTCTTTTTTTAATTTCTTCGCATGTCGATTTTATTGCTTGAGTAGGTGTTATCAAATTCAGCCTTGGTTGTCTTCCAAAGACCTTAACCCAACTAACGCTGCCTGCAGACTTTCTTCCAGGTATTTAATGTCCAACAGCAACCTTGCTTTCGCTAAATCAGCTGATGCGGCCTTTCGGCCTTCTCAGGAACTTTTAAAAGAGAGAAAAGGGCTTGCCAATCTTAACTTAGATTGTTGCTGGTGGATTTTAGGTTCAGGTTTTCTTATTGGCAATAGATTGAATATAAAGCTTCTCACTAATTGAGAATACTGCTTTTTTCTGTAATATTCATGAAAGCAATCTCCATTTATATATATAGAAATGTTTCTTATTGAAAAACATAATTCTTTCACCGTTATATTGTTTACCAGGGTAGCTCTTATTGGTTCTCATGAATTTGCTGAAATTTGCTTTGCTCTGTTTTTAATAAATATAGTTTCTAAATCTGGATTTGTGCTCTCATTATAATCGAAAGGTCTATTTCTGAATATTGTTCAGTCCCTGATAGATTTGAGTTTTTATTATGATATGCTCAGAGTTTTCGATATTTGTTTATATCGTTGAAATTGGATAAATCATATAGAATTTGATTATATACAGTTTCTTCCTTTTTTTTTTCTTTTACATATAAGTTGTTCTGTAATATGAAATTAATTAGAAAGGGTTCGTTTCCCTTATAGTCAAATCTGGTGACCGGACCACCCTTCATAGTGTTCGTGTATGGTTGTATTTATAAGGACAAGGTATCATGGGTAGGGTTTTTCCCAAACCCAAGATCAAAAGTCCAGATACTATCTCATCAAATTAACTTAAAACTTAACCTGGATTTTTTTCCATTTTCCTTGCTTATACATATTTTCTGATTTATCTCTTTTCTAGATTCATTCACAGTAAGTTAGAAAGATAAGAACGTATAAAAATAACAGTTACAATATTTTTATATTAGAACAACCTTCTTTACTGTGTTTAAGATATTTATATATATGTATATAAATGCAGTCCTCCTATCACTTGCACAATTTACAAAATTCTAATAAATATTGTCTATCTATTATTCACATAATTCCAGAATTATCTAGAAACGTTACAGTCTTTCTACTGTGAGCATAACTCCAGAATTTAACATTAACTACACAGGAATCCTGTTACTATTTATTTACAGAATTCATGACATAACTATATATTTAGAATCTCCATCTGCAACTAAAGAAATCAAACAGAATTTCATAAAGTTTACTTATCTGATTAGCAGATTATAGCTATGGTCCTCCCAACCTTCAAGAGAGGCGATTACGTCCTTCTCCTACCCCGTGCTCCAATTTCTGGAAAGGTACGGGTTAATAGTGGATTGTTTTCTGCTATGACCTCAGGACAGTTAGTCCAGCCAGAACCAGAAAATTAGTTTCAGGATTTTTTGAGTGTTTTTCCATTGGTCTCTACCAGTTCTGGAAAATCCACACTCTTTCCTCCAAACTAGAACAGAACCCCCATTCCTCACTGGGATAAACCTTTTATCATCAGAGGAACAGGTAACTGTTTCCAACTGTCCCCAACCACTTCCAATTCTTGGAAAAACATTTTAGCATCAGCTTTTTATTTACTTTTATCCAATTTATTTTTCCATAACAATGCTATTATTTAAAATCAATAACATAAATTGTCTCAGTTATTCCTTAACAAATATATACAAAGCACTTAACTAGTTAACCAACTAGTTAGCAACAAATGTAGCTGTCACAAGTATAATGGAGATGCCCGATTCATTTTTGGAGTTGACAAAAACATGTGCACTATGTGTAATTAGTTCATGAAATACAGTGCAATTCAAAAGAAAATTAATCTCAATAAATTCAAAGTTAAAATAAAACTATATTTCTAATTATAATTTTGATTTAAATATCATTTAGATAAATGTCTTTAGATTAATCACATCAAGAGGATTTGGAGTTGACAAAAACATGTGCACTATGTGTAATTAGCTCATGAAATATAGTGCAATTCAAAAGAAAATTAATCTTAATAAATTCAAAGTTAAAATAAAACTATATTTCTAATTATAATTTTGATTTAAATATCATTTAGATAAATGTCTTTCGGATTAATCACATCAAGAGGATTTGGAAGAAGTTTCGAACCATCTAATGTGGCAGTTCATCCTCAGGATAAGGTGAAAAAAATAATGAGGATGCATCATTGCTCGAAAATAACTGTTAAAAACTAGCCATTAAAGACTAGACTATAATAAGAAGTTAATTTAAAAAATTTAATTACAATTTATTATTTATAAAATATCAATATTATAGTAGTTTAAATAAAAGAGAATTATTACTTTATTATGTAATTAGTTTTAATACAAGTTATTAAAACCTAAATCATAAATCAAGATTAAAAGTCAAAAGAAAATAAAGGAAAAAAAAAAGAAAAAACATAATTTAATAATAGAGAGATTTATATAATATAATATATAAATTATTATTATAATAAGGTTTTAATTTAAAATTAATTTCAATAAAAGATTATAACGAACACATATTTGTATATCAAGAATATAAAACCATAAAATAAAATAAAATGAAATGTAATTAAAAATAAAAGAAAAAATAAAACCACTAGAAAAAAGACAAGGACCAAACCCCAAACATAAAAGGGCGAAATCATTTAGAGAGGGATGGAGTCTAACTCCTACTCAATTTCCACCCATTATCCCTATTGAGATTCTTAGCATGCCTCTCGATCTAATGACTTCCCTGAGCTTCCTATAGTGGAAGTGACCAACCCTTGCAATAACTTTGGAGTCCTAAATGCAAACATGGTGACACAATTTTTCCACATGCTCGGTAAGAGTTGAAGTGTGGGATCGATTGTGCCTAATATCGGCTGCATGCTCCTGGATTCTCTGTGTAATAGACCGACCTGTTTCCCCAATAGGGAGTGCCACACGAACAAAGAACTAGATAAACACCCTTCATGTCCTTAGGGTCAATAAGGCCTTTTACGGAATCCATCTAGTTTCTAATAGTACAGAGGGACTTGAAAGACGAGGAGATATTATTCAGCTTGACATTAATCTGAAAGAAATTTATTTAAATTATGGATCAGAAAAGTCTTATATCTAACCTTAAAATATAATTTTAAAAATAATAATAAAAATATTTATAAATTTAATACTTTTATACAGTAATATAATATAATTAGAAGAAAAAAATTACATAATATATTTATGATTTAAAATAATAAGTATAAGTTTTGGAAAAATAAAAAGTAAATTTTCCTTAAAATTTTTATTATTAATAATAAGAAAATGAAGTACATTGAATTTAAGGAATCAAAATATTTTAAAATAAAAATTCAAATTGCAAGGATTGTTTGTTTGTTTGTTTGTTTGTTTTTTTTTTTTTTGTATTTAGAGGAATTGACAAATGATTCGATCTTATACACACTTACATGTTAAAACTCAAACTATTTGAACTTGGAACTTCACTAAGCATAATACTTCATTTTCACAGTCTACAAGTAAACTCAAACGATTTGAACTTGAAACTTCACTAAACATAATACTTCATTTTCACGACCATCCCTAATTAAACTACCTTAAGAAACTAAATTGATAGGTAGTTTTGATTCATAACAGAAAATGAATTAAATTAAAAATTACTAGTAAATTATCTCTTTTATATATATATATATATATATATATATATATATATAAGAGATAATTTACTAGTAATTTTTAATTTAATTCATTTTCTGTTATGAATCAAAACTACCTATCAATTTAGTTTCTTTCTATTAAACTAATACTGAATCATGATATAACTAGACTAATTGTCCGAGATCTCCATATACTAATCGGATAAATACAAAAATGTAAGTTAACTGACTTCATTATGCAAGACATTATGCCTGCGAGAGTAATCGTAAGTTCCAAGTGAAGTAGAAAAACTGTAAGTTAAAAACTGTAAATGATATAACTAGACTAATTGTCCCAATCTCCATATACTAATCAGATAAATACAAAACTATTTAATGACTAAGACTTTATTATGCAAGACATTAAGTGAATCAGAAAAACTTTAAGTTAACTGAAACTGAAACCCTAGACTAATTGTCCCATATCTCCATATACTAATCCGATAAATACAAAAATATTTACTACTAAGACTTTATTATGCAAGACATTAAGTGAAGCAGAAAAACTGTAAGTTAATTGAAACGACACCAAGAGGATAATTAAATGTATAACTAGACTGATTGTCCCAGATCTCTATATACTAATCAGATAAATACAAAAATATTTATTGACCAAGACTTTATTATGCAATACATTATACCTACTTTATCATGCAATACATTATACCTACCAGAGTAGTAAATTCCAAGTGAAGTAGAAAAATTGTAAGTTAACTGAAACACAAACCAAGAAAATATGGAAAAATCAATTTTTTTTTCTCTTTGTAAGAAATTAGACTAATTGTCCCATATCTCTATATATTAATGTGATAAATACAAAAAGGTTTACTGACCAATATTAGAGCATTCGTAAATTTTAATCAACTAGTAAATTTCAAGTGAAATAAAAAAACAGTAAGCTAACTAAAGCCAAGAAGACACGGAAATATCAACTAGTAAATTTCAAGTAAAATAAAAAAACAGTTAACGAGTTAATTGAAGCCAAAAAGACATGGAAATATCAATAGTACTTATAACAACTAGATTAACTAAAACTCTAAATTTGGCTAATTAAAAAACTCCTATTCAATACAAACTAAAATAATAATTTAATAAAATTATTATTTTAAAAAAAGAAATTGTTTAATACAATTTTATGTTTAGTATTGCAATTTTATTTTTTTAAGAGAGGTATGTTTTTGTTTGATTTTTTTTTTAAATTAATGAAATAGATAATTAAATTATAAAGAAAAATTTTAATAAGACATTCTATCATCAACTAATTTACTTTTTGCATTTTTTATATAATTAATTTATAAATTTATATTATAAAATTAATTTAAAATTTTAATAAAAATCTTTATAAATTATTTATACTTAAATAATTTTTAATATAACTTATATTATAAAATTAATTTTAAAATTCCAGGAAAAATCTTTATAAATTATTTATACTTGCCAAAATTTAAAAATTAAAATTAACCCAATGACTTGCATGTTGGATTTTAAAAAAGAAAATTTAAAACAATTACTTATTTTTATATATAGTTAAACATGTTTGAGGTTATACAATTTAATTAACAATGAATTTATTTTAAAAATTTATTTAAATGTTTTATTAATATATTATTATTTAAATTTAATTCCAATATTTTTATTTAAAATTATAATTTTTAAAACGTTAAAATTATTATATTTATATAAAATATAATTAATTTTTTTTTACTAATTAATAATTAATAAATATTATGTATAATTTTATTAATATGAAAATATAACTAATAAATTAAAAAATATATATTAAAAAAATATTATTTTTATTTGATGGTAAGGATTAATGTCTATTAAGATTAATATGGTCCATCAGACTTCAAGAAAGTAAGATTAATTGAGATTTTACTAACTTGACAAGTCAAAGAAATTGGTAGTGGTAAAGATTTTGAAAATTAGAGTAGATGTGAGTAAGAGTTGGACAATTTAAGAGAAAATGCTTTTCATCTTCAACCCTCTTAGTATCACAAAGGTGACAAACTCTTTTGTTCCAAGAGTAAGAGTTGGACAATCTAAGATAAAGTGCTTTTCCAAAACAGAAAGATAATTATGGTTCCCTAATTTGGGTTGGTCACCTCTTTATAAGCCTTAGCTTCCCTTTTCCCTCTAACTCCTTCTCTTCCCACAACTTAGCCTTAAATTTGGAAGTAATAATATTTTTAATATTATCCTTATTCTTCAAGATGATATTCACCTTTACCCTCCAATAATTTAGAGAAAACTAGACAATTTTATACAACCTCACTAAAATAAAAAATATAATCTTAATATGTAAATTTTCATAATTAGTTATTTTAAATATATATAAATTTTCTTAAACATCTGATGTTTTAAGTATATGCTCTACTTAATATGAAAAATAAATAATTAAAAAAAAATCATTATAAAAATGTAGTTTATCAAATTAGATGATTTCTCTTCATCCATTATTCTTCTTTCTTCTTTATGTGTTTTATTTTTGTTTTATTGAGGATCAATGGTAGGACCTTTAAATGAGGTGATGTGGGTTCTATGATTCTTCTTCTTTTTTACTATTTTTTTTTAAATTTATTTATTGAAGTGTGAATGTTTCCACAATCAGATGCATAATGTAAATTATAGCTTCTGGAATCATGTGTAATATGATTGAAGAGTTCGGCGTTTCTGGTGAACACTTCACCCATCTTCAAGAGAAGAACCCATAATATTATTAATAAACTAATTCATTGAATTAAAAATTAATTAATTTGAATTAGCCCTTGAAAACTTGAGAAGATTCATAATATTATTAATAAACTAAAAATTAAACTAAAAATTAATTAATTTGAATTAGCCCTTGAAAACTTGAGAAGATTCACATAATATTATTAATAAACTAATTCATTGAATTAAAATTTGAATTAGCCCTTGGAGACTCGAGAAGATTAAAATAATTGGGGGGCGGAGCTATGGTGAATTATTCATATTAATATCATCCAATTAATTTAATTTCTACATTAATATTTAATTAAAAATAAAACAAAATTCTTTTCATTATCCCTGATCTACCTAATTAAATCACCCATTCCACATATAATTATAATTCACCATATCTCCGTCCCCCTTCCCCCTCCCCCTTCAATCATTTTAATCTTCTCATCGCTAGATTTTCTATAATTGATTTTTAACATAATATAACCAAATCATTCTCCAATGGCTAATTCAAATTAATTAATTTTTAATTCAAAGAATTAATTTATTAATAAAATTATGCATTTAATCTTTTATAATTTTTCCTTAACTGCTAATTTTGAATCTTATCAACTTTGGTTAGAATTCATTCTTTTTTATACTTTAGAGTCTGCACTCTTCCTATCTTACCCTCAGCTTCCTCCTGGTGAAGATGGGTGAAGTGTTCGCCAGAAAAGTAGAACTCTTCAATCATATTACACAAGAATTCATTCTTATTTATACTTTACAGTATGCACTCTTCAATCATATTACATAGGAATTCATTCTTATTTATACTTTAGCATTTGCACTCTTCCTATAGTACGCACTTCCTCCTCCTGAAGATGGGTGAAGTGTTCACTTGAAACGTCGAGCTCTTCAATCATATTACACAGGAATTCATTCTTATTTATACTTTAGGGTCTGCACTCTTCAATCATATTGCACATGAATTCATTCTTATTTACACTTTAGCGTCTGCACTCTTCAATCATATTACACATGAATTCATTCTTATTTATACTTGTCTGCACTCTTTCTATCTTACGCTCAACTTCCTCCTCCTGAAAATGGGTGAACGTCAAGCTCTTCAATCATATTACACAGGATTCCATAAACTCTAATCTACAATTTATTTATTGTTTTAGATCTAGTATTTTTATAATCATTTTATCTATTTATTATAATTTCCCTTTTATTTAGTCAATACATTATCTTTTATTTTTAATTTTTGATATTTCATAATCTTTATAAAATTATTCTGAATATTTTTACAATGATAATTTATTAATATTTTTCTACAATGATTATATATTAATAATATATATATATAAATTCCGAAAATAATCATTAGATGTATAAATTTATTAACAGAAATTAGCCCTCCATGCAAACCACCCGCTTCCACATACAGAGCTTTAAGTGGTGCATGTGGGATAAGTAGATATCTTAATGTGGTGCATGTGGGATAAGTAGATATTATTAATCGTGGCGAAACTCCAAAGCATCGTGCTATTATAAAAAAATCGCTGAAGATAACTAAAACAGCGTTTGCTTATTTGGGCCTCCTACCCATAAATCCAAAACCTATAAATTTGAAAAATTATGAAGTGAATGAAAATTGATCTTTTCAGCATAGCGACACAGAAAGGAGGTACGCTTTTTTTTCCCTATTTGACCAGCTTAGATTTGATTATGTGAATATTATTGCAAGGAAGTCATTCTTAATTGATTGCAATTTTATCCAATTGAAAATGGATTCTTCCTCGTGCTTAGAAAGTAATTTATTGCAGATCTCTCAGGTAGACATGATAGTATTTTCACAGATTTTGGTTTCGGCGTTTGACCAACACTATCCATGGATTTCTGGGTTTCGTTTGTTTCATAATCGTATTTTTCTGGATGTCTGATAATTTTTTTTTTTCTCTCCGTGGGTAGTTGTTTTCTGGTAATTTTGCAGGGTACCAAATAAGTTGAAGGAGGTAGTTTGAAAAAATCTGATAGGTTGTTAATGGGTTCTGATGTAGGTATTTTGTCAAACAGTTTTCGTGCTTCTGTTGGCATCCCTGGTTTTGACAGTTTTTGTCCCCTTTGAAGCCGGTATTTTGACAGGCAATTGTCTCTTTTGTCGGTGGGTATTTTTGTGAGCATTGCTAATTTTGCGTAATTCCGTTGGTGCCAATGTGGATTGTTCTATTGAGGCACAATTTCCCTGTTGAAGGATTTGGTATTTTTCTGGCGTAGATATTCTTTTCCTAGTCTTTGTCTGGATTCTCCGGGGTTACACGCCGGCACAATTTCCTTGAAAAAGAATCTAGTATTTTACTGGTTCGGGCATTTTTCAAGGGCTGGGTGTGTATTCCTGGGGTTTGAAGCAAAGAGAGGCAATGGATTACGAGGTAGATACGAATGGTGCAGCTGTGATTGCGATGGGAATCGGGGGAGGAGCAGTTGAAGGCGATATATATTGGGTTGCTGGAGGTAATGATCCGGAGATGTGGGCTACAGAGGAAGATTATGATCAGGCCTCATCCCAGGGTTATAGGCAGTCAGATGGAGGTTGGAGTGGAGGAGGGGATTACAGGGCTGGGGGCCTTGAGGGAAGGCAGAGCCGTTCTGGCAGCGAGCCCCCACATAAGAAATCCAAGAACGGCCATGGTGATCTTCAAGGGAATGGATCTAGGGGTCGTAGCGGATATCAGGGAGAAATGGGCCAGGGAACAAGCTCTGGGACTCCGCCCCCCTCCAATGGTACCGTAAATGAAGTGACCTCGTCCGGAGGAGGTAAGAGCAAGGGAACTGGCCGGATGTTTTTCAAAACCAAGCTTTGTTGCAAGTTTAGGGCAGGCACTTGCCCTTACAGCACAAATTGCAATTTTGCTCATGGGATGGAGGAACTCAGAAAACCCCCACCAAACTGGCAAGAAATTGTCGCTGCACAGGAAGAGGATCGAGCTCAGCGCGCAGAGCGCAGGGGGGAGAATCAGATTCCTTGTGTGAGTTCATCTGGTGCAGGGAGTGATTCACAGAGGTTTCATAAGACAAGGCATTGTAAGAAGTTTTATACTGATGAAGGTTGCCCTTATGGTGACAGGTGCAATTTTGTGCATGATGATCAATCGAGGTCAAGAGAGTATGTAGCTATAAGCTTGGCACCAACGCCGACTCCAGGAAATGGAAATGGAAATGGAACTGGAAATGGGAACAATGGAGGAAATGGATCATTTCAAAGACCTTCAAACTGGAAAACTCGTATCTGTAACAAATGGGAAACAACAGGTCACTGCCCATTTGGAGACAAGTGCCATTTTGCTCATGGTTTGGCAGGTAAGATGGTTTTTGTTTTGGTCTTGATCGTTTCTTTCCTTAGATATATCTGAAATTTTGCCTTTCAATACTAGATTTTTGATGTCATATGTTAAAATATTTTTAATTCAACCATCTAATACCTTTAGCTACGCTTTGAATTCAACCATTTTAATGCCTTCAAGTGTTCATGTTTAATGATGCACATGAAACTGCAACCTTCCTTTGTATTTACTTTTTTGCTTTCAAGCCCTCTGAATGCAACTTGCCAGCATTTAATGCCTTAAGGCACTCATGTTTAACGATGTACTCCTATGTGTAGTTTTCCTGGGCATTTATCTTAAGTGAGAAACAATGGATGTGTCACCAATTTAATAGGCTTACCCTTACAAGTCTTGGTTTCCACCACGAGTAGACAAATAATAATGGAAGCAGTTTGTTAAGAAGAGTTATCATAATCCATGAACCATGAAATGTTTATTTGTAGGGTGTATAAGTTGACATATACTTGGCTTCCATTTCCAACACTTGTTTGGTTTCATTGTACAGAACTTCAGAAGTATGGAGGAGGCCTTTTGGATGGTGAAAACGGAGACACTTCTGGTGGCCTTCGGAGTGATTTAAAGCAAAATGGGACAATGCCAAAAGCTCACGTCGATGCTGGTGCTGGGCCTTCATCATCTGTCTATAATACAGATAACTATGTTATTGGAGCCTCAAATCAACGTTCTATGGGAAACTTTATTAGTCAGAGACAAGGTCAAAGGATTTTGCAAAAGTGGAAGGGACCAGATAAAATTAGTAGAATCTACGGTGATTGGATAGAGGAAAATGAGTGGGAATTTACAAGTCGGTCAACTGCATCACAGATTGAGAAAGTGAGTCAAGCTGAGGAAGAAACACTTAATGAGGTTTAGATAAAAGAGGTTTGATAGAATTTTGGTATACTAGTAACCAGGTGTTCATTCATAGAAAAGTAATATCTGATGGACAGTATAAAAGTCAAAATTGTTATTTGTAACTTCAAAAAGAGCAAGGCAGATGGGTTCAAAACGTGGTTGTGAAGAGGATTCATGGTGTTCTGGTTTTGACTTTTATGACTTTCCCTTTTTCCACTCACCATTAGTGATGGATGGACCTTCTTGTTACTTTTCAAGTAAGCTGGCTAATGAATAGGCTAATCTCAGTATCTGATTCTTTGGAATCGCAGGCAATGTAGGCCTTTATGTTTTCAAGATATGATATCCATCTGTGATAAATTCAGGTTTTACATCCTTGTGATCTCAATTTATAATTATGTATAATGCTGGGGAAAAGGCCACTTAGTGGAGAACTGGAAAGCCATTATTTTCTCCCTTTTTTAACCTTACCATAATGTTTTTCTTCTGTTTGATTTATCATCATTATTGTTAGTGAGGGTAGCAGTAATGGTGTTGTTGCTTTGACTTTTATGACTTTCCCTTCTTCCACTCGCCATTAGTGATGGATGGACCTTCTTGTTACTTTTCAAGTAAGCTGGCTAATGAACAGGCTAATCTCAGTATCTGATTCTTTGGAATCGCAGGCAAAGTAGCCCTTTATGTTTTGAATATACAATATCCATCTGTGATAAATTCAGGTTTTGCATCCTTGTGATCTCAATTTATAATTATGTATAATGCTGGGGAAAAGGCCACTTAGTGGAGAACTGGAAAGCCATTATTTTCTTCCTTTTTTAACCTTACCATAATGTTTTTCTTCTGTTTGATTTATCATCATTATTGTTAGTGAGGGTAGCAGTCAGGAATGGGTGTTAAAAGTTTCTAGACATTATATTGTGCTTTCTCACGGTGCATCCCATTTTGATTCTAGGTCTTTCAACAAAGCATTCATATCCCCCTCTCTTTGTAGCATAGTGAGTTCTCTTTGTTGAATAAAGAATTTCATATCTTGAAAAGAAAAAATTGTGAAATATCCTTAGCAGAACATTTAAGATATTTAATATTCCTTTCAAAAATATGGATGTATATTTGCCATGTCAATTCTCAGACTGCAAGTTCTATGTCACAAAAGTTTTGCCTGGGCACCATCATGTATATCAACTGCATCACTTTTTTGGTTATGGCATGTGCAACTTTCATTTTTTATAGTGATTGCAATCTTGTAGGTGCTTTGGCTTTTAAAATATTTGAATTTTTAGATTTGAAGAAAAATGGATGTTCGGCTGCAGAACCACAACTGTTGCATTCATTAGACTGAAATGTGCACTCTTTTGAGTTGGTCACACAATATCATAGTTTTTGGTTCCCGTTTCCTTGCTAAAGCAGGTGATTGTGCATATATATCAGGACCAATTTTGGTTATAAATTTTCCTTGTAAAGAGCATATGTTGACATGTTTGCCTGAGATTTGTTTCTTGACAGTGAGTGAGTGCCTATTGTCCGTTAAAGTAGGAGAGGTCAGGTGAGTGTTAATCCGTGTGATCCTTGTGGTAGTTACATTGTATATAAGCCAGTACACTTGACATTTAAAGTATGGTGGGAATTGAATGACTTGTCTAATGTGAAAGGAAAGTCTTGTCCTAATTTCAGGAAGATACATATCAGGACCAATTTTGGTTTTAACTTTTCCTTGTAAAGAGCATATGTTGACATGTTTGCCTTGCAGATTTGTTTCTTGACAGTGAGTGAGTGCATATTGTCCGTTAAAGTAGGAGAGGTCAGGTGAGTGTTAATCCGTGTGCTCCTTGTGGTAGTTACTAGTTATATTGTATATAAGCCAGTACACTTGACATTTAAAGTATGGTGGGAATTGAATGACTTGTCTAATGTGAAAGGAAAGTCTTGTCCTAATTTCAGGAAGGTTCATAACCCTGTATTAACACGAGTGGATGAGATTAAATTTGGAATTATATGCCAACCCATAGGGTAAATCTACGTTAAATAGTGAGAGCCTGAAGTAAAGGATATCAAGAGAGCACTTGGTAAAAATAAAAATCGCAATAACTCTGCTCATATTTAAAAGGATTAGGAGAAACCTTATTGCAGAGAGGCTGTGAGAAGGCTTGTCTATCAAAAAGAATTTTTACACTAAGGAAGAATCAGTGCACAAAGGATCTACCAGATGCTAATATGAAGTTTATTGATTTATTGGAAGTAGAAGTGGCTGTCTTCCCTTGCATGATGGTGATTGGTTGTGCCTGTGTTAATTTTAGATAACCATGGTATGTTCTATGCTTAATGCAGTTTACTTCAATCTTTTTTCTTATCCCTGAATCAATTTCAGATTAGCAATCACATAATCATTGAAAGTAAATGCTGATAGAACATAAATTAGATCAACAAAAGACAAGCCAATACAAGATACAAGAATTTGTAATTCTTTTTATTCAGAAAAGATAGAGAAAAATGTTTGTTACAGCAGTCAACAGGATGCCCTAGCCAGCAAAGACTTTGCTGGTCAAACCAGCGCTTCAACCTTCAAATACGTTCAGTCAAACTTGGTCAAAGTCAGCTTTCTTTCAGTGTCACACTTACCCCACAAATCAGCTTCCCTGTGGTCAAAACCAGTCAACTGCGGTCAATGCTGTGGTCAAAGGTCAACATTTGACCTCGGTTTTTGTGCCATCAAATGCGGCCTTCCAAGATCGGGATTTTTGGGTAGAAAACACAGTCAAGCAAGAAGGGTTGACCCAAAGTCAATGCTGTCCAGATTTTCCCTAAAACAGTGCGCAGATTTCAGCTTCCAGATTCTCACACGTGGGAGAGAGAGAGAAGCCTCTTCAAGGCTCTATGAACCAATAAGATGAGAGAGATGTGTGAGATGAGTGAATGATAAAATGAACATCATGTCTCTCCAATTTATATCCATGACTGTGGGTGTGTGACACATCTTTTGGGGCTTGTGAGCCTACATTACAATTCTGGCCGACCTTGACAATTTGCACGTGTGAAAAATAAATTCAAAATATAGGTTCTGCTCATCCAAACAAGATGATCTTTAGATCAATTTTGCACCTCTCCGAAAGAGGAATCCAACAAAAATATCATCTCCATTATATGAGCAATGCAACATGGAGTTTGGACCTAGCTGCCCAAAATTAACACTCCCTCTCAACTAGGGAGAACTCCATCTGTCCACTTGTGCAATCTTGCCATCCAATACCATCATGTACTATCATATATCATCATGCAATCCCGTGTCATCCTGTTGTAATTGCTTTGCTGGCTCTTCTCCGCAAACGAACAAGAGTGAGGCACAAAGACACTAGTCTCCACTGACCCGAAGTCAGTCTAGAGGTAAAACCCTCAACCAGACTCAAGAGTGAACCACATACTAACTCAAAGTCAGTTTAGAGGTAAGAATCTCATGCAGACTTGATCGACTCAAGAGTGAGCCACATACTGACTCAAAGTCAGTTTAGAGGTAAGAATCTCATGCAGACTTGATCGTAGATCAAGTTGTTGGACACATCCCATCCTAGACATAGAGAGTACGACAATCCCTGATGCGTCCATCGATCATGCTATTGGTCTCTATCTTCATTTCCCAACTCATTAGTCAAATGAGAGGTACTTCCCATGAGTCCCAAACTCCATGGGTAGGATTCATGTGGGGCATAGATCAAAGAGAGGGTGAACCAACTCAA
Source organism: Pinus albicaulis (assembly GCA_034641835.2). NCBI lineage: Eukaryota > Viridiplantae > Streptophyta > Pinopsida > Pinales > Pinaceae > Pinus > Pinus albicaulis. The sequence goes on from CM076575.1 coordinate 324,855,248, forward strand.
TATCATAACGGTGGGGATGAAGCACACCAACAAGGTAAGGCGGACCTTGCCATGTGGTTGCTTATAGCTCCAAGAAGCTATCCCCAAGCCCCCTAGAGCTCCTAGAGCTCATAGTCCAACTCAGACGAGAGCCCCAGGATAGGGTCTGTCCACGATACCAAGCCTTTCACGAAAGGTTAAGAATTTGACATTCCCCAAGGGTTTTGTGAGAACATCTACGACCTGCTCATGAGTCCCTATGTGATGGAGCCTTACGACGCCTCACAGGACCATGTCCCAGACAAAGTGGTACCTAATATTAATATGCTTCGATCGATTGTGGAACACGAGATTCTTAGAAAGACGAATCCCACTTTGGTTATCACAAAGGGTAACGATGGTATCCAACACATGTCCAAACAACTCATTGAAGAGTTTTTTCAACCAAATAGCTTCACAACAGGTCATACTTGATGCAATGTATTCAGCCTCGGCAGTGCTCAAAGCAATCGATTTATGCTTCCCGCTCATCCAAGATATCGAAGAAAAACCTATAGTGAAGCAACATCAAGATGTGCTCTTACGATCCACCACACTGCCTGCCCAATCAACATCTGTATATCCATGGAGCCTCATACTCCCAGCAGTGTATCTCAACCCATGGTTTATTATGCCCTGAAGATATGTCAAAAAATTCTTGGCACCAATCCAGTGAATGTGATGAGGCTCGACCATATATTGACTCAATGTGTTCACTGCAAAACATATGTCCCAACGAGAGTTCACTAAGAACATCAAGGCCCCCATGAGCTGACGATACTTGGTGGGATTTCCTAACTCGGGCCTAGCAGGATTTCGACACAGCTTCTTAAAGTTGAGTTCCATTAGAGTAGTCACAGACTTGCAGTCCACCATCCCAAATCTCTCCAGCTGTTTCACAACATATTTTCCTTGAGAAGGAAAATCTCACCTGCATTTTACCAGACCTCCAAGCCTAGGAAATAGTGCATCGGTCCTAGGTCTTTCATCTCGAACTTGGAAGCCAGGTCCCTCTTACATTGATGAATGAGAGGGTCAACACCTGTGAGAAAGAGATCGTTCACATAGAGAACTAGAATGAAAGGTTTTTCATTATCAACCTTAAAATAAAGGTTTGGATCAACATCACATCGAGTGAAATCTAGCTTCATCAAGTAGCTATCGATTCTCTCATGCCAAGCTCTAGGGGCTTACTTCAACCCATAGAGGGCTTTCTTCAACCTGCATACATATGTGTCTCTATCTTGGACTTCGAACCCCAGAGATTGTTCCACATATACATCTTCCTTGATTGAACCATGTAAAAAGGCGTTTTTCACATCCATATGATGGAGACTCCATCCTTGCGTTGCAACAAGGACAATGATTGATTAGATGGTGGTATAACAGGTAACAGGTGCAAATATATCATCATAATCTATGCCTTCCTTTTGAGAGAATGTAGGAATTTACAGGGTAAGTTCCGTAGATCAAGAACCAAAGGTCACCGCTCACAAACAGATCACAAATCAGTACACCGGTATAATCACGTGGTTAAAAGCCTCGAAGAGAGAAACAGTCCACGGCTTGAGCTAATGCGGCCACTTTAGGCAATTTATTAATATAAAAGAAAAGTTACATATGTTTCTCTCATTAACAGTTACTGGACAAATGACCCTCCATGCTCTTTATATAGAGATCATGGACCAATCGAGTGTTAAGCCACGGATCAAGTGTTGTTAATACCGAGGTGAGAGATAACTATCAAATCACTACAGATCGTGATCATCGGATTATAAGTTACAAATGTACATGGTAAAGAAACACACTTTATCTAACTCAACACTAGACTAAGTTATTCTTAACTATTTCCTATGTGTCGGAATATCCTAACATCCCCTATTAAGAACAACTTGGGATAGGATTGAAGGATTTACAAAGGTGACACAAAAGGAGCCTATTTCCTATGTGTCGAAATATCCTAACATCCCCCCCTAAGAACAAATTGGGATAGGATTGAAGGATTTCATGTAAAGCATTTAATAACAGAGGCTGAAGGAGGCATTATGCCTATCCCCCCAATGGACAAATTTCTAACCTGCTACGGACTTCAAAGTTTGGTAAACTTCGCTTTTGTGAGAGCTTTCATAAAGATATCGGCTACTTAATCATTGGTTGGCACTTCAAGAACACGATAATGAATGAAATTTCTGATGAAGTGTATGTGGAGTTCAATGTGTTTCATACGCTGATGTTGAACTGGATCTTTACATAGCTGAATGGCACTCTGATTATCACACCAAAGTGTAGTTGGATGCTGCTAATGAAGACCAAATTCAGACAAGGTGTGACGAAGCCACATGGCTTCCTTGCTGGCTTCAACTGCACCACGATACTCTACTTTTGCTGAAGAAAGAGAGATGGCACTTTGTTTCTTACAAGACCAAGTAATAGGTCCTAAACCAAGAGTGAATACATATCCTACAGTAGACTTTCGATCATCAAGGTCACCAGCCTAATCAGAATGAGTGAAACCAATCAACAATGGAGATGCTCTTGCACTGTAATGAATCCCGTACTGAACTGTACCTCGAATATATCGAAGTATTCTTTTAGCTTCTTTCCAATGACTTTCATGAGGTTGGTGCATAAACTGAACGACAAGACCAACGGCAAAGGAAAGGTCATAATGGGTATGGGTTAGATACAAAAGTTTACCAACAAGTTGACGATATAAGGTGGCATCAACTTCAGGGGTAGTACAAGTGACTGAAAGCTTGACTCTAGACTGAAAGGGAGAAGGAGCTGGCTTACAGTCTTCCATGTGAAAGTGGTGTAGAAGATCACAAGCATACTTGCACTGAGAGAGGGTAATGCCTTCCTTGGATTGCAAGACTTGAAGACCAAAGAAATAATGCAAGTGTCCTAAGTCTGTCATTTCAAACTTCTTTTTGAGGCTCGACTTCACATGGTTTCTATGGTTTGGATCACTACCAGTAAGGATAAGATCATCAACATAAAGAACAAGGATGGTGAAGGACTTACCCACTTTCTTGGTGTAGACAATGTTGTCAGAACGACATCTAGAAAAGCCATTATCTAATAAAAATCTATCCATTTTGGCATACCAAACTCGAGGAGCTTGTTTGAGATCATAGAGAGACTTCCTAAGGCGACAAACAAGGCGAGAGTCATTTTGGATAAAGCCAGGGGGTTGTTCCATGTAGATTTCTTCATGTAAATCTCCATGTAAGAAGGCATATTTAACATCCATCTGATGGACTTCCCATTTAAAGGAGGCAGCAAGGGAAAGAACAAGACAGATAGAATTCATTTTGGCCACAGGGGAGAAGGTTTCAGTATAGTCAAAGCCCTCAATTTGTGAAAATATTTTAGTGACAAGAAGAGCTTTATGTCTATCCACTTTTCCATCTGGTCCAAACTTTGTTTGTAAACCCATTTGCATTTGACAAGTTTTCTTCCTTTTGGAAGAGGAACAAGATCCCAAGTATCATTCGCCAATAAGGAACGATATTCTTCATTCATAGCTTCATCCCAATCTGGATGACTGGAGGCTTCTTCAAAGGTTTCTGGATCAAGATTTTCTGGAACTTGAGCCAATAAAGAAGAGGCTCTTTCGAACTAAGAACGTGTACGTCGTCGATCTGCAGGGTCACCTGCAAGAGAACCTGCTGCATCCTGAGTAGAGCGGACCCATCTTGGACATTGTGGAGTGTAAGGAATAATTTCAAGAGGTGGAGGAGGATTGTCATCCTCGCTGTCATCATTTGAACTGGAAGGAATGCTATTAAGAATAGAAGAGAGAGAGAGAGAGGTGGCACATATGCCGAATCAAACTCGCAGGCCAAAGGTGGCACACCCGTCGAACTAGGCTCACAAGCTGATATATTTTCATCAAATTTTACATCTCTTCTAATGATTATATTTTTGGATTTTGGTTGAAGAAGTCTATATCCTTTGACATCTTCAGAATATCCAACAAAAATGCATTTTTCACTCCTAGGTTCTAAGGCTTTATGTTTCACATCTGGAATATGGGCTGAAGCATCACTTCCAAAAACACGAAAGTGACTTACATCTGGTTTGATTGAGGTCCAAGCTTCTTCTAGAGTTATATTCTTTAAAACCTTAGTAGGAGTGCGATTTACTATGTATTTTGCACAGTTAATTGCTTATGCCCAAAAATTGAGACTAAGTCCTTTAGATTGAAGCATACACTTAGCCATTTCTTTTAAGGTGTGATTCTTTCTTTCAGCGACACCACTTTGTTGTGGAGTATATGGAACAACATGTTGCAATTGAATGCCATGCTCAGCGCAGAGGTTGATAAATTTGTTAACATATTCTCTGCCATAGTCTGATCTTAACATAAGAATTTGATGTCCAGATTGTTTCTCAACAAAGGCCTTAAAGACCAAGAACATGTTAAAAACTTCACTCTTGAGTTTTAAGAAATATACCCAAGTGCGTCTGGAAAAATCATCAATGAAATTTAAGAAGTACTTGCAACCAGAGAAAGAAACAACAGGAAGTGGACCACATAAATCACTGTGCACAAGCTGCAAAGGGGCTGAAGCGTGCCAAGAGGCACATTTGTCAAAACTATCCTGATGATGTTTTCCGAGTACACATCCGGAGCAAACACCATCCCAGCAAGATACCATAGGAAGGCCCGTCACCATATTTTCCTTACATAGAGTTTGAAGAGAGCGATAGTTTAAGTGACCAAATCGCTTATGCCAAAGTTTGCTCACATCATCATTATGAGCAACAAAAACAGAGGGAAGAGATGATGACCCAAAGTTGTCAAACTTATACAACCTTGTGGAATCATCAACAATGCTAGTAGCTAAAATATGTTTAGGATCTTTGAGGTCCTTGATTACAACATCATGAGGTGAGAATTCTACTATTTTCCCTTCACCTGAATGAGTTATCTGATAAATAGATAGAAGGTTGCATGAAAAGGTAGGAACACATAGTACATCATTAAATTGACCATTATCTAGATGAATGGTTCCATATCCTACAACACTAAGAGATCTATCATCACCAACATAAATATGTTTGGTGTTACAATCATTTAAAGAAGAAAACATGGATTTATTTTTAGCCATGTGGTAAGAAGCTCTAGAATCAATGAGCCACTCATGAGAAGGAGAAGAAGAAGATACATTTAATGCATAACCAGATCTTGATGCTTGACAACCACAAGCAAAAAGTGCCATGCTTGAAGATGAAGGTGAAGAGTGCTCCAAATTGATGTTGTGCTTCTTCATTGCTGCTTCTAAGGTTTCCATTTTCTTAAAACATTTGGACTCTATATGGCCATCCCGATTGCAAAAGTTGCAATGTCTATCTATCTTCTTCCCTTTGTTTTGATTTGCCTTATTATTTTGGTGATTTGGATTTTCAGTTTGCGGTTGAAATTGCTTAGGGCCCTTGTTTGGTTTAGGACCATATTTTTTAGGATACTGCTTCTTGGGATTCTTTTGATATGGTTGTTGTTGGGCTGCTAAGGATTTCTTAGAAGCGTTTCCAATAGTGATAAGACCAAGGTGTAAATTTTTTTCTTGTTCTCTTATCAAAGAATCACAAAAGGAATCAAAAGAGAGATTCTTGTAGGTGGTTCTTGAAGAAATGATGGCTTCTCTAGTGGAATGGAAGGTGGAAGCAAGTATAGAGTATGCAGGGCCAAGCTTAGCAAGAATGCAATAGATGAGGCTACCATCGTCCTTTTTGATCTTACAACCTTCTAAAAGAATTCCGAGGGTCTTGAATTTGGACAAAAAATCTTCAATGGAGGAGAAATTATTAGGGTCCAAAGTAAGCAACTCATTTTCAAGCTGGTGGGCCCTGATTTTATTTTGAATGTCAAAAACAATTTTTAGCTTTTCCAGGGCTTCATCAGGGGTGTCAATGTCAATGATATGAAATTGAAGATCTTGAGCAATGGACATTCCTATCAACCCTCGTGCTTGATCTTGTTTATTTTCCCATTTAGCAGCTTTATCATCATCGGAAGGTTTAGTTTCTTGTCCTATGACTATTCTATAAAGCCCTTTACTTCTAAGTATATCTACCGTGTGAGGTAGCCATTAGAAATAATTGGTGTTGTTAAGAATAACCGAGCATGCACTTTCCATTTAAAAAAAAACGAATCTAAAAAAACACTGAAACTAACTGCTCCAATGGAAAGATCTCAAAAAATTAGGCCATTTAAAAAAAAACGGCTCGAACAACGGCTTCCGGATGAAGAAGTTATGCCTTTTGAAAATCTGAGCTGTAGATGCCAAATAGTTACGGGAACGGGATGAAATGCAGTTTTAAAAAAAAAAATCCCGCCCCTTTGAAAAAAAACTTTTACAAAAGAAACTTGAGAAGGAGACTTGAAGCCAAGACCTCTATTCTCATAAACTAACCCCTCACTAAGTGAGATAGTAAAAGGATCACGTTATTGTTTGAAAGGAGGAAGGGGTTTTTTTTTTAACTCTTCGGTGTGCGTGTCTTTTCCTACACAAAAAAACACAAAAACCGAGCAAAAAAAAAAACAACGGCAGAATGTTAGATTTTCGGTTAGCTTTATCGACAACTATCATTTTTTTCACTATTTCTGATTTCTCGAGATCACACAAAGACGCGGGGAAAGAGCATACGTAGCAAAAAAATCCATTTTTCCTGTTTCTGATTTGCCGATATCGCATGCAGCGCACAACAAAGAGCATACACAGAGAAGATGGTATAGATCTGGCAAATAAATAAGACCTTAAAACCAAAAATAAAAAGAGGAAACCGAAATAAGCAGAACTATTAACAAATATAACTGCAAAACAGATGCTTTATACCCCCAGATCTAAACTGTCATAACTTGGGCAGTCGAAAAACTTTTCGCATGAAACAAAAAGTGTTTCTCACTGTAACAGACGCTCCGGACACAACCGAGCAATTCTCCAAGCCCAAAAATGTTTAGAAACAGTAGATCTACAAAATGACATTCGCATGCAATCAAACCGGCTTCGGATTTTGATCAACAATAGATGTGGCCCTCAAAATGGCTCCAATACCATGTATGAATTTACAGGGTAAGTTCTGTAGATCAAGAACCAAATGTCACTGCTCACAAACAAATCACAAATCAGTACACCGGTATAATCACTTGGTTAAAACCTTCGAAGAAGGAAACAGTCCACGTCCTGAGCCAACGCGGCCACTTCAGGCAATTTATTAATATAAAAGAAAAGTTACATATGTTTCTCTCATAAATGGTGGACAAATGACTCTCCATGCTCTTTAAATAGAGATTATGGACCAATCGGGTGTTAAGCCACGGATCAAGTGTCGTTAATATCGAGGTGAGAGATAACCGTCGGATCACTACAAATCGTGACCGTCGGATTATAAGTTACAAATGTACATGGTAAAGAAACACACTTTACCTAACTCTACACTAGACTAAGTTATTTTTAACTATTTCCTATGTGTTAGAATATCCTAACAGAGAAGCCGCAAAGAACAAATCTTGTCTTGTACTTTTCAGCACTTCCATGAGCTCCATGCTTTATCTTGTAAAGCCATTTTGAGGTGACAACAAATGTTTCCTTCGGTCTAGGGACCACATCCTAGACATCATTCTTCATGATCGATTCATATTCCTCGTGCATAACATCCTTCCAAACTTGATGCTTTACAACTTCTTTAAAGGTTTCAGGCTCAAATTTTACAATAGTATTCATGGCTACTAAGTACACTTGTGTTAAAATTGGACAAATAGGTCCAAAGTCCATGTTGTGATGCTCAGATGAAGATACCATTATTTTTATTGGGTTCTTCTTTCGGAGGGGTGCAAGATCGATCTAAAGATCATCTTGATCTGATGAGAAGAAAATTTATTTTGAATTTATTTTCTAATATATTCAAATAGGTGCAGGTCGGCTTTAAGGTTTTGTACCCCAGCAAATGTGTCACACACCCTCAAGTGATGGATATAAATAAGGTCAACGTTGGAGGACATTTCACTCATCTCATCTCATCATCACACATATTCCTCTCTCCACTTCTGATTGGTTCGAGCTACTTGGAGGCAATCTGCGGTTCACACGTGGGAGAAGGATGAAGACATTTCTACTGCAGCTAAGGTTTCCACTGCAGGTTTGACTAGCGTTGACTTTGGTTAACGCATGGTCAAAAGGAGCTGAATTTTGGCATAGACTTCGATTTCTGCAGTTCGTACATTTTGGCACAAGAACCGAAGTCAAAGGTTGACCGTATACTGTGTTGCATTGACTTTGACTTGTTGTTATGCGTTGACTTTTCTGGGGTTGATTTTGAGTTGACCGTTTGGCTGTTTTGAGGGTTGTGTGACATTGTTGGTTAGCCGACCATATCGAGAATTTGCTGGTTGAAGTATCCTATTGATCATCGTAATGCACCATCACAATTATCTGTTTCTGGGTTGTCTTCTGTCGATCTACTGGTATGTTCTATCAACATTTTACTTTATGGTTTATGTGATTGCTGTCTAGTATTGAAGAGAAAGTAAAGTTGCATCAAACATAAAACATCTACATAAATTTACAACTTGGTACCTATTCGACTTTTACTTTCACGGAATGTTCCCCTTGGAGCAATATGTCTCTCGACATCTTTTAGAGTGTCTCTAAGCCATGCGGGTCTTCTTTTATTTGAAGAAGGTGGATCTATAGGATCCATCAGACCTTCAACATCGACCATCTGTTCATCCTTCGGTTCTTCTTGCTTTCCTGCTTCTTCTTCTTTGTCTTCCTTTGAGATAGGAAGACCTCTAACCTTCTTGAGGGCACTATCTTCATCGAAGGTGACATCATGACATATCTCTACTTCTCTTCGACCAAGCACATAGATTCTATGCCTTCGAGGTTTCACTGTAGCCCATAAAAGTTCCCTTCTTTCCAGAAACATCCAATTTGCTTCTCTTTTCTTTCAACACATGAAAATATACAGGACTTCCAAAAATTCTAAAATGAGAAACATCAGGTTTCTTACCAGTGAAGACTTCTTCGGGAGTTTTGGTGTCCAACATTGAATGTGGGCATCTATTTTGAACATACACAACGGTGTTGGAAACTTCTCCCCATAGGAACTTCGAAAGGCCTTGGTCATGGAGCATGGCACGGGCAACTTCGAGAATTGTTCGATTCTTCCTTTCAGAAACTCCATTTTGTTCAGGAGTATATGCAGTAGTTGTCTCCCTCTTAATGCCAACTTCCATGCAATAGTCTTTGAACTCATTTGACTCATATTCGGTTCCATTATCGGTCCTCAAAATTTTGATATTATTTCCTGCTTGATTTTCAACCAAGGCCTTGAAGATGCGGAACCATTTGAATACTTCATCCTTTTTCTTCATTAAGTGTATCCATGTCTTGCGGGAGAAGTCATCTATAAAAGTGACATACTATAAGCATCCTCCCAAGGATGTTATAGGCAACATACCAGATAGATCAAAATGAATCAAGTGTAGAATATCAGAAGCCTTGGTGACACTTGAGGGGAATGGTCCCTTTGTATGCATTCCTTCAACAAAACCCTGACATACACCTTCATGATCATCTTTGAAATCGGGCATACCTGCGACCACCTTCCTTGCTTTGGGAAGGGCTTTATAATGAAGGTGTGGAAACCTTCGGTGCCATAGCTCGGATTGAAGTGTTGTGTTACATGTCATGGCTCCCAACAAACTTCCTCCAACCTGATAGAGTGTATCAACCCTAAAACCCAGAGTGAATGCTTCTTTGAAATTCCTCTTCCAAATGTGTACATTTCCATCTATGAATGCCACCTTGAATCCTTTGTTTTCCATTGCCGAGATAGACACTAGACGCTTCTTCAATACAGGTACATACAAAACATTTTGCAAGCGAAGGACCTGACCTTGATTTAGATGAAGGGTCATAGTCCCTGTCCCTTTCACGAGATAGGTGGCATTGTCTCCAAGGATAATTTCCAAATTAATATCATTTTCAATCACATTAGAGTCGGCTTCAATATATCCAGTGAAGTGCCTTGAGGCACCACTATCAATCAACCAATTGTCCAGCATATCAGAAGGAGATGCAGCAAAGAGGGCAGATATAAGAATATATTCATTTTTCCTATCAACAACATTAGATTCATCACACCTGAAATTCCTTGACCTCTTGAAAGGTTGTCCGTTTCCACTTCGATCAGAGGGAGCCTTCCTCTTTCCTTTTAACCTGTTGTTCCTTTGATTTCCATTCCCCCTGAAGTTGTTGTTTTTGTTGTTGTAGTCATCATCTCCAGAAGAGTCCCTTCTATTAGGGCACTCTCTTGCATAGTAACCAAACTTGTTACAAGTGTAACACCTTCCTCTTCTTCCTCTGGGACCCGCTCTTCCATGATTTTGATTTCTTGGACCAACATTGTTCCCCTTCTTTACATGAGAGGAGAAGGCAGTAGGGTCACTTCCATTCCCATTTGAGGGTTTGTATCTCTCCATCATTCTTATCTCCTCTTCAGTGCATCTCGTCAACAATTCATCAAAATCAAGAATCACATTATTATGAAGAATAGTGGTATTGAATACATACCATTCCTAGGGGAGTCCTCCAAGAGAAATGAGAGTGAGCTCTCGATCAACTATGACTTCTCCAATATCTAAGAGATCATTATTGATTTCAGTGATCTTCATGAAATATGATTAGATGGATTCTCCTTTGTCTTTCTTGATCTCCTTTAGCTTGTTCTTCAAGAATAGAATTTGATTAGAATTGCTAGCCTTGAACATCCTAACCAACTTATCATACATCTCTTTAGATGTGCCCAACTTAGAGATATAAGCAACCAAGTGCTTATGAATAGAATCCATTTCTTGTACTTTGTCTTAGTGGTAGCAGGTGCATTTGATGGAGGCTCATTGATCTTCCCCTGCACATAATCCATAGCATATTGTCTTCCAATGTCAAATCCAAAGAAATTTTCCAAGCATGATAATCATACTTGTCAGTCAACTTATCATCAGATTTGAAACCTTTGTATGATGAGGAGGCCATTGATCCTAGTCCTTGATTATTCAACTTCTTCGATGATTGATTTTCACTCTTGCTTGGGCTTTTTCTTCACCTTAGCTTTGATACCATGTTAATTTTAGATAACCATGGTATGCTCTATGCTTAATGCAGTTTACTTCAATCTTTCTTCTTATTAACCCGAATCAACTTCAGATTAGCAATCAAATAATCATTGAAAGTAAATGTTGATAGTGTAGGTTTTAACCCTGTACATAAATTATCTGCAAACATATTCTAAAAAACATAAAATAAACAATAGTGAGAGCATTAAAACATAAAACATATCTACACAAAGATTTTTCCCCTGGATTCCAAATCGAGACTACTAGCTTGATTTTTCATTATTTTTCTTTTAGTGTTACAACACATATATATACACGTCGAGGCATTCATAAACCCCAATCCATTAACCCTGAATTATAACATAATCGTAGCTCTCTTGACTGGATCTACAAAATACCAGGGGAAAAAAACCATCATGCCCCAAAACCATGTGCAAACCCGTGCACAAAACCATAGGTGGGTCTGCCCACCTAAAATAGGGTCCAATTTTATTTTATTTAATTTATTCAGGGCACTGCCCCGGACCCTGTGGAGGAGGCTACCCACCCCCTGCAAACCACTGGACAAGGGGGGATGTCGCCCCCCCTGTGACCCCCCGCACGCGCATGACTATTCATGGAAAGAATATAACACACACTCAACATTCTTCCACTTGTTGTTTTCTTTTCACAGGAGGCCACAAGAGAGCTTAGTTATTAGTCCAGCCCTGCAATACCCATTGCTTCTCTACACCAAGAGAAATACGGAGTGTTCACAGACTTTGTCAATGCATCTGCAACATTCTTCAAAGTGTCCACCTTTACCAACAACACCTTTTTATCCTCAACCTCTCACAAAGTGATATTGAACATTAATGTGCTTTGTATTTGAATAATAAGCATGGTTCTTAGCCAAGAAAATTTCACTTTGGCTATCACAGTCTATCCTTATAGGCCACTGCACCAACCCCATACTTGAACACAATCTCTGCAACCAAAATACTTTCTTGCTTGCATGAGTGGCTGCCATGTATTCTGCCTCTATAGTTGAAAAGGCCACTACAAACTATCTTTTTCTTATCCAACTGTCTGCACCTTCAAATAGGCTAAACACATACCCACTTGTAGATCTTCTTTGGTCCAAATCTCCAGCCCAGTTCGCGTCAACAAAACCACGGATGTCAAAAAATCTATCCAATCCTGGTCTTCCCTAGTAGCACAAACCATAATCACTAGTGCCACACAAATATCTGAAAACTCGCTTCACTGTTGTCCAATGCCCCTTCCCTGGTTTTGACATAAACCTGCTCAATAATCCCATTGCATGTACAATGTATGGTCTAATACAGACCATTGCATACATCAGGCTACCTATTTCATTTTCATATGGAACACGGGACATATCCTCCTCTTCTTCTTGTTTCTTGGGACACTGTTCAGCAGATAGCATTACACCTACAGGAATATGAACCTTTACCGGTTTACTATCTTGCATATTGAACCTCTGCAATATTGTCTCGACATATTTCCTTTGGTTTAACAAGAGTTTCCTCTTTTCCCGATCTCTCTTAATTTCCATGCCCAAAATATATTTTGCAACACCAAGATCCTTCATGTCGAATTTGGAGAACAATTGGGTCTTCAAATATTGGATAATTTCTTTGTCATTTCCAACCAACAACATATCATCCACATACAAGACCAAATAATGAACACAGTCACCAATTAATTTAAAATACAAACAATGTTCCTCTTTGAGTCTGGTGAAGCCAAGTCCCCATATATAGGTATCAAATTTTTGATACCACATCTTTGGTGACTGTTTTAACCCATACAAATACTTCTTTAACTTGCATACCAGTTCTTTCTTACCCTTTACCGTAAAATTTTCAGGTTGCTTCATGTAGATCTCTTCTTCTAGATCCCTGTGAAGAAATGTTGTCTTCACATCCATCTGTTCTACCTCAAAATAAAATACAACAACAACATATAAAAGTAATATAATATAAGTAACTTTGGCAACAAGAGAAAAAATATCACCAAAATCAATTCCCGGCACCTGAGAATAACCTTTTGCTACCAACCGTGTTTTGTATTTCTCCACCTTGCCTTCTACATTCATCTTCTTCTTAAACACCCATTTTCTCTCGATGGGCTTCCTTCTAGCTGACAACTCCACCAGATCCCATGCCTCATTTTTGTGCAAGAATGCCATTTCTTCAACCATGATGGCCTCCTTCCAGAGTTTTCCATCCTCTGAATCCATTGCCTCCCTGACAGTTATGGGATCATCATCAGTGATAGTTAAAGAAAAATTTGAACATAAAGCAGATGGACTAAACCTTTCTGGCTGCCTTCTTTCTTGAACCGATCTTCTCATAGATGGAGTTTGTGGCTCTTCCTCTTCTGAATCTTGTTTTGTTGTAGAGTCTGATTCATTCTCCTTTAGCTCAAATTCTATCTTCTCAGGTTCTTTTGGTAGGACTTCATATTTAACAACATCTTTCACCTCTCTAAAAACCACATCTCTACTATATACAACCTTCATTTTTTCTGAATTCCAAAGCTTGTAACCCTTTAAACCATACTTATACCCAATAAAGGTGCACCTTTCAGATTTATTATCCAACTTGGTCATTTTATCCTTTGGAACATGTACATATTTATCACATTCAAATACCCTCACACGTGAAAGAGAGGGTTTCTTACCAGTCCATACCTCATGTGGAGTATTATCCTCCAATGCTGATGAAGGTGATTTGTTAACCAGGTAATATGCAGTCTCCACTGCCTCTGCCCAAAATTCTTGTCCTAACTCGGTAGCACTGAATGCTTCTTGCCTTTTCCATCAACGTTTTTTTCATTGTTTTTGCAACTCCATTTTGCTGAGATGTGTATGGAGTAGTCTTCTGCCGTGCTATGCCACACTTCTTACATAACTCTTCAAATTCCTTCTTGCAGAACTCTCCACCATTATCTGTCCTCAACACCTTTATCTTCTTCTCTGTCTGGTTTTCCACCAGAGCCTTAAATTCTTTAAATCTATTAAAGACTTCAGATTTATTCCTCAAGAAATATATCCATGTATTCTTAAGAAGTCATCTATGAATGAAACATAGTACACAATTTTCCAGTGATGGAATCGACACAGATCCAAACACATCACTGTGCACAAGCTCTAATATCTTGTTTTCCCTCTTAGTACCATAGGGAAAACTCACTCGATTATGCTTCCCATATACACAATGTTCACAGAAATCAAAATCCAGAGAGAAATTAGACATACCTTTTACCATACCATTACCATGCAGTATCCGAAGTCCCTTCTCTCCAATATGTCCAAGCCTTTGATGCATATCATGGTCTTTTCTCCAGAGACCGCTACGATTTCCGCTCCACTTTCAAGAACCACAGAACTGTTGCACCCATCAATGACAGTGCTAACCTGGAGCTTGTACACAGTTCCAATCCAAACTCCCCGCATTAATACCAATGCTCCCCGAACCACCTTGCAGGTATCTTTCTCGAACACTGTTTTTACACGTGCATCATCCATCTTACTTACATATATCAAATTTCTGGCCAATGCAGGAATATGCAGAACACCAGGAAGTGTTCTAATCCTTCCACCTTTAAGCTTCACCTTGACTTTTCCGTGTCCGACGATTCTGGCCTTCCTATCATCCTTTAAGAAGACATCACCACCATCATACTTCTCATACTTTCAGAACCACTCCCTATGGGGAGTAAAGTGAAAGGATACACCTGAGTCAATCAACCATGCCTAATGATCTACATGTTTATTTGAAGAAGAATCCAAATGCACATCCCCACCTTCATCTGAGGTGGTTTTTTCCTTTGCAGAAGGAGCATCATCAGATCCCTTTCCTTTCTCAGGAGCATTAGATCCGCAGTCCTTTTTTTAGTGCCCTTCCTTTCTGCATTTCCAGCACACCTTTACAGGTTTTCCCACAGATTTAGATCTCCCACTCGAAAATTTATTTTTGTTTTTGTTCTAGGACCTTCCTCGTACAGATAAGGCATCTCCATTCTAGCCCTCCATATTTCTCCGTCTCATTTCCTCTAATAGCAAGGCTGAGACAATTTCATCAAAATTCAAGGTAGTTGTATTGCTACCTATTGCAATAACCAGACTATCCCACGAATCTGGAAGAGAACGCAATAAACTGATGCACTTGTCTTCATCTGAGATTTTAATATCAACATATGAAAGCTGAATTACCACAATATTGAATACATTCAGATGCTTTGTCACTAAGTCTCCATCCTTCATCTTCAGGTTATACAACTTTTTCCATAGGAAAAATTTATTCACCAAAGACTTAGATTGGTACAAAGTCCCTAACTTGACCCACAAAGTATTCATCATAGCTTCCCCAGATACATTCAACAATACTGAATCTGAGATACACAACTGTATTGTGCTCTTTTCCTTCCGATCCAACTTCGCCCAGTCTTCATCTGACATTGCCATTGGTTTAGTACCCGGATCTACCGTGATCCACTGATCTTTATCCACCAACAGATCCTCCATCTTGAGTCTCCACAACTCAAAAATCTGACCATTAAATTTCTCAATCCCTATATTTCCACTACTCGCCATCTTCTTTCATTGCAAGAATCGATCTCGCAGATCTTCCCACTAAACAGGGTCTACCTCAGGCCCGAGAAAAACACCCCTCAACAACAAAGGCATCTTCTTAAAGCCGAATCAACTCTTATGAAAAATGTAGGTTTTAACCTTGTACATAAATGATCTGCAAACGAATTATTAAAAACATAATATAAACAATAGCAAGAGCATAAAACATAAAACAGATATACACAGAGATTTTCCCCTAGATCCCAAATCGGGACTACTAGCTTGATTTTTGATTATTTTCCTTTTAGTGTTACAACACATATATATACATGTTGAAGCATTCATAAACTCCAATCATTAACCCTGGATTAGAACATAATCGTAGTTCCCTTGACCAGATCTACAAAATACCAGGGACAGAAAACCATCATGCCCCAGAACCATGTGCAAACCCATGCATAAAACCATAGGCGAGTTTTCCCACTTAAAATAGGGTCAATTTTTTTTCTTGGGGCACTGCCCTAGACTCCGTGCAAGGGGTTACCTGCCCCCTACAAACCCTTGGACAAGGGGGGCTGCCCCCCTCGCACGTGAAACTAATCATGGAAAGAATATAACACACACCCAACAGATAGAACATAAAATAGATCAACAAAAGACAATCCAATACAAGATACATGAATTTGTAATTCTTCTTATTCAACAAAGATAGAGAAAAATGTTTGTTACAACAATCAATAGGATGCCCTTGCCAACAAAGACTTTGCTGGTCAAACCAGCCCTTCAACCTCCAAATAGGTTTAGTCAAACTCGGTCAAAGTCAACCTTCCTTCAGTGTCACACTCACCCCACAAATACGCTTACAAAACAATCAACGCAAGTCAAAATTCCTGTGGTCAAAACCAATCAATGCTGTGGTCAACACTGCGGTCAAAGGTCAAAATTTGACCTCGGTTTTTGTGCCATCAAATGCGGCCCTCCAAGATCGAAATTTATGGGCAGAAAACATAGTCAAATAAGGAGGGTTGACCCAAAGTCAGCGCTGGTCAACACTGCCAGATTTGCCCTAAAACAGTCCGCAGATTTCAACGTCTAGATTCACACGTGGGAGAGAAAGAGAAGCCTTTTCAAGGATGTACGAACCAATCAGATGAGAGAGATGTGTGAGATGAGTGAATGTTAAAATGAGAATCATGTCTCTCCAATTTATATCCATGACTGTGGGTGTGTGTCACATCTTTTGGGGCTTGTGATCCTACATTACAACTCTGGCCGACCTTGACAATTTGCACGTGTGAAAAATAAATTCAAAATATAAGTTCTGCTCATCCAAACAAGATGATATTTAGATCAATCTTGCACCTCTTCGAAAGAGGAATCCAACAAAAATATCATCTCCATCATATGATCAATGCAACATGGAGTTTGAACCTAGTTGCCCAAAATTAACAGGTTGACCAACGTAAGCTATAATGGCATGAAATTTTGGCATACATTGCTGCATGATGATGATTGGTTATGGATGATCAACATAAGCTTATGATCATTTTTGTTCCATGAAATTTTCACTGTTTTTTGCATATGAATTATAGAGAAAATCTAGGGGCCTTAAAAAACCCTTTCAATTGTAAATCTAGATCCTACTTCTCAAATCTATCATTTGGAGAACCTGGAATATCATGACTAGCAAATATTTGAAAATAAATATTATGACCTGAAATGAGAAAGCTTAAACATTAAATAATTTTTCACACTCTTGAACAAGATTATCATAGAAAGAAGTGGAGAACTATCAGACAGAGGAGATCAGTTTGCTTCAAAATTGATCTTTTTTGGATTAAAACAAGAGGAAAATTAGGAAAAATCCCAACATGTTGTCATTGGACATATATAGAGGTTATTTGCACCTATATTTTTATGGTTCAGGATTATATGGGTTTCTATATTGTTTTAAGCTAGAAATGCATTTGCGTGCAAATTTTCGATCTGTCATTTTTCTTCTACAAAAATTTCTAGAAGGTATGAATAGTCCATAGTCATTTTTTGATTAGTTCAGTTCTTTAATCCCGCAGCTGTGGTCCAACGACAGCATGTGGAAGTTTGGTCCTCACAAATCTCGTGATCCAATCCCAGGTGTGACTATGTACGCTTCTTGGTGTATTTCTAGTGCGATTTCTTTAAGCCAATCAGAGTATCTGCTAGCATTGAAAAAAAAAAATCTCTTTGGACCTCAAGGATCTCTTTTATAAGTTATACCTTCAGGAATTTTTGGCTTTCAAATCAAAATGTAGCTGCTCATTACAATACAAAATCCAACTACATATATAACAATGTAGATGCGTGTCAATGTCATTGACCAAAGGAAATACCCAAGGTACAAAGGATTATCATCATCCTCCTTAATCAATTGTCACATGGTTTGAATTCGAATTCTACTTCAAAAACCATAAAGTTCGATTCAAAATTGATTTTTCCAATAAGTTCATCTTATTGCAATTAGGTTTGAATATATATATATATATAGATAGATAGATAAGACGTAAAATAATAAGAAATCAAAATCAAGAAAAATATATATGACTGAGAACTATGATCAATAAACATACATGAATAACTTAAAGTGTACATAGGGGCTAATATTTCTTGGAGAGCCAAAATTCTTATTTATCAACTAAGGACTAATTCTCATCAAATTTGTTGTGAAATAGGGCGCTGGAAAAGGCCAAAAGAAGTGTGGGAGGAAAGAGTATGTATTTTTTGATCTTTCGGAAAAGTGGAAACATAAAAACATTTCATTTTAAAATGAGAGGCCTTCAAAGGCAACAAGGTAAGTTATGCATATATTCTAGCAGCTAGATCTTTGGATAATCTATTCAACGAGGGGTATGTCGAGAAGCTGGGAGCGTTTATTATGAGACTTCACAGACAAAGGGTTGAATACAAGAGCCAGATGGAGAAACAATCTGTCCCATAGGCTATCTTTAGCCTCGTGGACATTAAAATTATTTCTTCTTTTTCAATTAGGGCAATTCTGAGGTCTAAAATGGGCCTCCTAAGAAAAATGTATAACCAAAATAAACTTTATAAGAACCAATAGGATTCAAGATCATGATATCAACCATGGGGGATGATTCACCATTTTTTAATTAAAAGAGTAAAAATAATAAAAAATAATAAAATAATAAAACTACTCTTTCAACTCGCATTTTCAACTTATCATCCAAAGTTTTTACTCAAACTTTGAGCAGGACTACTCGTTGGATGCAAAATTTAATTCCTCATCCAAGGAGTACACATGTTGTATAATTTTGATGGAGCATGCTATGAGAAAAATGAGAAATACATGAAAAAACGTGATTACAATCACGTTTTTCATGTATTTCTCATTTTTCATTTAGTAGGGTCCATAAAAAGTATGCAACATGGGTACTCCTTGTATGACGAATTAAATTTTTCATCCAACAAGTACGCCCGCTTGAAATTTGAGTAAAAAATTTGGGAGATAAGTTGAAAAAATAGTTTTTTCTTTTTTTCCCTCCAAAATTTGATGATGTCATCAAATCTTATTTTATTATTTCCACTATTATTTAATAATTTCCTTAGGAGGCCCATTTTAGACCTCAAAATTCCCCTAATGTTTGACTGATCAATGCCATTAATAAATTAGCAAGTCCAAGCCCAAGCTTGCAATTGTAGCAAATTAGCAATATGAAGTTGAGGGTTAAATGATTCATCATTTCGGAGGCTTGTTGCTTGAGTGACAGGGCATGATTGGTTGGTCTTTCCAGTAGGGTTACACTTACAAAAAAATCGATTACATTACCAGCACGTAAATATATGAGGCTCGAGGGGTTCAATATTGAGTGGGAGGGAGCACACGTCGATAGTTACAAATTTACAATCAAGAGGGTTCAAGCTTTGAGCGTGGAATAATGAAAAGTAGAAGTAGTGGGTGAGAGTGTAATATTGTGTGGCACAACGATAATGTATCTAGGTGACATTTAACATGGAACTCAAGTTATTTTTTTACCTTGAACCATATAAAAGATTTGGAATTTTTTTCCTTGAAATTTATGTTGGTGTTCTAATTTGTTCATGTTCAACTTGAAGTTCAACCTTCAAGATCGATGACCTTGAATGGATTTAAATTCTTTTTTGGGTTCGACAAATTTCTAACCTCATGGTTTGAGTTTGTTGAGCATTGTGACATAGCTTATCAAAATACGTGAGGTTAGCTTTTTCACCCATGTAGAAATCACTGCTAAGCTAGTTTTAATTGCACATTCTTGGAATATGTGCCTCTGCAATTTGAGCTGGTTAAAAACCTCTCTTTTACATTCTTTTCCCATGTCAATGAAGTGAAATTTCTTACTTTTCACTTCATCTGACTAATTAGCTTGGACGAAATAAATTGAGGAAGTTATTAAGAGATATAATTTTCAATATCCAATTCCATGTTTTTGGTTATGCTCAGTGTAATGAAAGAAAGATTATTTATTTTTTGAATTTAATTTCCAAATAAATGTTACCACATTATTTTATCCAATGTTGCATGACTCGTACTCGTATAATACTCGTCTGACCATTGACTCGTCGACTCGTATAAGACTCGTCAAAATTTTTAAAAAAAACTTAAAATATGGTAAATTTTAAGCACAAAAAAGAAACTAATGACAATTCCAATCCTTATAAGTTATAAAAACCACAATATATGCAACAATTCATAACATCATCTGATATATATAAAACATATTCGATTTTTGTAAGCAAAACATTTATATACTGAATAAGAAAAGGAATCATGATTCCATAATTAAAATAAAAATGTTAGCTGGTTCAAAATTCAAATACCTATGTCATAAATGATAAATGATTATCTCATAACAATCTTGAGTCTCACCACTCACGGATGACCACGCCTACAATAATCCCTCATGGAGCTCATGCTAGCATCGGAAGGTTGAAGCAACTGCAAGGCAGGTGTATTGGGAGTCTCCATTTGAGATGGAAAACTAGAGAGATCCTCAGTCTCTTCATCAAGCCAACTCAAATCAGGGGACTCCTCCACAACCCTATCAAACTCTAAATCAATAGTATCCAATAAAATTGGATCTGTATCTTGGTTGCACTTGTTTTGTGAGAATTCAAAGGTTGTAGTAGATGAAAACCAACTTCTCCAACCTCTCATGCTCCAACTTGTTTCTCTTTTCACTGTGGATGTGCTCAAACACTGACCAATTGAGCTCACAAGAAGAAGCACTACAGGGTTGACTAAGAACTCTGATGGTGAATTCCTGTAATTTTGGTTCCTCAGTGCCATAATCTATCCACTAATGAGATGTAAATGAGATTATCAGTTTTCAATTCCAAACATATAAAAGAGAACTAGAAAACTTACAAGCTAAGTTCTAACAATTTGTACTTACAAGGCATTTTCTTGTCCTTGAGACATTGGCTTGAGCTGAATCCAAACATGCCAAACGATTCCTTGTACATATCTCGTTGTAGGTTGATTTTGTATTGAATATCTTCATTCGAGAACATCTTCTCAATTTATATGATGACAACTTTCATCACCTCGAGATCTCTTTGAATGTTAGACCCCTCATAGAATAAGCTCGGATTGAGATATGCCCTTGCTGCATGCAATGATGAATGTAGTTGTCTGTCCCACCTAGAATCAATAATTTTCCATATAGGGAGATATTTAGATTCATTTCCCTTATAGAAATTTTTGATGGTCTCTTTGGCCCTATCCACGCCCTCATAAATATATCCCATTACAGGTTTCTCTCCATCCATAAATCTCAAGAATTTCATAAGGGGCTCAGTGAAGCTGAAAATATCAGTGACTTTGTCCCACAAACTATCACCAAAGATAGATGCTTTCACAGACAATGCTTCTAGTTTTGTGCTATCTTTCCAAAATACCCATTATTGGATAGAAAACGTTCTTCTCAAAGCTTGGTACTCATACAAAAGGCTTTGGAGGGAAAGGAAGTTTGTAGAAAACCATGTGACTGTTGGGCGACTATGCTCACCCTTTGTGAATTCCCTCATAAGGTTCAACACCCAAGCATGATTATAAATATAATTGGTAATTTTATTGTATTCTTGCGCAACATCTTGCACCCAGTCCAACTTCCCAATGTCCTCTAGTATTAAGTCTATGCAATGGGCAGTGCATGGAGTCCAGAAAATGGTGGGATATTTGGCACAAAGCAACCTTCCAGCTGCCACATAATTTTCTACATTGTCCGTGACTACTTGGACAACATTTGCAACCCCAACTTCCTCCACCACATCAACCAACAATGTAAAAATTAAATGTGCATCTCTTACATTTGCAGATGAATCAATGTATTTTATGAACATGGTTCCTTTAGGGCAAGCTACAACAAAATTTATTATTGTTCTACCCCTCTGATCTGTCCACCCATCAGACATACTTTCACAATTTGTAAATTTCCATGAGATTTTAATGCTCTCCAATTGTTCCTTGACACACTCAAGCTCCTCATCTAGCTCTTTCCCCCTAAGTGCATTATAAGATGGAGCTTTGTATCCAAGGCCAATAGTTGCAATGGCATCCACTATCGGTTGATAAAAATATGACTTTGCATAGTTGGATGAAAGATTGTTATGGTACCAAAGCCTCCTCACTGCCATCGCTGCTTCCTTCCTTTTATTTTCTTTAAAACTATCCAAGGTTAGTTGAGATCCTAGAAATGTACGAGGAGTGAAGAAAGAATAGGTTATACTCCTATTTTCCACAACACTTGAAGAGGAGTTACCAATACTTGGACTTTGAATCCGTGTTTCACTCTAAGATGAAGATCTACCTATCCCAACAATCTCATCCTTTCTTTTTTCCCTCTTAGAAATTTCTTCTTTAATGGCTTCCAAAGCAACCGTTATTTCAGTAGTGACTTCATCAGAGCAATTTTGAAAACATCCCACACCATTCCTAGGAATTTTAGTTAGGTGGTATTTTAGCAGGTTTATGTTTGCATGTATTGTGGCATTACAATAATTGCACTTGACATGGTGGTCATTATCAGAAATGATGTTAGTTTTTGTAGCACTAGATGTGTTCTAGCCACGAGATTTGGAAGAGGCTAGAAAACATTTATTCTCCAATACTCGAAAATCGTTTCTAGAAATTCCACCTAGAGACGGCTTAATTAAATTAATTAGTCTGTTTTTAATATTTCCTAAGTCTAAACTTAGGAAATATGATTAATTAAAAGAAATTAATTAAGTCATGGGGAGAATGTTCTAGACAAGTGCATGGATCGATTTCGAGTTAATATTAGCCATCGATTAAGATTTAAGCGTGGTCATTGAAGACTCAACGAAGGATTATAAGAAGAAGTTGATGGGGCTTGGAGAAGATACACCAAATTAGTTGAGCATTTGATTTTCCCGTGAAGTCGATCTCCAAAGTAGCAACATTCAGTTATCGGAGGTGATTCAGTGAGGTCGAAGCGGTGACAAAGGGGCAGAGATAGTGAGGTCAGATGAAGCTTTTTCAGTTCCTGTGAGTATATTAAATAGAGGTAGTGAATCCCATAGATAGGCAGCACAAGGCCCTTTTGAGGAGATTTCCGTTTTGCTGGGGAGAAGGAGAAATTCTGAGCCAGAAGCTGGGCAGCGGGTATGAAGGTAAAGAGTATCAATTTCCCAGAAAACAACTGACAAGATAGTGAGAGGAGACGTAGTAACTACGTAGGCTGACGCAGTGACTACGTAAAGGGAGCAAGGAGTAGCTCAATTCGAGATGAGGTCAATGTCAGATTGCCTTTGGAGTGAGAAACTATTCTCACTAGTTATTATTTACTAGTTTATCTATGTTTGGATTTCCAGTTTGGGCATCCATATTTTTGTACTATGATTTTCACTACTTCTTGATATCAAAACCCTCAACAGTTGCACCGATTTTCCCGAGTTGGGTTTTTCCTGGGACACAATCCAGAAATAACGGTGTCATATTGTGTGTGTGTGTGTGTTCATCTACTTCTTCTAGCGTTTTTATTTCTTCAACATTATTTTATTTGTGAAGGTTGTAGTGTATTTGTTTCGATATTTTTTGTAGCAGACAACAAATAATTTGTCTAATTAAATTAAAAATTAGAAGAAATAATATCAGTTGATGCATTAGGATTTGAGATTCCTGAATTTTCACATGGTATCAGAGCGCTGATTGTAAGCCGGAGAGCTCAATAGAATAAGGGAAGAGGAATTTCGAAGCTCTGCGTAAGAAATAGTTCAAAACCCTCAGAGGCAACGAAACCCTTTGGCCAGGAGGGTCAATTTCTCCAGATCGAGGATTACCAGAGGGAGAGGGAAAAGTTAGTATTTTCCTTGTAGAGTAGATCTCTAGCTGGACACAGTATTTTGTAGCAATTGCTAGTGCAAAATAGCGTCAGGAGGAAGAAAGAACACACATTGAGAGAAAATTTCCCTCAGGGGACTTCTAGCTTCAGAAGTTTGATTTCTCTTTCATATTAGCAGTCATTGTGAGCAGAGTTACTCACTTCAGCAGGGAGTGTGTAAAACCTAGCAGTAGCTGAGCAGAAGAGAAGAGGAGGTTGTCAACATATTTTTTGAGATGGCATCAGTCAAGTTGCGAGATCAGGATAGGTTGGAAAAAGCATCCAACTATGTGATATGGAAGGCAAGGATCTCCTTCCTTTTGGATGAATACGATCTCAAAGCGTACATATATAACGTAGTGGTTGTCCCCATAGATCTAGATTAGTTAAAAGCGTACAAGAAAGAAATTGATCCTCGATGGAGGACTATATCATGTGGTTTCTCACATAGCGGGGCTGGGTACGACCAAGGAGATGTGGGACTCCCTTTCCATGCTATTTCAGGGATCTTTCGAGCAACATAATATGTAATTAGAAGAAAATTTGAGATGTACCCATTTGTAGAAGGGGGAGCACATAGACCCCTTCTTCACCAAGATTCAGGAGATTTGAAATTTGCTGGAAGTTGTAGGGTTAGTGTTGAGAATTTGTAGGGCAAGTGATTAACTCAAATTATCTTTTTGATAATTACTTGTGAGCTTGCTTATGTATTCTTAGTTAATCTTTCATCAAGTCAATTATCAAAGCACTATTCAAATGTAGAGACAAAATAGTTTTCATTTGTAACTGAACATCTTGATATGTAGTTAGGAAGGTAAATCTCTGATTTACCTTCCTCGCTTTCTACTAACTTTAGATCACTGTTTTGACAAGTTCTTTCCTTAGATACTTTACAGCCATAGATGTTCTTACTGTACTCTTTCGGCAACTTCAGTCATTTGTACCTTCAATCTTCGTGTACATTCAGTGATCATCGAACCTTCAGTCATCATCATCGTACCTTCAGTAAATTATACTTCAAGCTGTACTGAATCTGTCCTTATGTCCTCAGCCTTTTAGATGTTATATAACCTCATATAGATCCGCACTAGCTGCTCCATTTTCCATGCTATCAACCTCAGTCTTGTCCACAAATTCAACACTGTCTTCTTCAGTTTCTATTCGTAATTTCAACTCTGTTCACTTCAGATTCTTTCCACAATTTCACCTCAGATTCTATCCGCTGTCAAACTCAGACAGATTCGTATATATACTTCTGTTCTTAAACCACATCGTTATTTCTTCAGGGATACGCAATTTCCCTTGGAATATCCGCACTAACTTAGAGTTCAATTCGAAAATCTGTCATGTTAAATTGGCCGCAGAACAATCATATATATATATATATATATATATGACTTGTCTAGTTATTAGGCCGACCAAACAACTAGTATTTTGGCCGACCAATCAGCTTATGTTCTTCTTCATTATTTCATATATTGTTAGGTCCCTATAATACTAGTATAGTCCCTTATTGTTGTTAGTGTAACCCCCTTATTGTTATTATTGTACCCTTGTAACCCCCATTTTTTTATTATTGTGCCCTTAAATTATTATTGTTAGGTCGGCTAGGATTACATTGTGGCCCACTAGGATTACATTATGGCCCCATGGACTCCTATATATAGAAAAGAGGTTTTGTAAATAGTATCATCCAAGAATTTTTCATTTATGTAATGTATTGGAGGTTTCCCCCTCGAAGTGGCTCATTTCTAAGGCGTTGATATCTCTTTTCTTCTATTTTTGGAGCTGGTTACACAACATTTGGTATCAGAGCTTTGGATTCTAGGGTTTCGCTGCTCCAAACAGGTCATCGTGGTAATTTCGCTATAACTTTTTTTCTATGAAGTTTCAGAAGCTGAAATTTTTAGGGTGCGAAGCTGAAATCCTAAGGAATATTTTCTAAAAATTTCAAAGCTTGGTTCGCAATATTTTCGGAGATAGCATCTGTGGAAGTTAGGTCTTTTTTCAGGCTCCTAAACAAGTCATCGTGGAATTTGCGCTATAAATTTTTTGCTACGAAGGTTCAGAATCTAAAATTCGTATGGTGCGAAGATAAAATCCTGAATAAATCCATCAAAAAATTTCAGATCTTGGTTCACAATATTTTGGGAGATATGATCTGTGGAAGGTAGTGCTTTTTCAGGCTCCTGAATTTCATCTCAAAGAGGTGATCGTGGGAAAATTTCAATAACTCTCTCTCTGGGCATCAGATTGGAGTGCCATAAAAATCGGTCGCAAGTACACATATTTCAGTTTCTTGGCTATCATTTTCAGAGACAAAGGACGAAACAGGGACACGTGGCAAGTCGTACAAGTTCGCTCTACTGAACCAGTCCAGAATTAGGTCATTGTGGGAGATTGGACACAACTTTGCCTTGGAGAATCAAAATCAGGTCAGACCCATGGCATTCAAAAGATAATTCAGAGGGCTACGTTGATACCGAAATTGAAATATTGAAGTTCTGCTATCATAGAGATAATCCAATTTCAATATCGAGTTCCTCGAAAGTAAGAAAAAGGTGTGTATATTTTTTTTTCTTTCCAAATTGTATGAGTCTTCTTTGAAGAATCAATTTGAATTGATTCTAAGGGAATATTGTAGAATATATAGCAGTATTGGGTTCTAAAAGATGCCTCGTAAAAGTAATTCAACGCCCATTAAGCCTTCAGAAGGCTCTACTATGACTCATGAAGATGAAGAATTGCAACATGATCTATCAAAATTACAAGAGCAAGTGCAACAAATTTCACTCTCGCAAAGAGCAACAAAAAATGAAATGGAAGTTTTGAAGAAAGGCGTGGAAGTGAAGATGGAAAGTTTGAAGAAAGGCATGGAAGCTAAGATGGATGGCATGGAAGCTAAGATGGATGACATGAAAGACAACATGGAAAACATGAAGAATGATCTAAAAGCATACATGGAAGGCTTGATGACAAGCTTAAAACAAGAAATGATTCCTAATGGCGGAAATATAGTAGAAGAATCTCATGATGAGAACAAAATAAATGTTAATCATGATTTCATAAACTCTAATGTTGGCGGGAAGAACCACCATATTCCAAAAATGAATATGAGGAAGTTTGATGGAAAGGATCCTGTAACATGGATACTACAGATGGAGCAATATTTTGATCTCCATAATGTGCAAAACACACAAAAGGTATGCATTGCAACTTTACATTTAGAACAAAATACATTTGTATGGTATCGATAGCTTTGCTCCCGTAAAAAAATTGTCACTTGGTCAATTTTTACGGAGGAAATGATAGCACATTATGAGGATACAAAGAGCAACACCTTCTTTAGCCAATTGATAAATCTCAAACAAAAGGGACTAGTGGGGCAGCAATTGAGGACTTCCAAAAATTGAATATAAGGGTAACTGATATTCCAGAGGAACACGGGATTGATCTCTTCATAGGCACTTTAAAGGATAACATCCAACATGAAGTTCGCGTTTTGGAACCTGATTCATTGGAGAAGGCATTCAGGTTGGCAAGAAAAGTTGAATGTAAAATTATGGCGACAAGGAAGCCTACCACTCAATTCTATAAAGAAGGAAGTGTTGCTACGCCTAGATTTCCACAACCTACAAGGATGACACCACAACAATTGGAAGAAAAAAGAGAAAAAGGGCTTTGCTACAGTTGTGATAGCAAATACACTAAAGGTCATAAGTGTGCTGAGAAGAAATTATTTTACATAGATTGTGAGGAGGAAGAAGAAAATGAACAAGAAGAGGATATACACCAGGAACCAACCCTAGAAGAGGAAGAAATGAATCCGACCATATCGTGTAATGCACTGGCAGGAATTACCACTCCTCAAACTCTCAAAATACAAGGACAAATCAAGAAGAAAAAGGTAATAGTGTTGATTTATTGAGGTAGCACCCATAATTTTATTCATTGTAAGGTAGCCAAGGAATTAAATTGTTTCCTATACCCAACACCAGAATGTCAAGTGATGGTTGCAAATGGAGGAACTATAAATTGCTCTGGAAAATGCCATAATATCAAGCTAACCATGGGGGAATATGTATTGACTAGTCCAATACTTTCCATTCCTATGGGAGGTGTTGATGTTGTACTAGGAGTACAATGGTTACAATCTTTGGGGACGGTAGCTTTTAATTTTCAAGAACTTTTCTTGAAATTTTTTTCAGAAGGAAAGGAAGTCGAATTACGGGGTATTGAAGGGAAGCCGGGAAGGATATTAAGCTCTAATGTCATGACAAAGCTTCTAAAGAAAGAACAACAAGGCGTAATTGCACAATTATTCTCACTAGAAGTTCCGACATCAAAATCATCTATTTCTGCAGATCTCCAACAAGTCTTGGACAATCATTCCAAGGTGTTTGAAACTCCCAAAGGACTCCCACCTATTCATGATCATGATCATGCTATTCATTTGATTCCGGGAAGTGTTCCTCCAAACATCGGGCCTTATAGATATCCTTATGTCCAAAAGAGCGAAATTGAACGTATGATTGCAGAAATGTTAGAGGCGGGTATAATTCAACCTAGTCAAAGTTATTTCTCTACTCCTGTAGTATTGGTACACAAGAAGGATGGATCATGGCGAATGTGTACGGATTATAGGGAGCTCAATAAGCTCACCATTAAAGATAAATTTCCCATTCCTGTGATTGATGAATTACATGGAGCAATTTATTTTACCAAGTTGGATCTTCGTTCAGGATATCATCAAATTAGAATGACGATTGAAGATATTCCAAAAACAACATTTCGAACTCATGAGGGTCATTATGAATTTTTGGTCATGCCTTTTGGCCTTACCAATGCACCTTCTACATTTCAAGGGTTGATGAATTCCATTTTCAAACCCTTCCTTAGAAAATTTGTGCTAGTATTTTTTGATGATATACTAATCTACAACAGGTCTTGGAAGGATAATGTTGAACATGTTGACAGGGTGCTCAAACTATTGCAGGAGAAACAATTATATGCAAAAACATCCAAATGTTTCTTTGGAGTACAAGAGGTGGAATATCTGGGTCATATTATATCTCAAGAGGGTGTTAAAGTAGACCCTAACAAAATTAAAGCCATTAAGGAATGGAAAGTCCCCACGACCATAAAGCAGTTGCGAGGATTTCTCGGGTTAACAGGGTATTATCACAATTTTGTTAAGAATTATGGGAGAATAGCAGCACCTCTAACAACATTATTGAAGAAAGATGCATTTTCATGGACTCTTGAAGCAAATAAGGCCTTTGAACATCTTAAAGAGGCAATGTGCCTAGCACCGGTCTTAGCTACGCCAGACTTCACAAAAACCTTTATTGTGGAATGTGATGCCTCAGGAAATGGAATTGGTGTTGTTTTAATGCAGGAAGAAAGACCCATTTCTTTTGAAAGTCGTCCAATCAAAGGAAAGTATTTACAGAAACCTATTTATGAGAAGGAAATGTTAGCAATACTACATGCACTAAAGAAATAGCGAACTTACCTAATGGGAAGACACTTCAAGGTAAAAACTGATCATGATAGTCTTAAACACTTTTTGGAACAAAGACTATCGTCAGAAGAGCAGCAAAAATGGGTCACAAAGATGTTGGGTTATGACTTTGAAATAATCTACAAAAAAAGAAAGCTTAATGTTGTTGCGGATGCACTCTCAAGAAAGAATGAAGAGGTGGAAGCATTGCTTTGTGCCATTTCTATTATCCAACCAGATTGGATAACCGAAGCAAGAGATGAATGGAAGAAGGACAAAGATGTATGGACACTCATTCAAAAGTTGCAACAAGATCCTAGTACATCTGACACATTTAGTTGGAAAAATGATTCCTTATGGTACAAAGATCGCTTATATCTTTGTAAGAATTCCCAACTAAAACAAAAGATTCTTCTGGAATTGCACACTTCTCCTTTAGGAGGACACTCAAGATTTTTAAAAACTTACCACAGGGTGAAGAATGAATTTTTTTGGGATGGCCTTAAATCTGATATTCAAAAGTTTGTGGCGGAATGTTTGGTTTGCCAGCAGAATAAAGTGGAGACAATTAAGACCCCGGGACTTCTACAACCTTTATCCATTCCAAGTCAACGTTGGGAGGAGTTTTCAATGGATTTTATCACAGGTTTACCTAAGTCCGAAGGAAAGAATGTCATCATGGTGGTAGTTGTTAGACTTACCAAGTATGCACACTTTTGTGCATTATCTCATCCATTTAAAGCAAGTACAGTTGCTACTACATTTGTGGACAGAATTCAAAAGCTACATGGAAGCCCAAGGGTTATTGTGGGCGACAGAGATCCCATTTTTACGGGAAATTTTTGGACGGAGTTATTTTCTTGTTTGGGTACTCAATTAGCTCATAGCTCATCTTATCATCCTCAATCTGATGGTCAAACAAAGATAGTAAATAAATGTTTGGAAGGATATCTTCATTGTTTTGTGTCTGATAAACAAACACAATGGGTCAAGTGGTTACCTCTCGCTGAATGGTGGTATAACACTTCCTTCCATACTGCAGCAAAAATGACCCCATTTATGGCACTTTATGGATATCATCCACCATCCATCACATCATCTTTAAGGAAAATTCGAAGGTTCAAGTAGTGGAAGATCACATCGAGCATCAGCAAGAAGTTCTCCAACTCTTCAAGGATAACCTGAATTTGGCACAAAATGGAATGAAACAACAGGCAGATCAACATCGCAGCGAGAGAAGTTTTGATGTAGGAGATTGGGTATTTTTACGGCTACAACCATACAAACAAATGTCCCTCAAGCAAGCAAAGAAGGATAATAAATTATCGCCCAAGTACTATGGTCCTTACAAGGTGTTGCAAAAGATTGGTACTATGGCATACAAATTGGAGCTTCCTGCTTCTTCGCGAGTACATCCAGTTTTCCATGTTTCATGCTTAAAGAAGGTTATAGGTGAAAATCTTCCCGTTCAAACAATATTGCCAGAACTTGATGAGGAAGGAAAAATCATATTGGAACCTGAAGCGGTCACGGAAACAAGAACTCGACAACTACGGAATCGATCAATTTCAGAGTATCTCATCAAGTGGAAGAACTTACCCACTGAAGATTCTGCATGGGAGGATGAGAATTTTATACAGAAGCACCCAGAGCTACTCAAGTGTTGAGGACAACACTTTTTTGAAGGAGAGGGGCATGTTAGGTCCCTATATTACTAGTATAGTCCCTTATTGTTGTTAGTGTAACCCCTTATTTTTATTATTGTACCCTTGTAACCCCCATTTTATTATTATTGTGCCCTTAAATTATTATTGTTAGGTCGGCTAGGATTACATTGTGGCCCACTAGGATTACATTATGGCCCCATGGACTCCTATGTATAGAAAGGAGGTTTTGTAAATTGTATCATCCAAGAATTGTTCATTTATGTAATGTATTGGAGGTTGCCCCCTCGAAGTGGCTCATTTCTAAGGCATTGATATCTCTTTTCTTCTATTTTTGGAGCTGGTTACACAACATATATATTTCAACATCATTTTCACTGTATAAGGGGCTTGAATTCTAACACATTTTGAAGGCTTTGTGGAGGGCTCCTTGTAGCATATCTATCTTTGTCTTCTTCTTTTCGTAATTACATAGTCAGCATGAAGACTGACCTAGTTACATTTTACAACACTCCCTCTTAAATAGGGAGGTATTCATATAGTTACATGATCACTTTCAAACTAAATAATTTCGTAAGTAAAATCAGATTGGTAATCGCATCTGCATAGCATCATTCCAACGAGCATTGTACTAGTTCAAGGCCTTGACTAACAACGCCATCTCTTCAACAAGAAAATGGGCTTCGATGCTGGCGAGACACATGACTTATAGACACCTTCATCATTGTCTCTCCAAGGTACATACTCCACCCAGCTGTTCCCAAAGTATGACCTTCCTGGACTATTCTTCTCTTGGGTAGCTAGCCCTCAAAGAATATCGGTCCCCGACTACTCTTATCTTGAATGCCCAATCACATTCTCAAAGAGTATCGATTGCCAGATGATTACCCAATCCTCCATTCTGTCTTCTCAATACCAGAATGATGTGTCTATCTCTCCCTCCCAGGGAGGACCTATTCCACAAGGGAATGTACTCATTATTATACAAAGAATGTACCTAAGATCATCCTTAGGAATTACCAAGTTTCTTCCAAGTAAGAAACTTACCGTCAGGCTCCCTCTTAATCAGGGACCTCCAGCAGCAATCGTGAGACACCCAACTACTCATGAAAAATTATTGTCCTCGATGTCATGGATTTCGATATTGAGGAATCTCCATCTTTTAGCTTCATAGGGCACAGATCATTCATCACTTCCATCCTGAGTCTTGTCAACTATCAAAGTGATTCACCAGACTTCCTTATCTGGTCCACTATTGTGCCATGCTGCTTTCCTTTGAATCATATTCCAGGATCATACATCCTTTCTCATGATTAGCAGCCCTGCACAAATTCATCCAGATAAACATTTACATATGAACCTTTTAAAACAAAAGTTACCTCAGTGATGATCTTTCACCATGATTTATTCCTGTAAGCATTGACATCCTTCATACAAATTGACACATCTCCTAATGATATGTTTTCCCAAGGGTCTTATTCTTTACTAGACTTTTGCAGAGTCTACATATCTTTCCAGGAGATCTCCTAGTCACATCTTATTGGCCTCCGGATGATAACTGCATCTTGACCTGGTTTCATTTCATGATATCTTCCTCTCTGCACATTCTTGATTCTCAGGAACGTACAACTTTCCTAATTTCTTGTTCATATACAACCACCTCATATTTCATGAAGACATGTTATGTTGATTTCATCTATCCGTGCATTGAGAGATACTCCTCCATAGATCATACTTATAAGTACAGAATTCCATTACCTGCAACCACATTACATGACTTCAAAACATCTAATGTCATCATATAAATATATACATACCTCATACCTTTTTCCCTTGATTCATCATGTAGCAATTTCTCAAGAATGAAGAGCTTTATTCCCTTGGCCTACTTCATCAATATGTCATTATATCCAGAAATATGTTTCCATGATGACCCTTGCTATTGATGAATGCATTTCATTAGTAATGTTTGTCAGAGAGATTTTTCCCGGAGCTGATTCACCAGGAGCTCCTGCCATGCTTAGATTAGGATGCTACATTATCACATAAGTCAATTTCTTATTCATAAGTTTGTGTGATTTTACTTGAATTCTTCTTTTCTTTAACTTCCTTTCTTCCTCTTATTGAGATTGTTTCTTTAGAACCAACTGTCCATAAGTCTTCCAATTTTCCTAAACTTTTCTTTTTCCTACTTATCCATCTTATCATCTCTTCCGGATCTCACAATTGAGATCTTATGAAGATATCCCTTCATTCTTTGATACCTTCAATTTTGTGTAAATCGGGTCTAATTGTCGTGATCTTCTTTATTGCATTGAATGGTTCTTTCAATTTATCATATATTCTTTTGATGTCTCCAATCCTGTTATAAAGGGATGTAAGGACTTTGACTGATTTTAGAAGAATCCTTGAGCCCTTATATCCTTTTCCATGTATTTA
The DNA here is from genome assembly GCA_034641835.2 of Pinus albicaulis. NCBI lineage: Eukaryota > Viridiplantae > Streptophyta > Pinopsida > Pinales > Pinaceae > Pinus > Pinus albicaulis. The sequence goes on from CM076575.1 coordinate 324,888,957, forward strand.
GATGAATCTTGACCTTCAGAGACTTTTCTTGACTTTAATTTCTTCAAGGACTGTGACTATCCTCCTCATGCAAGGAATCTTGGTAACCCAACCAGCTTATAGATCTCCCTACAAAAACAAAGTCATTTTACCAAATTTGATTATAGAATGAAAGATACTTACTTGACAAGTGAAGCTAAAGTCTTTAGCTTGATCGCTTTGATGGTGGTTGAGAAAGATGTATTAATGCTCTCTTTGGACAATATTCTTCTAAATGAAAAATATTTTCTTCAATAAATGAGATTGTTGCATTTTATCCTGCTAGTCTTATAACTGAGTTAGATGTCATATTTCCAAGACCAAGATCATCTTTGCTGTTGATATTATTAGACCTTCTCTTCAAACGCGGCAAGGAACCAAAACTGTGATAATTTTCTGTTAGTATCTTTACAAAGATCTGAAGGAAGCACCGAATTAGATAAGAGATAGAACCAAAACAAAACATGTGACTATATCATTGAATGTGCCCTTGTCCAAACATGCAATCTGCAGTAGGTATGCCAAGAGCATTGCTGTGATTTCACTAATATGAGGTTACCGAAAAACACCTCTAAAATTTTCCCGAGATTTGCTGAGGATAATCTGAATTGTAGGCTGTGATATTCAGACTCTAATTGCCTCCCAAAAATCTCAGAGAATGAGATCTCTGAACTTATCCCCGATGAACTTTTACTGGCTTGTATGCTTTGAAATATTATCCTTGTGTGTCCCTTATATGCCCTTCCTTAATTGTCACCTTAGCTCTGATACCATGTTGAGAATTTGTAGGGCAAGTGATTAACTAAAATTCTCTTCTTGATAATTACTTGTGAGCTTGCTTATGTATTCTTAGTTAATATTTCATCAAGTCAATTATCAAAGCACTAGTCAAATGTAGAGACAAAATAGATTTCACTTGTAATTGAACATCTTGATATGTAGTTAGGAAGGTAAATCTCTGATTTACCTTCCTCACTTTCTACTAACTTTAGATCACTGTTTTGACAAGTTCTTTCCTTAGATGCTTTACAGCCATAGATGTTATTATTGTATTCTTTCTGCACCTTCAATCATTTGTACCTTCAATCATCGTGTACCTTCAGTTATCATCGAACCTTTAGTCATCATCATCGTACCTTCAGTAAATTATAATTCAAGTTGCATTGAATTTTTCCTTATGTCCGCAGCCTTTTAGATGTTATATAACCTCAAATAGATCTGCACTAGCTGCTCCCTTTTCCACGCTATCAATCTCAGTCTTGTCCACAAATTCAACGCTGTCTTCTTCAGTTTCTATTCGTAATTTCAACTCTGTTCACTTTATATTATTTCCACAATTTCACCTCAGATTCTATCCACTGTCAAACTCCGACAAATTCGTATATATACTTATGTTCTTAGACCACATCGTTATTTCTTTAGTGATATGCAATTTCCCTTGGAATATCCACACTAACTCAAAGTTCAATTCACAAATCTGTTGTGTTAAATTAGCCGCAGAATAGTCATATATATATATATATATATATATGAGTTGTCTAGTTATTAGGCTGACCAAACAACTAGTATTTTGGCCGACCAATCAACTTATGTTCTTCATCATCATTTCATCTATATTTCAACGTTGTTTTTACTATATAAGGAGCTTGACTTCTAACACATTTTGAAGGCTTTGTGGAGGGCTCCTTGTAGCATATCTATCTTTGTCTTCTTCTTTTCGTAATTACATAGTCAGCATGAAGACCGACGTAGTTACATTTTACAACAGTTAGTGCCTTAACTTTCATAGATGGTGCATATAGATCTAAATTTTGTTTCCTAGGAGTGGCAAGTGTTTGTCAAAGAATTTTGGGCAGAGAAACATTGCCAAGATGGGACAAAATGTGGGGAAATTTGCAACAAGAGGAGTTGAGGTGGGATCTGGTGAAGAGCACCATCAGTGGAAGTAGCAGTAATAGTGGGTTGAAGAGGGTGAAGGAGGAGGAGAATGTGGCCCTTGCATCAAAGGGGCACAGGGGGTAACGTAGGAAGAATAAGGACATGTTGAAGGTCAATTTATTTAGGTGTGGCGAGCTAGGCCATTATAATACCTAGTGTCCTCTTAGGAAGAAGGAAAAGGAAGAGAAGTAGGAACACCAGGCAGCGTCAACCAAGATCGTTAGGTTGTCGTCAAGGTTGGAAGAAGAATTTTTTATGATAGCAGACATACCTCTAGGAGTGAGGTGGGGTGACTTGGTTTTGTAGCCCCAGAGTGCTACAAGATGGGCATGATTCTTAAGGAGGTCCACCTCTTGAATCAATACCTTTCTACGAAAGGCCATAATATGCAGTAGTAGGATGGACCAGTGGTAGTTGGTGCAGTCAGATGCCATAGTGACAGATGGAGTATCTATTAGTAGTCATATATTGGGAAACACAGTCCAGAGTTGGCAATAGTGCAGTTGGAATAGTGTACAGTAAACAAGAACGCAGAGGCTTTAGTGACATCGCAAAGACTAGTAGAAGTTAGGACTCGGGTGATAGATGCATCATTTTGAACACAGATGGTTCAGTGTTTTTGATAATTCTTAGTTGAAGATGATGCAGTTGTAGCAACAACATATGAGAGGGAATTGCAGATGTTGTAATAGCAGCAACAACAGAGTTGCAGTGCAGATGTAGTGTTGGCAACAGTTCAGCAGGGTCAAAAACAACACAGATGTGACGCATATTAGAGTTGTGCAGTCGTTGGTGGGCACTAGTAGCCAGACATCAACAACATGACAGGAAATGGTGCAGAGAAAATGTATTGTAGCAATAGTTGCAGTACTAGAACACTTTCCTCGCTGAGAGGGAGTGCTTGTTTTTGTAGCATCATATGTGTTCTAGCCACGAGATTTGGCAGAGAGGCTAGAATACATGTATTCTCCAATACCCAGAAATCATTTCTGGAAATTCCACCTAGAGACGACTTAATTAAATTAATTAGTCAGATTTTCATATTTCCTAAGTATAAACTTAGGAAATTTGATTAATTAAAAGGAATTAATTAATTCATCGTGATAATGTTCTAGAAAATTCCATTGATCGATTTCTAGTTAATTCTAGCCATCGATTAAGATTTAATCGTGGTCGTTGAAGTCTCAATGAAGGATTATAAGAAGAAGTCGATGGGGCTTGGAGAAGATACACCAAATAAGTTGAGCATTCAATTTTCCTAAGAAATCGAACTCTAGATTAGCAACATTCAGTTACTGTAGGTGATTAACTGAGGTCAAAGCAGTGAGAGAGGGGCAGATATAGTGAGACCGGAGGAAGTTTTTCTAGTTTCGGTGAGTAAATTGCAGAGAGGCAACACAAAGTCCTCTTGAGGAGATTCCCGTTTTGCTGGGGAGAAGGATAAATTCTGAGCCAGAAGCTGGGCAGAGGGTCTGGAGGTAAAGAGTATCAGTTTCCCAGACAACAACTGATGAGGTAGTGAGAGGAGACACAATTTAAAGCTTGTGGGACGCAGTAACTACGTAGGATGATGCAGTGACTGCACAGAGGGAGCAAGGAGAAACTCAATTTGAGTTGAGGTCAGTGTCAGATTGCCTGTGGAGTGAGAAATTCTTTTCACTAGCTATTATTTTCTAGTTTATCTCTATTTGGATTGCCAGTTTGGGCACCCATAGATTTGTACTCAAATTTTCACTACTGTTTAATATCAAAACCCTCAGCTGCTACACCGGTTTTCCCGAGTTGGGTTTTTCCGGGGACCTAGTCCAAAAATAACGGTGTCATATTATGTGTGTGCATCTATTTCTTCTGTAGTATTTTATTTGTGAAGGTTGCAAAGTATTTATTTCGATATTTTCCATAGCACACAACAAATAATTTGTTTAATTAAATTAAAAAATAGAAGAAATAATATCAATTGCTGCAATAGGATTTAGGATTTTCGAATTTTCACAAATGATTCATTGACCATGTGCCCATGCCAAATCACGAGACTTTTTAGAACCCTTTGGTGACATGGTGACGAAATCTAGAAGAGAAAAAATAAATTTAATTGATATATATATATATATATTTTAATTTACAACTTTTTTTGGGCCCTGTGGCTAAGTTTCTCAACCACACAACGACCTTGTGTGGCTGAGAAGCTTAGCCATGGGGACCTGCGGGCTGAGGAGGTAGTCCTCCTTAGCCCACAAAAATTTGCAAGTTAAAAAAATTTGAAAATTAAATTGAATACAAAAAAATTAAAACAAAAATACATGGGAAACAATGAAACAAGGTTTATGAAGCCTACCTGAAGCTCGGTCTGATCTGATGAAGCCTCATTCAAGCTCATTTAGTCTCCTCCAAGAGCTCCTTCATTGTGCAATTGTGTCACTCAACACTCATAGAAATGAGCTAAACTCTAAAATGACAAGTGAATGACAAATGGAAGGGAGAGATGAGCTCATAAAGCATTTCTTCCCTCCAAATTCCCTTTTCCTCCACCTCGTTTCCAAAAAATAAAAGGAAAATAAAAAAATGAGAAAAGTAAAAAAATAATTGCCTTTTGAGGTTCAACGGTTCTTATAGGGGTCCGTGTGGGTCTTATACTAAACCTACGAGTCTTATACGAATAGCCGGGTCTTATGCGAGTTTTCCCGGGTAAGGGTAATAAGTGTGGGTTCTATGCGAGTGACCCGACTCGCTATAGAACCCGCGAAGACTCGTGGGTACTTGCGAGTCTTATGCAAGTCATGCTTCACTGATTTTATCATAAGACTTGTCATATATAAATGATTTTATTCAATTTAGAATAATGTTTATCCAAAATGGATGAGTATATAGTTTGTCCTTGGTATTTTTTTTTATAAACAAATTAAAGCTATTAGCTAATAGGGGACATTTTAAGCATAGGTTTATTTTGGTGATTTGGAGTCATTAAACTTTCACACCTAGTTCGGACATTGAATATTAGTTTTTAAAGTCAAAACTTTGAAATGTAGTACCTATCCTCTTGGTGTTGTTTTGCACATTGAGAGCTTTCCACAAGATGCAAAGATCACATGAATTGGAGCTAATTAGTAAGTTATAATTTTTTCATTTTGATCTATCATGTTGATGCCATGGCCCTAATTGGAAGCCATGTCAACTCTTCTTAATCACATATGTGGAATTTGGTATTTATGGATTGGTAAGAAGATTCTAGAGGATCCAAAAACTTAATCTTAATTGAGAGTTGAGGCATGCAATAAACCTAACCTTAGCCCTAGATGATTATCAAAACATGTTATAATATTTTCTAGATAGGAAGAAAGGGGTTCCATTCTTGTTGTATTGATCATTTTTCTATAGTTAAGCAAAGCAAGGGAGTTGGATATTATGAGTGGCACAAAGGGGAATAGAAGACTATAACAATGATATGAGTGAAAATGTTAATGGAAAATCCATAGTAAGTTTACCTCTCTTGTATTTTCATTTCATATGTGGGAAGACAAGAACAAGGAATTGTTCTCACTTTCTGGCTAGGTTCTCCCATATTAAGTTTCACAATGTACATCTTATGTTCATTGTAGATAATGTGTTTTTTTTTAAAGACTGTGTGTGTGTTTAAATATTAGTCTCAATTTATTTCAATGCTTTTTGTGCTAACCTACTCATATGAAATCTCAATTCAAATAAAAACTTTGCATAACAAAATTTTGCAAAAGCTTATTAGATATTTTGTAACAAAGTAATCCACAAGTATTTCAATAACATTTCATATTGTTTTATTTAACAACTTTTTTAACCCCATTAATTAATTATTATTATTATTATTTTTAAAGGAATAGTTACTAATTCGTATATGATAAAAATACTAGTTTTTGGGCCAGTGTCCTTACAAAAATATTCACATTCCAAAAATTCATTGCAATAAAAAAACCAAAACATTGGAATTATGTTATTATGACAACTTTTTCCCCCTATTCTAAACACGTTTTCTATAGACTTGACAGAACTCCTAACAACATAAAGAGAAACATACTGACATACTATGACAAAAATTCAAGTTTTCCCGATGTTTTGGCCATGTGCTCACCGATGGAATTTTTCTTCGCAAGTTCCATGTTGGTATGGTCTGCTTCTTCATTTAAAAAATCAATCTTGGTGTAATTCTCTGGCAAGTCCATTACCTAAGTGTTTAACATTGACAATTTAGTCCGAACCTCAATCTGGAGGTACTGTAATTTTCTTTGAAATAGCTCGTTTTTGGTATCCATGAGAAATTGGATGGAATTTCACACATTTTATTCTACATCTTTCTTGTGCTGGAGAGTGACCAACAATGCTTTGAAAAAATCAATCAAGTGTGCCAAAAAAATCTTGAATTGAGATTGCTCAACATATTTAGACTGACCACACAAATCCACCATAACGGAGTGGTGATGCTTCAAAATGGCAATTGCAATGAAATAAAACCACTTCTGGTCACAAAAGTGTACCCTCAACCACATCGTATGTGCAACTACACTCCTTAAATAATTTCAACTCCTTCTGAACCACCACCTTGTGCCAATGATAGAATGGGCTCCCATATTCACATTTGTGAATTGACAAACTCCAAGAATTATCATGCGAGAGATACAGAGGGATATGATAATTAACACCATCCTGCAAACATTTGAATGCTCTGCCATCATCAAGGCTTTCAAAATTGATATAGTATCATCCCGCCCTTTGAGATTTAACACATGGTGCCACTTGTAAATTCCACCCATTATTTTTAATCGTCGACTGTAAAGGTGATTCAGATGGGGATTAATTCACTTTAAATTGGATGAATTTTTTATTAATTTCGGTGGCCTTCCCTTACCTGTTTGCACCAACCTTCAAGCTGAGGACACAATATTTGATGTGATGGGGTCCACCTTCAAGGGTTATTCAAAGTTCCTTATGAATTTTTTTTGTAAAATTTATAACAATTTTTATTTTCTAACTCCATGTTCAAGGGATAGGAGAATTAAAATTCAATCCCTGGTCCAATACTAGCTTTCCTTTCTCTAAAGTAGCTCCTTCATTAGCCATGGAATCTTATACTGTGTTTAAATGTCTCAATACATGGAATAACTCAATTTGCTCAAATTACATTGTTTGTATAATAATTTGTCGAAGTATTGAAGGAAAACCTATGCATTGCAACCCTTTAGCTTTTCACAGTTGGCGTATGACAATCATTGAATCTCCACAGACTATTATTTTGGTAATATTCCTTATCATTGGATTTATAGGCTCTTCCAAAGTGCTAAGTATCCGGCTTGGTTATTGGACGCAATACCCAAACCCTAGGCATATTTTGTCTTTGTTTGTTCACTGGGGAAAAAAATAACCCCTCCTGCTCCTGGCACCTCCAAAAAAAGATATTAACTATAAATAATTTCTTTTAGTGAAAAAAATGCATGTAAATGACGATACTCTTGAATGAGAAACAAATTCATAGAAAATGGGGTGTTTTAGAACCTTAAATCATGTTAGGGTCCAACCCTAACCCCTTTATTTATGCAATAAGCCCAAGGGACCTAGTTAGATTCATAATTAGTTAGTTGAGTCAATAAAGCCCGTAAGAGGTTATTCACATTAATAATGATTCTAAGTGGTTGAACTGCTTTATAGAAAGGGACCACAATTAGTTATAAACGAACCATAGTTAATAAATAAGGTGGTTAACTTATATTGTGAAAGGGACCACGAGTATTTAGGGTTTTAGTTGACATGAACTATATACAGTATTAGATATCAAAGGAAGTCTCGTCAAGTTTTATTATAATTGAGCTACTTTTCTTTGTTGGAGGTTTCCCCCTTGAAGAGGAAAATATACATTGCATTATGCTTCTGAATAATCTAATATCTTTGTAACTTATCTCATTTCATGTGCTATTTATGTGTTTATGGAAAATATTGTTCTCGTATTTCTAGCATTCTGATATTATTCGCAGGCCAAGTGTATAAAAAGTGGTATCAAAGCACTTTCCCAGGATAGTTGCACCTCCAATTTTCGTAGAATTGTTTTTAGGCTAGAAACTTGTTCCAGCGTCTTTAAAACCATGAGATCTATTGTTGAGTGCATAAAACTGCATATTTGGGGAGGCATGGAGGCAGTAACTACAAGAGGTGGTCACGCTTGTTGGCTTCCCTTGTAACCCCTGTGGGTACCCCTTAAAGTAGTAACACATTAAATAGAAATGCACACATACTGCACTTCCACGTTTGGGTATATAAGAAGCCCCCCCTAGGTTAAATTGAAACCCAACCTTAGATAATCGGTTGATCATCTTGCTGCTACAATACACTAAGAAAAACACTCGAGGAGATTACTGAAATGTATAAAGGGTAGTTGGATAGTACAACTAAGGGTACTATTGATCCTCCTTAGTTGTTGCTTTGAAAGATCGGGCCGAGTACTACTATTGGACCCCTATGTATATCAAGATATATAGTACCTAACACTCCTTTGTGGCCAAAGTTCCATTTTATATCTTCAAATCACCCTCCTACCTTTCACAATGCTCATCAGTTGGGGTTATGTCTCCATCATCCAAATCAGATTCAACAGTTGGCGTTTTTTCCACCGTCGTCTAGACCAGATCCAACATTTTGGGTTTCACTCACCACACTGCATATTATTTGAGTAGTTATTGTTTTAGCCATTACAAATTAGATAGTATTTTAGCATACCATTTTGCAGTGCCAAGAATTTGGGGGACCTATTGCTACATGCTAGCTCTCATTTTCACAAGACATTTGGCAACATTGAGCATTTTGGATTTTGGCTACCACAATATTGATCAAAGGGGAGTAAAACTCCTTTCAGAGAAAAAACATAAAAGAAAATCTTGGGGTCACCATAGGCTGCTTGCAAGAGATCTAACACAAAAGTTTTAGGATGACGAGTTGATCGCAATGGTACCATTCATCGGTAATTCCCCAATTTTCACGCGGTTCCAAGTTTTTTCCAAGAGAGACTTCAAGTGACCCATATCAATTGACTCTTGAGCTCACCCTCTTTCCAACCATACTACTCTTAAGTAAGCTTAATATTTGACGAGGGCCAATGTATGATAGGTACCTGGGTTCAAACTATGGTTGTAGAGAAGGTGGAAAAATTAGAGAAACAATCCCAAGACTTCCAGGATTCCTTTGATGCCAAAGTCCAAGCAACAATATTAGGCACCCTTAGCAAGGATAAAGAACCCATGAGTTATGAGCATAGTTTCGATGCCCACATGGAGGGAGAATCTAGCCACCACCTTCATTTCAATCGGGGTCACCAATATTCGAGCCACAAGACACCCAAACTTGACATATATAAATTTGATGGCTCTAACCCAACAATATGGATGGCACAAATGGAACAATATTTCCAACTCAAAAATATCTGGGATGATGACACTAAACTACATGTGAGATATTATTACTTGGACCAAGAGCGATGACAATGGTGGCAGTGGCATAAAAAATGTTATCTAGGAAGGCCAGCTTGGAACATATTCTTGAAAGCCATTTGTGCCCGTTTTGATAGGGAATATCAATTTTTGGGTCACTTTATTAATTTTTTAGACCTGTAACAAATTCCAATCATGGGACGAGATTCCTCTTTTTGAGAGGACCAATTTTGATTATTGAAGGACTCAATTTAAACAAGGGAAAATGTGTTTTTTATTAAATCTCACATGTGCACATTTGATCAAGTCGACCCTAAAGCAAATTGGACACCCTTGGAAGGCTATAAATACAAGTGACCTCAACCTCATTTGAACATCATTATGTAGAATTTTTATATTCTCTTATTTGGTTTGGCTTGCACATTTCTAAGACAATTTCGCGAAATATTGGTTGGCATAGGTCCGAAATTGTAGGGTTCGAAGCTCGCATCCCCATTTTTAGGGTTTTGGGTCTCAACGGTAGGCATGTCATGGAGAAATTTCAACTGCAGTTGTAGGTATTTCATGGATAAATTTTGACCAGAGACTTTTAGACGCATTCATGACACATCTTCCCTGCATCTGGAACGTAAAGGTTGAATGTTTCAGTTTACTGAAGATTTTTCCAATTGACCGCAAAGTTCAACGACTAACCTTAGTTCATACTAGTTGATCACATGCTTCTAAATCAGGGTTTTGTATTATTAGCATGGTTGGGTTCATCTCATGGATGTTGTCTAGTTTATTTTGTTGGATAGGTTTATGATGAAATATATGGATCATTTTACTCTCTCTTTATTGAATCATTCAATGACAATCTAATAAGAATTTGAAAGAGTTTTCCCTGTAGTGGGTTTTGCCCTAGTCTCTGACCAATCCTAGTGTCTCTATGCATGAAATATTTTCTTCTATTGTTCCTTTATGTTCCTCTACATTGATGATGATGCTGTTCTTTCTATATAATTGCATATGTTGTTGAATAATGTTGTAAATATGAATAATGACATGATCATATGGGGTGAATTTAATTTGCAAATTTTGAAATGCAATTATTAAAGGAAAGAACAATATAGCCCTAAGAAAAACTAAAGTGGTTTCAAATTTGGGCTGAAGAAAAGTCATTTAAGATCACCCCTATGAGGACACCTTTGATGGAAACAAGAGAAGATGGAGGAGACCTAAAAGAATACCAGGGTTAGAAGGAAACCCTAGGAAATTTGACTATTAGGGTTTGATGGATATTATGAGGTTAGGGTTTGGAAGAAACCCTGGATTATGATAAATATTTGAGATATGCAATCGAGAAACCCTAGCATGATCAATGTGAAGATGTTGAAGCACTTGTGACAAGTTTGATGTATCCCTAGATGGGATAGTCACAACTCTGAAGGCTAGTTCAAAAGGGAGATGATCACTTCTCATTGAACATTAGTACTTTTCGATTTATGTTCCTTCTTTATGTATTTACTTTTGTTTATATTTATTGATTTGATTAGGATTCCTACATGTATATGTGAGTATTTGGATACTTCTAACCTCTTGATGAGATGGGATAAGTGGATCCTTCTTGAGGATCATTTGAGATGCAGGAAAAGATGGCTAGTGTATGAAAAGAAGAGCTACAATTGCCCATGACAAGGAAATTGAAAAAATACTACAACTACCTATGTCAAATAAGAAGGTGCACATGTATTTGAATACTACCAAGGTATGAATGATATGTTGTTTCAGTCGCAATATTGGATGGCAATGTAAGCCCTAAGGTATGATGAGAATGTCTCCTTCACAAATGAATCATGAAAGTAAGTTTGATTCATGGTACTTTTGATGAAAATATGTACTTGGTATTGGACAAGTATCTTACTTTATAGACATGATGAATTTCTTGATTCTATGAAGCTACATAGAAACATTGATTTTTTATATATGGTGCTCTTGATATTTGGCAAGCATATTTCAGTTTAGACATGATGTTCTATCATAAAGAAGGATAATGAATTGATTCTTATATATGGTAGCTTAATACTATTGATATTTTTTGTGATAAACATGATAACCATGATGATGAAAGTGTAACAATAAGATTATGGCTCAATATCTCCTTGTTTACCTTGGCTTAGTAGTTATGAAATATGGTAAAATTGGATGTTGTGATTTGATGATTAAACAAATTTAAAAGAAGTGATGAAGTGATTATAATATTTGAAGTATCATGATGATAAACCTGTAAGCTTCCCTAATCATATGACTCTAACTCTTGATAAATATTGATGTCCTGTTCATATGTGGTGATGAAGTTTATGCTAACATGTTATGGCCATGATGGATATGTGTTTTAGAAGCTGATATAGTTTGATTCCATGATATAAAAATTCTATTGATGCATGGAAAGTATTATGATAGACAAGTTTATGAATTGAATGACAATGACTGAATTAGCTTCCCATTCAGAGGGAGAAACTCTCCACTTATTATCTACATTAAATGTATAGAAGATTCCTTATTGATGACTTTTTCTGACATAAATAGACAAATATCTAATGTTGTTGGTTTGCAACAAGTCCTGATCTAAGAAGAGAGGGTTTTTTGTAGTCTAAGGCCCAACCATGCAAAAGTAATATTATAAGTGCGGTTATAGGCCTCCAACCACATGGAAGAAGGCTTAGGAGTGCACTTATAGCTTACAAATTGCACAGAAGAAAGCCTATGGGTGCAGTTCTGCATGCAGGTCACAAAACTGAAGCTTTATGCGTAAAATCAGGAATGCACCAACAGTATAACATGACTACAAATATGGAGCAGACATCAGAAAGTTCTATGAGTAGGGAAGTTTGAATTTTTGACTTACTATAGAGAATGTGAACGTGTTGACTAAACTTGTGTTTGCAGGTGACCAAAATATGCATAATAATATGTCATTATGATTTAACCATTGAAGCTAGTGTATGAGAATATTTGATAACAGTTGCAAGGGTTTGAAAAGATATGGTTGATTAGTATAGATGAGAAATGTTTGGAGTTTTGACATGATGCTCGATAGTTCATAAATATGCTTTATAATATTGACATGATGCTCGATAGTTCATAAATATGCTTTATAATATTGACATGATGCTTCATATGTTTGGATTATATATTGATTGAATTCACAGATATGACAAATTAGGGTTTTGGCTTGATAGCTAATGATTCTACTTGATACTTGAAGATTTTCCTTGATGAGAGTACTATGTGGGCATTATGAATTTTGGTGATTAATATTGCCATTGATTCTCGATATCAACTTCATTGGATTGAGCACATTGATTATAGTAAAAATTGTTGAAGTATGCAATAATATCACAATGAATGGATGAAACTTATATGACTCATTCTTGATATATGCATGGAACTTATATGACTTGTCCCTAATATATCCATTCATATTTAGTGGAAGAAATGATTCATGCTATGATCATAAGGATGGATTGAAAATTTTTGATTGGATAATGCTTGGTAAATAAAAGGTTATCGTAACTTGGTATTTGGATGTGAGCTCCACTTGAAATTTGGTTCGAAGAGTTTCTCACAAGGATATTAGAAAAAACTTTTATGATTTTGATATTTGTTTTGATCTGGCATCTAAGGCTCGCTAAGCTAACTTAGTTGATTTGATTGCACAATATTGATTTGTATAAGGCTGAGCATATTTTTTTGGTAAAGTGTTATGTTCACAGAAAGCATTATATGAGGCAACCTTCTTGATCCTTGCATGCTTTCATTAACAATCATCTGGTGAAACTAGGAAGATGTGCCCATCCAAACCTCTACTTCAAAAGTGGTCCAAGGTATGACTTTGATTTTGGTTTTATATACTGATGGTCTATTCTTGATAGGTAATGAGCATATGATTATCAAAGTAAGAGGGAGATGGCCTATGAAGTTCGAAATGAATAATCATGGCATGATGAGTTACGTTTGAAGTTGGGAAAATAAAATCTATATTGTGAAACTATTAAAAGAAAGCAGAAATGTGAATCCTTGGACAATTTGATTGAATTTCAAGAAGTTATGAAGGGATATTGTTGAATCTGACATGGAAACCGATAGTCGATTGAAGCATTTAGGTTCCATGTGAACACCCGTCTGTAAATATATGTATTTCAAAAAAACCAATTGAGCAACTTCATACACATTGAGTTTCCGTCGAACACCCTTCGAGATATTTGCATGGGTCGGTAAATTTTTGGTTTGAGATATTATTCCTATGATATGTGACTGCTTGGATGTGATGATGTTGTTTGGATTGTTATTGATGAGATGAGCGCATCTGGGTGCCGCCTTAGTATGAGATCTACCATGATATTTTTGATGAGAGGTCTGTAGATCTAAGGAAAACCAAGGTTGAGTACAATGTTGCTGGCATGGCTAGTTGTAAGGTAGGTTGAAGAAACTCTTTGGAAAGTTATTTTTTAGTAGGATTTAGATGTGACAGTGATACATTGTGATAATATTGAGTGGGATCCGATTGAAAAATAATATCGTTTATAGCTAGGACTAAGATGCATTCATTGAGACAATGTTGTTGTACGAGACAAGCTGAGGATTTTGGTTGCTTCCTTCATGAGAGGGAGGATGAATACAATATCATTTTGTGATATATATATTCTTATTCTAACATAATATTTTATTTGATGTCATGTATTAATAGGGTATTTCTACTATTGTGACTGATCTAGAACACTGAGCCTCTCCCCCCTTGTATGAGCTCATAGGGTGAGGAATTGAGATGGAAGCATATTGGGGTTGAGAGATTTATGTACAATAGGGTCGTAGATGTTGCTCCACTATATTTTTCTATGCATAGTATACCCCAGTTGGCATCATACCCATAAGATGGGCTTGTTGGGAATACCACTCCCCGTCTAGCTAACGAGTTGAGAGTCTACTTGGAGGCGTACAATCCAAAATGATTATGATGTAGGTGTTCTACCACATAACTCTTGAGGGTCATTGTTGGGAAGATCAGTGGGAAATAGGATGGGTTGAGATTGGATCCCCTATGTCACCTATTTCTTGATATGGAGTTGAAGGTGTTTTTATTCCCCCTTGAGATTTCAGGTTGAGCTGTGCTCCCCGCTGTGATTTTGGGTTGAGTTATCCTCCACTATTCAGTTACGGGTTGAGACTGAGCTCCTCGATATGGTTTAAGGTTGAGATGTGCTCCCTAATGTGGTCCCAGATTGAGCTAGGCTCTCTGATGTTGATGTGGGTCGTAGATTTGGCTCCCACTAATGTTTCCTAGGTGGCGTCATTGGTATCCCCGCTGGAAGTGATTCTAGGTGGTAGCAGTGGCTCCCTAATGAATAGAGGGTGATAGATTAATCTCCCCTTAGATATCAAATTATTCTTCTTTTAGATTCAAGAATTTTCAACATATGAGTAGAGAAAATCAATATATAAGAATGAATAAGCAGAAATGAACTAATATGAGCAGTGTCGACATTTGATGTCGAGATACTTGAGACAGGATATGATTTGATACTTGCGATGATTACATGATGTAGTTGTAATTTCTCCCTAGATGAGTGGGAGTTTTAATTTGGAGGAACGAGATTCCTTTTTTCGAGAGACCAATTTTGACTATTGAAGTGCTCAATTTGGACAAAGGAAAGTGAATTTTTCAATTAAATCCCACATTTGTACATTTGATCAGGAGATGAACACCCTTGGAAGGCTATAACTACAAGTGACCTCAAACTCATTTGGACATAATTATGTAGCATCTTCTATTATTTTCTTTGGTTATGCTCACACAAGTCTGAGGCAAGTTCACAAAATATTGGTTGGCACAGGTCCGAAATTGTAGGGTCTAAAGATCGCATCTATGTTTTAGGGTTTTGGGTCTCAGTTGCAAGCATGCCATGGAGAAATTTTTACTGCAATTGCAAACATGTCATGGAGAAATTTCGACCAAAGAATTTAAACTGCATGCATGACACATCTTCCCTGCGACTGGAACCTAAAGGTTGATTTTTTCAGTTGACCAAATATTTCACTAGTTGACCGCAAAGTTCAGCAGCTAACCGCAGAGTTCAGCAACTGACCTCAATTAGTAATAGTTGATAGCAAGCTTCTGAATCAAGGTTTTGGATTATTGGCATGGTTGGGTTCATATCATGGATATTGTCTAGTTTATTTTGCTGGATAGGTTTCTGATGAAAAATATGGATCATTGTACTCTCTCTTTGCTAAATCATTCAATGGAAATCTAATAAGAAGAGGAATTTGAAAGGGTTTTCCTTGTAGTGGGTGTTTCCCTAGTCTCCGACCAATCCTAGTGTCTCTATGTGTGAATGATTTTCTTTTATTGTTCCTTTATGTTTCACTGCATTGATTATGATGTTATTCTTTCTATATAATTTCATATGTTGTTGAATAATGACATGATCATATGGGGTGAATTTAATATGAAAACGTTGAAATTCAATTATCAAATAAAAGAACAATATAGCCTAAGAAAAACTAACACAACTCACTAAGCTTAGACAAAATGGTACAACACGGGACTACATTACAAGCTTTGAACAATTTTCCACCCGGAATGAGGGCCTAGGAGATTCCTTTTACATGGAATGTTTCATCAATGGCCTAAAGGAAGCCATCCAAGCCCATTTAAAATGCATCAACTATCTATTTGTTTGGAAGCATGATGCAAGGCCTTAGATGTATAAACTGCGCTAAATTCCCAATCAAACCATCCAAATTTCGCTCCCTAGGCACATCCCACCCCTATCACAGGTCTCACCCAAACATTTAAGGTTAAAAAGGTTTCTCTGACAAAAATGGAAGAAATAAAGTAACAAGGACTATGCTACTACTGTGATGAAAAATAATCCCCATACATAAATGCAAGGAACCAAACTTCTTTCAAATCAATACCATTAAAAATAACTCCATAAATGAGGGTTTGTCAGTTGAATTGAATGAGGAGGAATAGGGTGCACCTCAAACAACCACAAACACTATAACAGATACTACAACTCCACTAGTTAAGCCAATTATCTCACTCCATGCCTTGCAAACATTTCTTCTCCAAAAACACTCAAAATAAGAGGTTTAATTAAACATAGGCCAGTGGTTGTGTTGATTGATCATGGAAGCACACATAACTTTGTCCATAAGAGAGTAGAAAAGACCATTCATTGTTTTGTGAGGGCGATATATAATTTCCAATTCCTTATCGTCGATGGGGGAACCATGAAATGTGAAGGATGTTGTGAAAATGTTAAGCTTCAGATGGGGGATTATCACCTTAAAACCCACAATTTTGTAATTGAAATGGGTGGTTGTGACATTGTTCTGGGCGTTGAATGGCTCTGCACACTGGGCCCTATCACCATGGACTTTTGGGATCTCTATATGAGCTTTAAGTAAAATTATCACACTCATACACTGTGTGGACTCCAAGCAGGTACTCCTACTATCATCAACCCCAATCGAATGGAGAAACTTTAAAAAAAGGGCCATCACGGGGTAATAGTGCAATTTAATTCCATCCACACCATTGAATCCACTCTTGATAACATTCATCCATACATGCAAAAGATACTGGATCACCACAGTGGGTTTTTGACAAAGCCAAGGAGATTCCACCCTCTAGGAGTGAACATGATCATAAAATCCCTTTGTTTCCAGGGACCCAACCACCCAATGTATGCCCCTATAGATATCCTTTTACAAAAAAGAAAGTGATTGAAAAACAATATTAACGAACTCCTCGAAGCAGTTGTTATTCGTCCCAACACCAACCCTTATTCATCCCCAATGGTCATGGTTTTAAAGAAATTTGGCAAATTTCATGTCTCCAATTTCGATCCCTCAACAAGCTCACCATCAAGGACAATTTTCCTATCCTAGTAGTTGATCATCTAATTGATGAACTACATGGTGCCAATTTTTTAACCAAGCTAGACCTTCGCTTGGGCTATCACCAAATATAGATGAAGGAAGCTGAAATTCCCAAGACAACCTTTAGAACCCATGAAGGCCATTATGAATTCTTGGTCATGCCATTTTGTCTTTGTAATGCCCCATTCACTTTTCATGAACCACTTATTGAAACCATATCTTAGAAATTTTGTCCTAGTATTTTTTGATGACATCCTCATATACAACATAAAATGGGACACACATCTTCAACATGTTGACAAGGTATTTCAACTTCTGTAGGATCACAAATTATATGCCAAATTATCCAAGTATTCTTTTTGCATGGAAGAAGTGGAGTATTTGGGACACATTGTGGGCTGCGCCAGAGTAAGGTTTGATCCTAAAAATATTTAGGAAATGAAATATTGGCCCCAACCAAATAACTTGAAGAGATTGAGGGGATTCTTGGGCCTCATGGGCTACTATCGCAACATTTTCAGCAATTATGGATGCATTTCCAGGCCCCTCACTATTCTTATCAAGAAAAATGCATTTCTTTGGATTGACGCAACTCAACGAGCCTTCTTGGTTCTCAAACAAGCCATGTGCTCCAAACTAGTATTTGCACTACCAGACTTCACAAAACATTTTGTGATTGAATGTGATGTTTTAGGTATAGGAATTAAAGAAATATTAATGCAGGAAGGTCATCCACTGAATTTCACTAGTCAACAACTTAGTGGAAAGCATTTGGGTCAATCTACGTATGAGAAAGAAATTATGGCCATACTACATGTAGTAGACACTTGGAGACCATGCTTATTGGGGAGAAGTTTCCAAATCCGCATTGACCATCATCATCTGAAGTACTTCCTAGAGTAGTGACTATCATCGCCACAACAAAATAAATGGCTCACCTTCATGTGGTCACGATTTTAAAGAAAGATGGTGAATGGAACATGTGTCCAGACTTTCGGGCCCTACAAAATCTCACCATCAAGGAAACATTTCCTATCCCAATGGTTAATTATCTACTTAATGAACTACATTGTGCCAATTTTTTTACCAAGCTAGACCTTCGCTCGGGCTATCATCAAATAAAAATGAAGGAAGGTGACATAAACAAGACAACCTTCAGAACACATGAAGACCATTATGAATTCTTGGTCGTGCCATTTGGTATTTGTAATGCCCCATCCACTTTTCAGAGCCTCATGATACACCTACTGAAACCATATCTCAAAAATTTCATCATGGTATTTTTTGATGACATCCTCATCTACAAAATAACATGGGACACACATCTTCAACATGTTGAAAAGGTATTGCAACTTCTACAAGATGACAAATTATTTTTCAAACTATCAAAGTGTTCTTTTGGTATGGAAGAAGTTGAGTATTTAGGGCACATTATGAGCTGCACCAGAATAAGGGTTGATCCTAAAAAGATTCAGGCAATGCAATATTGGCCAATCAAAGACCTTAAAGAGCTTGAGGGGATTCTTGAGTCCCATGGGTGTTATGAAACCAACTCACAAAATAGAAGAAAAGATAGATCAACGCCTTAGAAATCAACCTCTTCAGGGGGGAAACCTCCTTTACATTACATAAATGAATAATTCTTGGAAGATACAAATGACAAAACCTCCTTTCTATATATAGGAGTCCAATGCGTCGCAATATAATCCTAACTGACATAAAAATAACAAAGTAAGGGCACAATAATAATAATATGTGAACTACATGGGCACAAAAATAACAATAAGGGGTCATAATAACAACAACAATAAGGGGATACACTAGTATTATAGGGACCTAGCATGCCCCTCTCCTTCAAACAAGTGTTGTCCTCAACACTTGAGTAGTTTTTGATGCTTCTATATAAAATTATCATCCTTCCATGTCGAATCTTCATCAAGTAAGTTCTTCCACTTGATGAGATACTCTAAAATTGATTGATTTTGTAGTTGTTGAGTTATTGTTTCTGTGACTGCTTTAGGTTCCAATATTATTTTTCCTTCTTCGTCAAGTTCTGGAAATATGGTTTGAACTGGGAACTTGTCACCTATTACTTTCTTTAAGCATGAAACATGGAAAACTGGGTCCAATCGGGAAGATGCAGGAAGCTCTAATTTGTATGCCATAGTACCAATCTTTTACAACACCTTATAAGGACCATAATACTTTGGTGATAATTTCTTATCCTTCTTAGCTTTCTTGAGGGACATTTGTTTGTATGGTTGTAGCTGTAAAAGTACCCAGTTGCCTACATCAAAACTTCTTTCACTGCAATGTTTATCTTCCTGTTGTTTCATTTTATTCAATGCCAAAGTGAGGTTATCCTTTAAGAGCTGGAGAACTTGTTGTTGATGCTCGATGTGGTCTTCCACTTCTTCAACCTTATAATTTTCTCTTAAAGATGATGTGATGGATGGTGGATGATATCCATAAAGCGCCAAAAAAGGGGTAATTTTTGCTATAGTATGGAAGGAAGTGTTATACCACCATTCAACCAGAGGTAAACACTTGACCCATTGTGTTTGTTTATCAGATACAAAGCAATGAAGATATCCTTCCAAACATTTGTTCACTATATTAGTTTTCCCATTAGATTGAGGATGATATGATGAGCTATGAGCTAATTGAGTACCCAAACAAGAAAATAATTTCGTCCAAAATTTCTTGTAAAAATGGGAGTTGTGTTGCTTACAATGATATTTTGGTTTCCATGTAGCTTTTGAATTGTTTCCATACATGCAATATAAATTGTACTAGCTTTAAATGGATGAGATAATGCACAAAAGTGTGCGTACTTGGTAAGTCTGTCAACTACCACCATGATGACATTCTTTCCTTCAGACTTGGGTAAACCTATGATAAATTCCATTGAAACCTCCTCCCAACGTTGAATTGGAATGGATAAAGGTTGTAACAGACCCGAGATCTTAATTGTCTCAACTTTATTTTGTTGGAAAACCAAACATTCTGCCAAAAAATTTTGAATATCAGATTTAAGGCCATCCAAAAAAAATCATTCTTGACCCTGTGGTAAGTTTTTAAAAATCCCAAGTTCCCTCCTAAGGGAGAGATGTGAAACTCAAAAATAATCTTTTGTTTGAGTTTGGAATTGTTACCAAGATATAAGCGTTATTTGAATTGTAATGAATCATTTTTCCACCTAAATGTTTTAGATGTATTAGGATATTTCTGCAAATTTTGAATGAGTGTCCACACCTCTTCATCATTCTTCCATTCATCCCTTGCTTCGGTTATCCACTCAGGTTGGATAATAGAAATGGCACAAAGCATTTCTTCCACATCCTCATCCTTTCTTGAGAGTGCATCTACAACAACATTTTTCTTCCCTTTTTTGTAGATGATTTCAAAGTCATAACCCAACCCATTTTTGCTTCTCTTCTGAAGATAATCTTTGTTCCAAAAAGTACTTAAGACTATCATGATCTATTTTTACCTTGAAGTGTCTTCCCATTAGGTAAGGTCACCATTGCTTTAGTGCATGTGGTATTTCCAACATTTCCTTCTCGTAAATAAGTTTCTTTAAATAATTTCCTTTTATTGGACAATTTTTGAAATAAATGGGTCTTCCTTCTTGCATTAAAACCACACAAATTCCATTTCCTGAGGCATCACATTCCAAAATAAATTTTTTTGTGAAGCTAAGACCGGTGCTTGGAACATTTCCTCTTTAAGATGTTCAAAGGCCTTAGTTGCTTCTGGAGTCCAAAAGAATGCATCTTTCTTCAGTAATGATGTTAGATGTGCCGATATTCCCCCATAATTCTTAACAAACTTGCGATAATACCCTATTAAACCCAAAAATCCTCGAAGATTTTTTATGGTTGTGGGGATTTTCCATTCCTTCATGGATTTAATTTTGTTAGGGTCTACCTTAACACCCTCATGAGATACAATATGACCCAAATATTCCACCTCATGAACTTTAAAGAAACATTTGGAGGTTTTTGCATAAAATTGTTTCTCCTCCAATAGTTTGAGCACCTTGTCAACATGTTGAATATTATCCTTCCAAGACTTGTTGTACACTAGTATGTCATTAAAAAATACTAACACAAATTTTAGAAGGAAGGGTTTGAAAATGGAATTCATTAAACCTTGAAATGTGGAAGGTGCATTAGTAAGGCCAAAAGGCATGACCAAAAATTCATAATGACCCTCATGAGTTATAAATGTTGTTTTCAAAATGTATTCAGTCTTCATTCTAATTTGATGATATCCAAAACGAAGATCCAACTTGGTGAAGTAAATTTCTCCATGTAATTCATCCAATAATTCATCAATGATGGGGATGGGAAATTGATCTTTAATGGTGAGCTTGTTTAGCTCCCTATAATCCAGACACATACACCATGATCCATCCTTCTTGTGCACCAATACTACTCGAGTAGATAAATCACTTTGAATAGGTTGAACTATACTAGCCTCTAGCATTTCTGAAACCATACGTTCAATCTCACTCTTTTGAGCATAAGGATACATGTAAGGCCTGATGTTTGGAGGAACACTTCCTGGAATCAAATGAATATTGTGATCATGATTTCAAATAGGTGGGAGTCCTTTGGGAGTCTCAAACACCTTGGAATGATTGTCCAATACTTTTTGGAGATCTGGAGAAACAGATGATTTTGATTTTTGAACCTCTAGTGCACAATTGTGCAACTAAGCCTCGTTGTTCTTCATTCAGAAGATTTTTCATGACATTAGAAATTATTATCTTTCCTGGATTCACTGTGATTTCTCGTAATTCAAATTCCTTTTCCTCCAAAAAAAAATTCAAGAAAAGTTCTTGAAAATGACAAGCTATTGTCCCCAAATATTGTAACCATTGTACTCCTAGTACAACATCAACACCACACATTGGAATGGAGAGCATTGGAATATTCAATACATATTCCCCCATGGTTAACTTTATATTATGGCACTTTCCAGAGAAATTTATAGTTCCTCCATTTGAAACCTTCACTTGACACTCTGGTGCTGAGTATAGGAAGCATTTCAATTCTTTGGCTGCCTTACAATGAATAAAATTATGGATACTACCCGAATGAATCAACACTATTACATTTTTCTTCTTAATATGTCCTTATATCTTGAGAGTTTGTGGAGTGGTAATTCCTACCAATGCATTACAGGATATGGTCGGATTCATTTCTTCTTCCTCTAGGGTTGGTTCCTGGTGTATATCCTCTTCTTTTGAAGTTTCTTGTTCCTTTTCTTCCTCCTCTTCACAATCTATGTAAAATAATTTCTTCTCAGCACACTTATGACCTTTAGTGTATTTTCTATCACAACTATAACAAAGCCCTTTTGCTTTTTTTTCTTCCAATTGTTGTGGTGTTAACCTTGTTGTGACGAACCTCATGTTGGATGTTATCCTTTAAATTCCCTATGAAGACATCAATCCTATGCTCCTCGGGAATATCCTTTACCCTTATATTCAATTTTTGGAATTAATCAATGTGCTCCACTATTGAACCCTTTTGTTTGAGATTTATCAATTGGCTAAAGAAGGTGTTGCTCTTTGTATCCTCATAATGTCTATCATTTCCTCCATAAAAATTTACCAAGTGACAATTTGTTTACGAGAGAAAAGCCATCAATACCATACAATTGTATTTTTTTCTAAATATAAAGTTGCAATACGCACCTTTTGTGTGTTTTGCACATTATGGAGATCAAAATATTGCTCCATCTATAGTATCCATGTTACGGGATCCTTGCCATCAAACTTCCTCATATCGATCTTTGGAATATGGCGGGTCTTCAATCCAACGTTAGAGTTTATGAAAATAATGATTAACGTTTATTTTGTTCTCATCATGATTTTCTTATACTACCTTTTCGTCATTACAAATCATTTCTTGTAGCAATTTTGTCAAACCTTCCTTCAACCCTTCCATGTATGCTTTTGTTTTTTCTTCTATACCATCAATCTTAGCTTCCATGCCATTCTTCCAACCATACATCTTAGCTTCCAAACCATTCATCTTAGCTTCCATGCCTTTCTTTATGTTGAAGATTGCAACAAGAAACAGTGAAAGTGGCATCCAGAAACATCATTCCTTGATCCTAGTGAAAAATAATCACCTAAAATAGGTGGGGCCCAGACAGGCTATTTTTAGGTGTATGCCTATTTTTAGAATGGTGAGCATATTCTAAAGTTAGCAGGATGCTGATTCTAGATGGTTGAGCAAATTATATCTTTGGATGAATTTATATTTTTAGAATATGGGCGAAGTCTATTTATAGATTGCTAATCTAAAAATAGAATGCATGTCGATTACTATTAGCCCTTAATAATAGTCAGACAATAAATAGTAACTTATTCTCTTGGAGCACTTGATTTCAATGAACAGATGTGGCACATCAGTAGGCTCAAGGAAATACGCAATTCCTAGGCTGGTTGGTGACTCATGCATGGAGGACTTAGTTATAACTGATAGTGGCAAGTTGTAACAGAGTTGGAAGAGTAGTTATGTGAGTTTTTATTTAGTTTAACTCAGTTCAGTGAGTTAAAATCAATTGTTCTAGTTGTAACTGAACATACACTAGTGAAAGCTGAGTGAATTAATTATTTAATTAATTCACAAGTAATGTCTTACTTGCAACTGAACAAATACAATAGTTAACTACTTGCATGTCAAATCCAGTGGAGACCTAATGGAGAGATAGGTGAAAGGGTGAGATGGACTATCTGTTGTGACTATAGTGATGCATTCAATGCATCTACACACACATTGGAGATGCTTATGAGGATTGTGCATTGCAAGCAATTTAAGGTTGAATTCATTCAAGGATCTTCTTCAGCAGGGATTGCGCAGTGGAGGCAGGATGTTAGGAGGCAAGAAGTTGGTGCATGGAAGTGCAAATTTCTACAAGACAATGTGAGACGATTGTATATTTTACTGATAGCTCTATGAGATGAGATTTGTATGAGATATATGAGATTTTTTCATGATCCATTGATATACATAATATATGATAGTTGGGTTTTTTAGCTTTAAGCTTTCCCGGTAAAACATCTTGTTATGTGCGATTGATTTTGCTTCATATGTGTTTTGCAATTGGCGATTTAATTTCTGTAAAGAATTAAGTGGAAGGATTTTGTATTTAACATAAGATTAATTTGTTAGATCAGGAGGATCCAAAAATACATTATTATGTTTATAAATTTCTACATGGTATCGAAGCAGTGTTAATCACTGGAGATTGCAATATTGAAGCGGTGCTGAGTTTTGTGTTGGTGGAACAATTCGAAATTGTTGCAAGAATTTCTTGGTGCGATATTTGAGTATACATTGAAATGGATTTCAATGGTTTGCGGTTGGAGTATGCACTCGAGGGCATCTCGAACTACATAGCCTAGAAGGACATGATGGAGGTGGTGCTTGAAGATAATCGCTTGAAGGAGTTCATCGATAGCGATGTTCCTAAGCCCACTTTGGTGGATGCTGCTGTACTTGACGCGTGAAAAAAGAAAGTAGCAAGGGCGAGGAGGATTCTGTTGGAAGGTGTGAAAGACCATATTGTGTCAAGACTTCATGGGAAAGCCACTCCATTTTCAATGTGGAAGGCTTTGACAGATATTTTCCAGAGCAGCAATGACCATAGGAAATTGGTGCTGAAGGATAAACTCAAAAAAATCAAGATGGAGAAGAACGCCACTATTCCAGTATACTTGAAAAAGTTTGTCCAATGCAAGGATGATATTGGGAGTGTACGAGTCAGTGTTGTGGATGATGACTTGGTGAGCTTGGCTCTCCTTGGGCTTCCGAAGAGTTGTCACAGTTATCAAGACTCTATCAATGAACGAGAAAAACTATCGGATTGGGAGCGACTATGGTCGAATCTAGTGCAGGAGGAGAAAAGGCAGACCACCAGGGATGGCTCTTCATCAAAGCATGATGATGAAGAGGATTGTGCTTTGTCTACCAAGGAAAATAAGAAGAAAGGGAAGAAATTCCATTCCAAATCTGAGGTCGATGAAGATGGCAAGGAGCACAACATGTCCAAAGTGAAGTGTTTTCACTGTCACGAGTTTGGACATATTGCCACAAATTGTCCACATAAGAAGAAGAACAAGATGGTTGTTGTAGGAGCTATAGCTAGTGAGGCTCTTGCCTCACAATTTTAGCTTAACTTCTCATTGATCGCATGCATGGTGTCTAGTGCATTGGGATCAGGGTGGTACTTTGATAGTGGTGTTTTCTTTCACATGATGGGAGATAAGAAAAATTTCAGTGACTTGGAGGAGAAAGATATCCAAAAGCATATTGAGTTGGGAGACGATGGACGATACAGTGTGACCGGAATTGGTACCATTACCTTTCAGAGGGCGTCAGGTAAACTCTTTCATTTAAAAGATTTTATGCATGTTTTTGGTTGGAAGAAAAATTTAATCTTAGTTGCAATGTTAGAGGATAGAGGCTATGATGTTGTCTTTAATGAAGGAAAATTTTTCCTGTGACACAAAGCAACAGGGCTAGCCAAGAAGGTTGGGATTCGAGTTAAGAATCTCTACAAACTTGATGTAGACGAGATTTCTACTAAGCTTCCTACTATTGGGAAGTGTGATAAAGCCATGCAATTAACACTTGAGAGGGAGCAGGATTTGCATGCAGGTAAGAGTGAACCTCTGGATGTGGAGCAACCACAAGATGAGGATCATGGAGTGGGAGCAACCACTCATGCAGAGAAATTTTGTGCCAGATGGGCAGAGGGAGTGCATGCAACTATACCACCAGGTGATAGGTAGGGCGACATGCATGGATAATCCCAAGAAGAGATTTTTGGCCAAGATTCATTGATATTGTGTGGATCTCATGAATTGAACCTGGCTACGAGGCGCCCACAGAGCAGTAGCCGCATGATCAGTTGGATTGATGCAGTCAGATCAAAGTGACAGTGTCGGATACTGGAGTGCAGATCAGAGTTGACAACAAGTGCAGAGTGCATGGGTGAAAAGTTCAAAAGCACAGTGGTTCTTGAAGACATGTGCAGTAGCTAAGCAAAGGTTAGAAGACTTTGATGACAGATGCATTATATTGATTCAATTGTTTAGAGGCTATTCAGTTTCGGAAGTGTTGCATGCAAGTATTGCAGGGTTGATGCATGGAGTTGTAGGGCTCATGCAAAGAAAATCAATTCTTGTTGAGAGGGAGTGTTGAAGATTGTAACAAGAAACAGTGAAAGTGGCATCCGGAAACATCATTCCTTGATCCTAGTGAAAAATAATCACCTAAAATAGGTGGGGTCCACACAAGCTATTTTTAGGTGTATGTCTATTTTTAAAATGGTGAGCATATTCTAAAGTTAGCAGGATGTTGATTCTAGATGGTTGAGAAAATTATATCTTTGGATGAATTTCTATTTTTAGAAGATGGGTGAAGTCTATTTATAGATCGCTAATCTAAAAATATAATGCATGTCTATTATTATTAGCCCTTAATAATAATCATACAATAAATAGTAACTTATTCTCTTGGAGCACTTGATTTCAGTGAACAGATGTGGCACATCAATAGGCTGAAGGAATTACGCAATTCCTAGGCTGGTTGGTGATTCATGCATGGAGGACTTAGTTATAACTGATAGTGGCAAGTTGTAACAGAGTTGGAAGAGTAGTTATGTGAGTTGTTATTTAGTTTAACTCATTTCAGTGAGTTAAACTCAATTGTGCTAGTTGTAACTGAACATACACTAGTGAAATATGAGTGAATTAATTATTTAATTAATTCACAAGTAGTGTCTTACTTGCAACTGAACAAATACAGCAGTTAACTACTTGCATGTTAGACCTAGTGGAGACCAAGTGGAGAGATAGGTGAAAGGGTGAGATGGACTATCTGTTGTGACTATAGTGATGCATTCAATGCATCTACACACACATTGGAGATGATTATGAGGATTGCAAAATTCAATCAAGGTAAGGTTGAATTCATTCAGGGATCTTCTTCAGTAGGGATTGCGTAGTGGAGGCAGGTTGTCAGGAGGCAATAAATTGGTGCATGGAGGTGCAAATTTCTGCAAGACAGTGCGAGACGATTGTATATTTTACTAAGAGCTCTATGAGCTGAGCTTTGTATGAGATATATGAGATTGTTTCATGATCCATTGATATACATAATATATGATAATTGGGGTTTTTATCTTTAAGCTTTCCCGGTAAAACATCTTGTTATGTGCGATTGATTTTGCTTCATATGTGTTTTGAAATTGGCGATTTAATTTCTGCAAAGAATTAAGTGGAAGGATTTTGTATTTAACATAAGATTAATTTGTTAGATCAGGAGGATCCAGAAATGCATTATTGTGTTTGTAAATTTCTACACTTCAAACTATCCATTTTAACTTCCATTTCATTTTTGGTTACTTTTTGGAGAGCGACATTTGTTTCACTTGGTCTCGTAATTTTGATATATCATGTTGCACTTATTTATCTTCATGCGTCATTGTAGAAGTTTCTCAGGAATTAATGGGTGTGGAATTCTTTTTTGGAGGCATTTTAGAGTCTAATACTTATTTCTATGCTTCAATATTCCCTTGGAATCACTTCAAACTTCTTTTTCAAACAAAATTTATGCAATTTAAAAAAAAAATACACACCTTTTTGTTGATTTTGGGAGGTCGATATTGAATCTGAATTATATCTTTGATTTCGGATCTTCAATATCTGAAATTTGGTCTTGCAGTATCCCCCCGAGTCTTCTTTCCAATGCCACAAGTCATACCTAATTTGGATTCTTCAAGACAAAGTTATGCTCGATCTCCCATAATGACTGGGCTAGTTTAGTAGAGCGAACTTGTACGACGTGCCACATTTCATTGTTTTGACCTTCGCCTCTAAAATCAATACACAAGAAACTACAATATGTTCACTTTTGGGCACTTTTTACATAATTCCAATCTTATTCTTAAAACTAAATTATGATGATTTTCCTTTGGTCACTTGTTTGAGGTGAAATTCTGGAGCTTGCAAAAACCCTAACTTCCACAGATCATATCTCCGAAAATATTGCGAATCAAGGTCTAAAATTTTTACCCGAAATTCCTTAAGAATCTGGCTCAAATGGGTTTTTTTTTAGATTATTATCATGTGCCGAGAAAATTTATAGTGAAAATTCCACAATGACATGCTTGCAACAGCGAAACCCTAGAATCCAAAGCTCTGATACCAAATGTCATGAAACCAACTCACAAAATAGAATAAAATATAGATCAATACCTTATAAATCAGCCTCTTCAAGGGGGAAACCTCCTTTACATTACATAAATGAACAATTCTTGGATGATACAAATGAAAAAACCTCCTTTCTATATATAGGAGTCCAATGGGTCACAATACAATCCTAGCCGACATAACAATAACAAAGTAAGGGCATAACAATAACAATAGTGGGCTTCTATGGGGCACAATAATAACAATATGGGAACTATATGGGCACAAAAATAATAATAAGGGGTCATAGTAACAATAACAATAAGGGGACACACTAGTATTATAGGGACCTAGCAATGGGATACTATTGCAAAATTGTCAACAATTATGGATGAATTTCCAGGTCCCTCACTAATATTCTCATGCAAAATGCATTTCTCTGGATTGGCGCGACTCAACAGGCCTTCTTGGATCTCAAACAAGCCATGTACTCCACACCAGTATTGGCACTACTAGAATTCACAAAACCTTTTATGATTGAATGTGATGCTTCATGTACAAGAATTGGAGTAGTATTAATGGAGGAAGGTCAACCACTGGCTTTCACTAGTAAACAACTCAATGGCATGCATTTGGGTCAATCTACATATGGGAAATAAATGATGGAAAATTACATGCAATGGACACTTGGCGACCATACTTATTAGGGAGACGTTTCCAAATCTTCACTGACCATCATAGTATGAAGTATTTCCTAGAGCAACATCTATCATCACCACAACAAAATAAATGGCTCACTAAAATTTTGGGCTATGAATATGAGATAGTGTACAAGAAGGGACGTGAAATGTTTTGACCGATGCCTTATCTCACCAATTTGAGGAAGATGGCACCCTTATCTACCTCTCTCTTCCCATACCAGCTTGGATTGAAGAGGCCTGTCATGAATGGTTCTCCCACCCATCCTTATCCCAACTCATCAATAGGTTAAGAGTAGATCCTAATTCCTCAGAGGGTTACTATTGGAAGGATAATATTCTTCTCTATAAGGATCATGTGGTGCTATCCTTGAAATCCACCCTCAAAAACCACATCTTGGAAGAGTTTCACTCCTTTCTCATCACAGGACATTCAGGATTTTAGAAGGTTTATGCACGTACACACCGTTTTTTGATTTTGGGCCGGAATGAAACAAGAAATTCTCACTTTTGTAGTTGAATGTGAAGTATGTCAGCACAACAAAGCTTGAGAAACGATCAAGCTACCATGAAATTTACAACCCTTTCCACTACCTACTTCCTTTTGGAAAAATGTCTCCATGGATTTCGTTACAAGTCTCCCAAATTCGGGCAATAAATTATTCATCATGGTGGTTGTTGACAAACTTTCCAAATATGTTCATTTTTGCACTTTACCGTACCCATTTACCCTGACATTGGCAGGTCAAGTTTTCATGGATAAAATATTCAAACTACATGACTTGTTGACTTACATTGTGTCTTATCGAGATCCAACTTTCATCAAAATTTTTTGGTAGGAATTATTCAAGCTACTTGGCACACAACTCCAAATGGGTACCACTTATCATCCCCATACAGATGGCCAAACAAAAGCAGTCAACAAATGTTTGGAGACCTATCGGCAGTGCTTCACCTCAAAAAAGAAAATCAATGGGCACAATGGTTTCCTTTAACTGAATGGTGGTATAACAATAACTATCATGAAGCCACCAAGATGACGCCATATGAGGCAGTGTATGGCCAACTTCAACCTTCACCAACTTCTTATCTCCCATGATTTTCTAAAGTGCAGGCAGTTGATAAGCTCCTTCAGAACCATGCTGCCATGATAACTCATCTCAAATATAATATCCATTAAACTTAGAACCATATGAAGAAAAAATATGACCAACATCGATCATAAAGGTCATTTCAGGTTTGTGACCAAGTGTTTTTGCGACTCCAACCTTATAATTATACCTCTCTCAAAGACAAGGGTTGCCGAAAATTAGCCCCAAAATTCTATGGGCCTTATCGGTTAATTCAACATATCGGCATCATCGCTTACAAACCAGCACTACCACCCACTTAGAAAATCCAATCAGTCTTCCATGTATGCTTCCTCAAGAGATATGTGGGGAAGAATTGCATGGTTTAGACTATTCTTCCGAAATTGGATGAGGAAGGTTCACTTTGGATCAAACCCGGACATGTCCTTGATGCTTGAGAAAGAAATCTCCATGGTCGCATGATAAAGGAAGTCCTCATCAAATGGGAAGACACTTCTCCAGAGGATTTGACATGGAATCCCACCACTATTATTTAGCAGTTTCCACAACTTCAACATTGAGGATAAGGCTTATTTTGAAGGGGGAGGGCATCTTAGGTTCAAACCCTAACCCCTTTGTTTATGTAATAATCCCAAGGGACCTCATCAGAGTCATAATTAGTTAGTTGAGTCAATCATAATTTCGTAAGCGGTTATTCACATTAATAATTATTGTAAGTGGTTGGCTCACATTATAGAAAATGGATCACAATTAGTTAGGGTTTTGGTTTCCATGAAACTATGTATATAGTCTTATATAACAAAGGAAGTCTTGTCAAGTTTTATTTTAATTGAACTCTACTCTGTTGGAGGTTTCCCCCTTGAAGAGGAAAATGAACATTTCATTTAGATTCTGAATAATCTAATATCTTTGTAGCTTGTCTCATTTCATGTGCTATTCTATATTTTTGGAAATGTTGTTCTCGTA
Organism: Pinus albicaulis; assembly: GCA_034641835.2. NCBI lineage: Eukaryota > Viridiplantae > Streptophyta > Pinopsida > Pinales > Pinaceae > Pinus > Pinus albicaulis. The sequence goes on from CM076575.1 coordinate 324,920,257, forward strand.
TTTTTGGCATTCTGATATTATTCACAGGTCAAGTGTATAAAAAATCACTTCATATTATAAATACTTTTTACTTGGTCCAATTCTTATCAATACAAAATATAAAATTGATGATCATACTTATCTTCAAAATTAAACACCAATGAGTTGAATTCTATAGTCATTATGTATATACATAATTGGTAAATTAGATACATATATACAAATTATTGATCACTGTAATTTTAACAAAAGAAGGAAAAAATGACTAATTTTTTTAGAACATCAATATGGGTTAACCCATAATTGTATTGATGGTTGATGTTATCACCTTTCAAGGCTTTATTAGGTAAGCTTTCTCCTCTATGAAAACTTGTAGCCTCTTCCAACCACATCATCATCAAAAATTTGAAGATTCCTCACAGTAGTAAATTTAGATATGTGCACTATATTTGAAAGTATTATCATCAAAAAATTCAACTTATCGTCTTTTGTCAAAATTTTCCAACTTCTTAGGGATCTGCTCAAGCTCATGCATTTTTTTTTTCCAAGATATCCAACCCTTTAAGTAATCATGTTTTTCTTTTGTTCCCTTCTATTCCCTCCATCTTTAAACTAACATTTCTGCCATTCTTTTAATTTTTACCCAACCTTGTCTACGACAAAGTGCATTTCTTCCCTAACTTCCATGCTAATTGATGGAAGTTCATATGATGTTGCTTGATCTACAAGTGTAGGATGGGAAGTAGGTTTTTAGTTGTTGCAAAATAAATCTTTAAATAAACGTTTTGAACCGTTCACACAAGGAAAACAAATGCAAGAAAAAAAAATTGTATTCCATGAGTCAAGGATGTCATCTAGCCCCTACTATATTCCTTGGTGTCCCTTCACCTTTTATGCAAAGGTACCAACTATGACATCTTCAACCAATATGTCACAAACAAGTTGCTCATAGCATAATGCATTCAAATAATTGCATCAACAACGTTTCTTTGGAATTAAGGGGAAATACAATAAAATACTATTTCCATGGGATCATACTTCTATTTTTTATTGAATCCAATGAGGAGATGATGGATTATCCTTAATATACAATATGAAACCTAATTTTCATTTATCTCACCCCACATGATCTTTGATAAAAGGTGAAATAGATGCTAGCATGAATTGGTTCAATCTTAAAAAAATATCAAACAAGAACATTTTTTCCCCAAAATTTAAAACCACCCTCTAATAGAAATGAAGAATAATAGGTCCATTTTCCTTAGGAGCATGAGAAAATTTTTAGCACACCTTCCGTTCTTCTACCTTATTTTAAAGGTTGAATGAAGCCTCATTTTTTACTATTCACATTTTTATTGACTAGCTTGCTTTCCTAGTTGATCTTATGTGGGAAAACTTATTGCCAAGTTCCTCAAAATTTTCTTAAACCAAGTGAATTATCTCTCTCTCATTTTTTTCTTAGTGACTAGAGGAATTGAAAATTGGGCCGGTTTTGTACTTGCATGACACCAGGTCAATTCTGACCACTACCACCATAACCTCTAGGTGCTTGGTACACCCATTTTGTAGGCACAGGTAACTCGAGGGGATTTGAACCTCAAATATATTGGTACCAACACTTCATTATCATGGTGATCACCAAATGAGCTACCCTATGAACTAAGTGAATTATCTCTTTATTTTACAATAAAATTTTATTTATTTTTCAAAAACATTCATTAATAGTTAGAATTTCTTTCAATTTTTAAACATTTGAAACCATGTTTAATTTAGTTTCCTCTATCAAGGTTCCTTGCCTTATCCTATATATTCATATTTGACCTTGAAAGGTTATACAAACTGATTTTAAGATCTAAAATGGCTATAAGCATAAAATAATTTGTAATAAATTATTATACAACACGAATAGATGATAGTCATACTATAAAATCCCTTAGATTTTTATATTACATAAAAGGTTGACAATGAAACTAGATTAGAAATTGAAATACATCCAATACTTTTCTAAGATAGTTGAATTATTGTTCCTCTATTTATTGTCATTATTTGGCATGCATGCACCATTAAATATGCTAGTCTTCACATTGGAACTAATGGGCCATACTATATTTTGGGGGGTTAAGGTCTTTTCCGTCTATGCTTGGAATTTTTTTTCTTTATTGATTAATATATTACAAAATATTTTATAAAAAGGATTATTATTCTATTTTCAAAACATCCTAGGGGGGTCTAATTCAAAATGGATCTACATAGTTTTATATATTGCTATATTTATAATTTAGAACAGGGAAACACAATTTGGACCAATGTGGGGAAATTTTCGTTAAACCCTAAAAACCTCACTACTAGACTAGAATTTAAAATATTCTTATTCGAGGCGCAAAATATGTATTTTGAGGTCTCTAACATCAAGGACAATTGTATTTCTATAAGGGTTGTAAGTTTGTTTTTTATCAAACCATATGTAAAGTTATCATAATGCAACTCCAAGCTCTATAAAAAATGAAATGCTATGATACAATATATAATGGTCTAAGATGTCTATGAAAGACACAAGGGGGATATGAGTCCAAAAGTGGGGAATATGAAAGGGCGCCCATTGGAAATGGATTTTATATTTCCAAGTGTCAACACATTAATCCCACCATCATATTTGACATAAAAATCCTAACCATGAATGCATGAAGACGTTGGTAAAGGAAATCTACTTCATGCAATTAGGGAGTATAGATAAAGTACAATCATCTTAGGAAATTATGAATGTTTTTCATTCAATTTCCCTATATCATTGGTATTCTCTCATCTCCATTCACTACTTTCACATTCTTCAACTTTTTTCCACATTATCCATATAAAATCCATTAATCCAAATATGAAATATGATTAAAATCAATAATATGATTAGTAATTACAAACTACGCAAGGGTGATAGATAATGCTAATCAATTTTTTGATTTTTCATTAATTATAATCATTAATCTTGTTATGCATATATTAATTCTTATGGAAAAGGAGAACTAATTATTTTCTTATGGTTAACTTCCAATATTCCTTGTGGCATCCTTGATCCTTTATTTGCTAAGACATCTACTGAGGAATTTAAATTCCTTAACACATGCATAAATTCAACCTTTTTAAATTGTTGAAGTTGCAGGAGGATCCTTGCCTCTATTAAAGAGGAGGGCTCTTTAGAGTGACAATATACCTCCCAAACTCGTCAGATGATGATCATTGAGTATATTTAAACCTCGCCATAGACTGAGAAACTCAACTTGTTTATTAGTGTCACTCTCAATCCCCATACAAATTGTATCTTTTTTTGTCCATCGAGGCCAAGGATCACCCCTCTCGCTCCTTCCACCCCTATTTAAATACTATTTGAGAGTATTAAAAATCAACAAATTAATTATAAAAGTGTTTAGGTATATCCCTTTGAGTAGAAAAATACATAGTAATGGGCTCACTCTCCAATAAGAGAATCCCACTTAAACCAAACTATGCAATATATATCCACCAGTATAAGAAAGCTCACCAACTAGTGGGGAAAAATGACTCTTCTCCCAACCATACCCCTTAACCAATAAATTGAGGACCCAAATCCCACAATGACTATGGCTATACCAAACTTTCCTATTTTTCACATAGGTTTATGGATCATTTCTTCACATTGATCTCATGACTTCCATGGAAATTGTAGGTTTTAGGTTTGTCGCTCCTCTCCTCCTTTCCTTCATATTCCCATTCGTAAAGCCTCTTTTGAATATAAATTATTAATGGCACATCGATTTTCCTCACAAAAATATCTTCCCCTTTTTCCCATTTCCTTTTCTCATGCTTGAATCAAAGTGTATTTATTTTTATTTATAATTGCATTTCTTTTTATTTTACTATTATTTTACATAGTGGTGTACACTAAATTTCAACCAAAATGAACTTATTAATACCTTAATATTTTTGTGCCAATGTGGGGTGTATGCATGTAGAATCACACATAAGTCTTGTCCATGCACTAATATTCAAGCATACACATGCACTTGTGATGCTACATTCTTTTTCCTATTCCTATGTTTTCATGTTCTTGATTTACAAAATAAAAGATGTCTAGTTATTATGGAAGAACAATAAACAATCATGCATATTTATTTTTCCATCAACCATTTCCAATTTCATAACCCTTAGGTTACTGTTCCCACCCCACCCTCCTCTTGTTGCTAGTTTCCCATCTCCTAGTTTATTGCAATTGGTTTTCTACCTTTTATTACTTGATCTAACTATGCTCCTCTAATGGAGTCTTACTCTATTATTTCATTCACCATATTTATATCTCCTAATAAAGTTGTGTATTTTTAGTTCCTTCGTCATGGTTTTGGGATCTCAATGTTTCCAAATATATGATATAATCAGACATTGGTGATCTTCCCAATTTTGAAGGGGGAACTAACAAACCATTATAGCATTGGTGACTCCCATTTTCTATCCTTACACATACGATGGTGCTAAATATGAACCTTCATGGGTATGGCCTCTCATGAGATGATTTCTCAATCTATTTTCTTACCTTTTGGAGTGGCTAGTGCTTGTTCTCATCGCATAACATTCAATTATTCCAAGAAACAAATCCTCATAAATAATGACATAGAGCACATAGTTAACCACATGACAAATCAAGAATGTAATATATTAAATCATATAATTAATATGGTCAATGAGCTCATACTTGAAAATTTCAATTTAATGCAATAATCGAACTTCCATGTGCTAATTACTAAGATTATATCATTACGATATCTAGGTTCATCATAATTAAACACAAGTGAAAGCTATATGCACAACCCAACACTTATATCACATAGCCATATTATGGTATTATCAAAACAAAACACATACATCATCATTGAACTCAAATCCTATATGAGATCATCACATATTGGCATTAGTTAATAACATATTTATTTATGTGAAATAATATCCACTAATATTCCATATATATATGAATTTCACATCTAAACGCAGAAATTTAACGTCACAAACAATGCATATTTGAATAAAAAAAAACTAGGAACACAAGTCCTATAAGTCATGTCAAAACATTAGGGACTACAATGAGCTATAAGTTTGTAGGCTAGTTTATTTTCCCACATGGCCTCATTGAGTTACTTGGAGGTGGAATTTGCATTGGATTCCTATAGTTAAATGATGGATTTCTCACATGCAACTAGTTCCTTGGACCATCTTTGTTTAAAATAAAAGTGATCCATATTTGTTTATAACTCTCCAATTTAATTGCATGTTCTCTATGATGATTTTACATGTGTTTTGTGTGAATTTGTCATGAATACACATAGGCATGTTCTTGATGTATAATTCAAGCCTCAAATGTGGTGGATGAACATCGATTAAAACTAATTATTGACAATGAGATAAGATTTACAAAGGTGGAATCTTAGTTCATTGACATTTCCAAGAGTATGACCTTACTAATGACAATTCTTGAGGAAAATAACAACCATTTTTCAAAGTATGTTGATTCTCATGAGAAGATGAAGGATCGTGTAGTGTTAAGGGAAGAGAAAGAAGAACCAAATATCAAACGAGGAAATCCCAATAGTAAATCTTCTCAAAAATTATTTAAAATGGATGTAAAGGTTGACTTCAAACCCTATAAAGTGAAGGTACACATAGTTAAGTCAAATCATTGGTTGCAATAGTTAAATTCTATTTTAATGTGCATAATGCATGACAAGAGCATAGGACTATTTTAGTTACTTGAGCTGTAAGGCTATGCACAAAATTGGTGGCCAAGTGACACCAATACCATTTTGCTAGAAGATAACTCACTAGTAGCTAAGTGGAAGGTATTCAAAAAATTCTGCATGTTCCTCTTTTATCTTATTGGTTATGGAGATAAACAAAGGATTTTGTCGTACTATTACCAAAATATGAAAGAACAAGGCATACAAGACTATACTACAAAATTATAAAAACAAGCCATTGAGCTAGAGATATTTCCCAAGAACTTAGTGTAGTCATCGAGTACCTGGGTGTCCTGCATAGTAACATAATATGAAAAGTTATTCTCTTTAAGCCAAAGACCATAAATGATGATTATGAGCAAGTCTAACACATTGAATCTAATAGGAAAGAAGATAAACAATGTGGTTTGAACTAGTGATATTGGTATGGATCTTGCACTAAGGGCGGAAAAAATAATGGTAAAGAGTAAAAAAAAAAAAAAAAATGCCACCATTGCACATGTGTGAAGAGACCCTAACAACCACTTTGGCCATGCAACATTAATGGTCAAACCAAATAAAAATGTTGAAAGCTACTTAAAAATTCTAAATCTAAAGAGCCACAAGAAAAATAATTCTAAGAAGAAGAATATTCTAAATTTTGAAGTGGGAAAGAAGTTATTAAGAAACTCAAAAGTGGATGAGAGACTTGTCTCCACAACCAAGTAAAAGGAGGTGAACCTATCTAGCCTTCATTATAGTAAGGAGAAGGTATATATGATGAAGTTTTTCAAAACCATGATTTACGTCAAGAAAAAGGTAGATACTTTGTTTATTTCTAAGCATTGCTCAATTCTAGTTCAAAGGCCTATCTCATTATATAGGACGTAATACATAATATTATCTTAAAGCTCCATGATCACCCTCATCAATTCCTTTTGGGATGGATGGATAACGATTATGAGTTCAACATTACTAGGAAGTGAGATTAGATTAATTATTAACTAGCACATCCATATAAATTAAATGCCTAGTAAACACTGATAGGAATCAATCCACTATAGGCATCAAGACACACCTCATGATACACCTCAATTACCAAGATCAAATAAGATCATAAAAATTAGCTAAACTATAGTTTTATTTTATATTATTATTATTTATGAAAAACGAATATATGAGTTAAACATATATACATTTAAAGAAACATATGAGAAGAAAAGCACAATAAAGCAACAATAAGCAATAAGAGTCCAATGTGATAAATAAAAGCCCAATGGAAACCAAATATGACACCAGTGGACATGGAATTTTTTTCTAATTAAATTGAAAAGAAAAAGGGCATTACCTTTGAGATAAAAATCAACCCTCTATGATGCAGGGGCATTCCACTTCCAAGTCAAAATGTATTTTGACTAGACTAGGTGTTTTTCATTTACCAAGGGAGTTGGTTCTCGAAATGAGTGAAATTATTTAATTTGATTTATTTTCCTACGTTTCTAGAATAATTGTATATAAATGACTTAAAGTGAGCATTGTTGTAATCATATATTCTCTAAAAGAGAAATCTTGAGAGTATTTGGAAGAGTTAGAGAGATTTGAGAGTTGGTTGGATTTATGAGAGGATTTTGTGGATCTAAGAATCTAGAGATAGGATTTGTTGAATAAATTATGGATCTAAACCAATTCTAGTTGAGAATCCCTTTTTGTATATAATTTTTAAGCAAAAGCCAGAGAAAAAAATAGGAGAGAGGAATAGGAGGGTTAGAGAAAGGACTCGAGGGCCGAGAGTGGCCATAAGGCCAAAAGGGCCAAATTGATGTAATTCAGGCCAAAGGCCTTTTGTAATTATTTATGTATATATTCTAGAGGAGAATCACTTTGTTTGCAAGTATCTTTGTAGTTTAAGTTCTTGTTACTGTTGGTGGTGAACCTTCTTTAATATAGAATGTTGATATATATATATATATCCAGTGCTTTGGTGACTGCAAATATAAAAAACTTAGGAGGGAGAGCGTTTTGAGAACACGCATTTGAGTCAAGGCAGGGGTCACAGACATAGGTCAAGTGATAGAAAAAGGAAATCATATACGATCTCAATGGATTGATAGAGAGAGAGATCATACCAATGTGAAAATTTCTTAATCTAAGAAACCCTACTGCTAACTATTGATTTAATTCTCCTACTTGATTAATTATACAAGTTATTAATCTGAATATTCTGAAAAATAACGAAGTAAACACAAATATAAGCCTACACTTACAAACCATTTACTGAATATAACAAACATATGGCAAAGTGACACATATTTTTTGGACATGTCCCCGGAAAAACCCAATGCGGGAAAACCGGTGCAACTAGCTCTAGAGGGTTTTATTATGATGCAGAATCTGAATACAACAATTTATGGGCACCAGACATGGTTGGCCCTATAAAGAAAATCACGGAAACAATACTTCTTTCACTCGAAGACAAAAAATATAGCTGATTCACACCCTCAAACGGGATTTACAGAACTCGAGCCCTTTCTGGCCCACCAGAAACCCCAATGCTGCTCCTCAGCCTTAATGGCCTACGTCAGCCTCTGCGCTGCTCTGGAAGGGCCTGTGTCACCCTCTCTGGGCTTACACTGCCCCTACACTGCCCTGACTAGGTCTGCGTTAACCCTGAAGGGCTCCTGCTACCTCTACGCTTCCCCTGACTGGGCTCTAGTTAGACTACGTAGCACTGGTTTCCTCTGTGCCACTGGATATGCTGCTTCTCTGCCGCTATTGTATTCTTGGCTTTGGATCAGAATCCATCACCAATACTACCCCTTGCCGCACTGTAAAATCTCTCTGAAATTCTTAGCAAACAACGCCATATAATTTCAGCTTAGCTTCAGTGCTCTGCCAATGTGTTTGTCCTCCAACTGACCCCAAGCCCTTCTCTTATACTTTTCTCGTTGGAAAACCAACGACTATGATATAATCTCTAATCAACAGCTACTATTAGAAGTTATCTGATCCACGTAACTTGGAACATTCTCATCACATGATTAATTTAATTCACTTTAATATTTTAATTTTCCTAAGTTAGACTTAGGGTCCTTAATTAAAAATATTAATTATTTGAATAACTATCAAACCAGATGGAATTTCCCTAAACAGTTTTTGGGTCTTAGATATCTCATGTACTCCATATCCTCCACAAACTTTCGAAGCTAGAGCACATCTGATGCTACCCCAAAATATCAACACTCCCTCTTAGTGGGGAAGGTTCTCTAGCAATACATCCACACCGAAGTATTTCCCTGATCTCTGGAATCAATCTCCACGCTGATGTTTAGCTTGCTGCCCTCCATCATTGCATTGCTCCTGCTCTTTGTAATACTACCCATGACTCTGTCAAAGTCACTGCCACATCTGTACTGGAACTCCCTCTCAAATTGTTGCATCGTGCTGCTAGCTGCTGTACTGCAACACAGTTGCTAAGAAGTAAGCAACTGAAGGACCCTTGCCTAATCACCGACAGACAAGTCAGTCAGGCTGCATCTCATCAATGAAGCTCCCTTGGCTGTTGCTCCATGTTTTCCTCCTGAAACCATTACACTGCTACAACTCTACACTGCGTAAGCACTGCCTCCTTTGCGCTGCTCAATTCTCATCAGCCCCTCTGTGTTGTTGCATCTACATTGTTGCTACTGTTATCACTACGTAATTCGAGGCTGAAGACAGAAACCTGGAGGCAACATCAAAACCGCTTTGGGCCTAGGATCCAGCCCACCTAGACCCAAAGAGGGATCTCTCTATTAGATATAACTTTGTTGATTGGGAATTTTAGGCTAGCTATTAGATGCAAAGTTTGGATATTAAATTGGTTTGGTGGGAATATCAATGGAAAGCCATTGGGAAATGGAGTCAAAGAGGCTTAGGTGATTGAATGCAAAAATATCAAGCATGAGTGAAACAAGGCAAGATAGGTGCACTACCATGGATCTTTCAGACTTTTGAATGGATTATGAAAAGAATAAATGTAAGTCAACGTAGAGACTGAGGAGCAGTTAATAATTCCCCAATCTATTCTAGGATGTAAAGTTCAGCAAAAACTAAGGAGCAATTAAGAATTCCTCGATTTGGCAGTAGTGGGAAAACATAGACTATTGTAAACACATCCAGAATAGGGTGTTCTAGATAACAAATCATATTCTTCACACTTTCTGTTTTACAACTAGATTGCAGAAATACAGAGAAAGAGAAACAATGGAGAAACACATAAAAACAGGAGAATAATTCACCATTTCAGACACCACATTAATCCTGAACAACTGATCTTGTATTACTCTGCAAAAAGTCACTTGAAATTCAGTGAACAACATTACAAAATGAGACTGTTCCTCATTGCAGATTCCCCACCCCCTTAATACTTCGAACAGTGAAGTATTTATGCTAGTCCTACTGACTGATTACAATGAATGCAGTAACTAACAATTACTTTCTTATTAACTACGTAACTTAGAAGGACTAACATCATGTGCAAGTAAAGCCGCTGGAATTATCAAGGATATCCATACATCTGGCAGTGTTTCGATTCCCTTTAAATGCTCACTTTGATCGAATCTCCCATCTTCTTTCTAAATACTAATGACACATGTATAACTAATTATCAGTCTTTGAGAAGCGATTGCAATAGGGGTGACATATGTAAAAATTCTCCCTTCTTCTCAGGATGATGTTATTAACAAGATTTTCCTTGCCTTTCAAGAGCAGGACAACGTATAAGAATAATGATTTTCATTCAGTGGTTGCTCTCCGTGCTATCTTGAGGTTGAGTAATCACTATGACAGCTGGAAGATACATCTGTAATAACCTTGAATATTCTCTGTCACATATTGATCTGTACTCTATATAGCTTTTCAAACTTGATTGTTCCTTTAGTCTTCTGTACGTAGTTATCCTTCTGGTAGACTATGTTACCGCACTCATCTACAAGCACCATACTCCTTTAGTTTCACTGATTGACTGTAGTGGATCTGTGGTGGCAGAAGCGGGTAGGTGGACGTGGAGCAGCAAAGGCGCATGGACCAGTGGTCGGTGGGGGATGGTATCAGAGCAGAGGGAAAACCGTTTCGGAGGGGGGAAAGGGTGGTAAGCAGTATTGAGAGCAGGAGGGTGCAAAGTAGCCAGGAGGTGACGTATGGAGGGGATGGCAGTAATGGATACCACTTATTTTAGTTCGGTGGCCAAGGGGGGGCCGAAAACCATTGTTAGCCATCCGATGTGTGAGGGCGAGTGGAGATGACGGATAAGGTGGACGTCATTTAACGTGGTAAGGAGGTGGGACCCAAATCATATGGAAAATCGCAGTTCGGGAAGTTGTGTTAAGAAAAATGGAGTGTAAAGCTTAGGATTCAGGGAGTGTGATATGCAGTGGGAATGGAAGGTGATGTGGCGGGGAAGGTGGGGCCACTTGCACATTGAGAATCACATGTTTTACATATGGGAGCGCGAGGTACGTGCTAAGATTTGCGTAGTGCAAAGTGTGGTGGAGGAAAAGGGTGACATGGTAAGGAGGCGGCCCGCCCGCAACATCGTGGATTGTAGGTATTACATATGAACAACCAGAGGTAAGTGTTAATATTTTCGAAGTGTGACCTGCAGTGGGCGAAGGTGACAATGAAAATGGGCCCTACTGATATCACATCGCAACATCCAAATTTTAACCTGTGACAACTTATCGATAAACATAAAAGTTTCCGATTGCAATGTACGATGGGCAAGGGGGAAAGGGGTTGATCCAGGTGGAAATGGGTGGCCACCCACCTATTCCATTTGGACCCACAACATCAATTCTTGCAGCTTTTCACATTTAGCACCACTTACTATTTTTAGCAGGTTTTCGGGTCCTGCACTCCCGGAGCTATTTTGAGGCATTAATGATCCAAGTGGGTATTGGTGGCCAACTACATATTCCATTTGAACCCCTCCCATCAATTCTTTCTGTTTCTAAGTTTCAGCACAACTTAATATTTCTAGCAGTTTTTTGGGTCCTGAACTTCTGGAGCCTTTGTGAGGCCCTAAACGATGTTCTTTGGGGAAACTGAGAGCAACATGGGTCCATGGAAAAAAACTTCTCACACCAAAAGTTGTATCCCTTAGACAAATATTTCTAACGAGCTATTGAGCGTGTCAAATGGAGATCGGATGCCAAAGTTACGTCCCCGGGAAGTTGAAACACCAATTTACCCAAACGGGGCCCATAGTTTTGGCGCTTCATCTCCCAGGGTTAGGTTTTTGGGATGTTGAGGGTTCTCCATTGTTTCTCAATAATAAATAGGCCCTCGAGCCTCATTGTAACTCAGTTCAGAGGCCTGTAGCCGCCACATCTCTTCTCGGAGATAGCTACCAGCGCCCTAGCTAGTTTTATTTCCATTCTGTCTGTAAGCAAATTTCAGTTCTTTGATATTAATGAAATGAAGTGTTATTTCCGCTGCATCTCTGTATTTATGGTTATATGTTTATTCTGTTGCGTTCCCGCATAAATCCGGATCAGTGGTATCAGAGCGGTCTGCTTTTTCTCGATCCTTCTTTGCATGTCCCCAACGAGGTCGGGGTATAAGGAGCTAGGGCTTGATCTGGTGGAACCTTTGAAAGATCAGCCTCGCAAACCTCGACGGACACCCATGGGGGACGAAAAGAAAGATGAGGGAGAAGGATATCCTATCAAAATATTGCTCGAGGAGGCCCTCGAAAAAAAGGAACGGATGATGGATAACTTTGCTCGCATCCTTCAACAACTCGCCTCACCCATCGTGCATTCCGCATCCAATGTACCTAATTTTGAGGCAATTCACTCCCTTCAAGGTATGAGTAAACTTTGACATTCTCGTATTTATAGGACAGATAGATGCAGACGTCGTAGATAGATCATTAAATTTGCTGGAAGGGTATTTTTTGGTCCATGATTTCTCCGACCGAGAAAAGATTATTTTTGCACTCCTCAAAGCTGCCCCCCATGTCAAAGACTGGTGGGAAACCTACCGTGAGCAAGAGGGCGAAGGGGAACCCTCTCTGTTCTCCGCCACACCCACTTGGAATTCGTTCCGAGACGACATCAAGGAACAATATTACCCCGTGGGGAGCTATGAGGACAAATACATCCAATGGACCACGCTGCGGCAACAAAAGGATCAAGATGTGCACGAACTGACGAATTTGTTCCATACCCTATGCAAAAAGTTGGGTATTAAAGATTCAGAGAGACATTTGGTGCTCAAGTACCACGGCTGTCTGCACAAACACATTCAGGAGGAAATGGAGTTCCTCGACATTACATCGCTTGGCACAGCATATCGCTATGCCGCCAAGATCGAGCAGAAATTTAAGCAGAAGAAGCGAGACTTTGGATCTGCGAATCCGAAAGGTGCCCCCGAATCGAAGAACAAGGGGCAAGGCCAAAGCAATGCGACTCAGAATAACACCACAAATCCAAAGAAGGACACAGGGAAGTGGTGTGAATTTCATAACAGCCCCACTCACAGCACAAACGAGTGTCGGGCCAAACAGTCTTTGGTGGCTGAACTAAAGGCACCCGAATCAGATGCATTTTCTGATCCTGAGTTAGAACCAGACAAAGGCAATGAAAAAGGGAAGAAGATCATTGATGCGGATCCCAGTGCCATTGTTGCCACCACCAAGATCCAGAAGGAGGGTCCAGAGGATCCAGAGGAGGGGGAGCGCCTCTTCCAGTCGCAGATGTGGGTGAAGGGTTCTCCGCTGCAGTTTCTCGTCGATAGCGGAAGCCAAAAGAACCTCATTTCTGCAGACGTTGTGAAGCAGCTTGGCCTACCAACCATAGCACACCCGCAGCCGTATACCATTGGGTGGCTCCACCCAGGGAGAGATCTCCGCATCCGCCAGCAGTGCCGACTTCCATACAGTATCAAGCCATTCACGGATGAGGTATTGTGTGATGTTGCTCCTCTTGATGTAGCCGATGTATTATTGGGCCAACCATACTTATGGAGACGACATGCTGTGTATGAGTCTAGGCCTCGTGCTGTTATTATTACTTTGGGAAATAACTTGTACAGGATACCGGAGGTAGTACCGCCTCCTGCCATCTCTTTGACTACTGCAAAACAACGCAGTAAGATTGTTTCCCAGACCAGGAAATTCATTTTCCTTGCGACTCACTCACAGGGAAAGAAGAATATTGTGGCCACAACCTCGAAATAGGGCTCCCTTTCACAGCTGCAGCAGATGGACAAATTCATGGAGGAATACGATGACAATTTCTCCTCACTCATAGAGGTTCCTCTACACTGTCAGGACAAGCACTCCATTGATCTGACTCCCAATGCACCACCACCTGATGTTGCCATACAACCTGCAACTACACATACAGAATCCAAACATGTACTGTATGAGGCTGATAAAGAAACCAAACTTACTAAACGCATCCAGCATGTCCACCCGCAGGTCCATGACATCTTCAACACATCTAATACTCAGTTCAACAGAATTTGCCTCATCTCATGGAGGATCTCAACGCAATGGGGACCATTGCTTTCTAAGGAGGGAGGAATGATCCAGGTGGATATGGGTGGCCACCCACCTATTCCATTTGGACCCGCACCATCAATTCTTGCAGCTTTTCACATTCAACACCACTTACTATTTTTAGTAGGTTTTCGAGTCCTGCACTATCGGAGCCGTTTTGGGGCCTTAATGATCCAGGTGGATTTTCGGAACACCTAATCCTCCATGGGTAGGTGTGGAATGCGAAAAGTCACAATGGATTCCAAGTGACCTTGGAATATGAAACCAAGAGTCACACCATTGTACTATAAATGTACATCTTTGTATAATGGAAAATAAGAAAGCCTCACGCTTCTCCTTTATTGTGTTGAGTCTTGTGTGTGTGTGTGTTTATTCTTCTCATACACCATGTGTGTGCTTCAACATGGTGTTTAACATGGTATCAGAGCGGGTGATTGCTGGCCCTGCTCCAAATTGAGTGAGTCATTTGTGTTTATGGCCTGTGCATATCTGCAAAATTTTGACATTTTTGCAGCATTTTAGAGAGTTTCTGCAGCAGTGTTTTTGCCGCCATTCAGAAGTGTTTTGAAGAAGAGCAGCATTCAAAATCCCAGCATTCAGAAATTGACTTTGAAGAAGAGCAGCAGTGGTGTTGAAGAAGCACATCTGAAGGTTGATTTCTTCCTGCAACTTCCACCCATTAAAATCTGCATTTTCAAGAGCTGCTGGAATACTGTTTAAAGAGGGTTTCTGAAATAAAAATAAAAATTCCTGAGTCTTTCATTGAAAAATCTCTGCAAGTTTCTGGATTTTTACTGTTAAAATGTTCTGGAAAATTCTGCATTTTTAAGTCCATTTTCCTGTCGTTGGGCTACTGGAAAATTTCGAAGTTTTATTGGCAATCTCTGCAAATTTTTCTGCGGTGTATTACTACTTGAAATCCTGCATTTTTGATGAAATTTCCTGCTGCTGCTTCAAAGTCTGGAGTCTCAGTTTTTCTCATCTGCTGCTAGAAGAAAATCTACATTTTCTGTTCTTCTCTGCTATTTAAAATTAAAAAAAATAAAAATAAAAACAAAAAAAAATATTTTAGTGTTCTTGGCCTTTCGGCCTTCCCCTTCTCATCCTACGCTCTACCCTTCACAACTCAAGTCTGTCCACACTACAGCTCTCCGCACCCTGCGCCTGTCCCTCCTTCCACTCGCTCTAACCCTCGCTCAGCTCTACGAGCGCTCTCACATAAATCTCCACCCCCCTCATAGAAAACGCTCCCCTACACTATTCCTCACCTCACACTCCGCATATTACCAAACGTTGCGTCTACCCTCACGCTTCTTCCTCACCACGGCTGCCCTCTCACTGCAGCGCTTACCCACGATTCCATTTTTATTTAAAATACCCATCGCCCCCTTCTTCAATTATTCACAATCGCTTTTCCTTTCCTTCTACTACCTTACAAATCCCAACTCTCCAACGCTTATCACTCCTATCTGCGCTCTCCCTGTAATACCTTGCGCTCTCCCTGTAATACCTTACGCTTATAACTTTTCACTGTAATACCTTGCGCTCTCCCTACGCGCGTCCACGCAGTCCCCTCCAACTCTGTCCGCCCTCCAATCTCTCAACGCTCTACCTCCCCAACGCACTAGCTCACGGCCCTCCCTGCAATAACCGCCTCTTTTGTTAAATTCGTTTTTCATATTTTAAATAACGCGCTCCCCTCCCTCACCTACACTACCCGCTCCCCTTTACACGCCCCTACCAACTCTCAAACCCATCCCATCGGCTCTCCTCCCCAACTCTTTAAATTTGATTTTTAAAAAAAAATTTAATCCCTTTTCTTTTTATTCCCTCTCCTCACAATTTTTTAATTAATTCCCCATCCACCTGACTACGCTCCCCCAACTCTATATGCCTTCCCACTATACGTTCTCTTTTTTAATTTCTTTTCCCACTATATAATACCTACCCCCACAATTGTTTTAAATCTGACCTTTTTAATTTAATATCCCCTCTTCTCCCATTAAAAATTCCCATCCCTTTTAAACTCGTTCCCCCTTACGATTTTCCCATATTTCATTTAAAAAAAAATTTAATTAAAACCCCCCCACCATATAATTAATACCCTCCTCCATATATATATATATATTAAAAAAAAAAAAAAAAAAGTCTCCCTCCACTTTTTAATTATTTTCCTTCCCATTTTAAAATAAAATTCCCTCCCATTCCCATTACAATCTCTCCCATTTTTAATTAATTAAAAAAAAAAAAAAACAACAACAACAGAGAGAGAGAGGAAAAAGAGAAGACATGAACAGCAGAGAAAAAGAAGAGAAATGACATGTGAGCAGATGGATTGAATACATAGTGAAAAGAGAAGATTTGACATTGTGTGATTTGTGGCATAAGAAAGATTTTTTGAAGAAATTGACATTTGAAGACGAGTTGTTTTTGGTGTCAAACAGCTCCTTGAAGAAGAAAATTCAGTTGTCTTAAAGGCCTCTTGCACAAGTGTTTTGCTACATATTGTATTGAACTGACATTGTATTGCTTCCTCATAGTTGCAATCATCAAATTTTGTACTTTGAGATTTCCATAGTTGGAAATTCTTTTGAGTCATTTGTATTGCTTGTTGCATCACATTGTAAACGGGTGCCAACACCCTTTCATTTATTTTGAGCCTAAGTTGTTGAAAATGGCTAAAATCAATGAGGCATTAGAGTTGTTGAATAACCTCATTCATTTAAATGTTGATGATATTGTAAAAATGAGCAAGAATGCTCTTTGTAATATTCAAAGTTGTTTACAAGATGCACAAGAAAATATTGAGTTTTTGCAGTTGGAAACTCAGCTTCAGCAAGACGAACTTCAACAAAAGAGTCACCATTCTGAACTTGTTTCTGTTCAGAAGATTGAGAAGGACTCTCATCAGAAGAAAGAAGATAATGTTCTAGTTTATTCACATTCAGTTCCTTGTACTAGAGCAGATTTTCATGCAGATGCAGCAGCTCAGCCTGCACTTCCTAAGCCCATCATCAGACCTTGGGAAGAGCTTGTCCACAACAAGCACCGAACTGGTCTTGGATATGACAAGGATGTGTCCTTTCATATTCTAGACTACACCAAGCCCATCATATTTCAGAGTGCCGGATTCTTGTATGACAGTTCACCTGCAGCTGTTCCAGACCATGCTCCACTTCCACAACAACATCAGATTGTGAAATGCCAACATTGTGATCAATTTGGCCATATGAAAGATCATTGTTTTGATCTTCATCCATGCAAGCACTGTGGTCGGCACACCCATTCTTCAGACAGATGCTTCAAAAACAAGCCTCCTGCAAGAACCAAGATTCATCTTGGATGGATCGCTTCTTGGCAATGGGCATCAGCAGCCAAGAAGATGTTTAAGTCGCATGTCAGAACATGTTCACGGATATTGAGCAAACTTGTAGTTGAGTTTTCGCCATCATCTCACCTTGCCCCTGACAGGGGGGAAAATGGTGGTCATGTACAAGCTTCAACGTCAGATCAAGCGAGCTTGAGCCACAATCTCTCATTCTATGTTCAGAGTTGTAGCCAGAGACACAACAGTTCAAGCGAGCCTGAGCCACAATTCGTCATTCCAGATTCAGAGATGTAGCCAGAGACACGGATGCCCATGAGCATGCCTTCGGTTGGTAGACAACCTTAAACCATCATCTTTGGTTGGTGGACAACCTTAAACCACCACAGGTAGTAGACCTCCCTTCTTTTAGGTCGAAGGTCTCCCTTTCATATATGAGGAACACTTCCTCTAGCAGAAGCCTTCAGCTTCTTGCCAGCTTTGGTTGAGTTCCAGGAAATGCTTCAAGCATTCCAGAGTTGTTGGTAATCCTAAAACCATCACAAGTAGTAGACCTCCCTTCTTTTAGGTTGAAGGTCTCCCTTTTTATGAGGGACAATTCCTCTAGCAGAAGCCTTCAGCTTCTTGCCAGTTTTGGAAGAGTTCCGGGAACTGCAACAAGTATTGCGTTCCAGTGTTTGTGGTCATCC
The DNA here is from genome assembly GCA_034641835.2 of Pinus albicaulis. Taxonomy (NCBI): domain Eukaryota; kingdom Viridiplantae; phylum Streptophyta; class Pinopsida; order Pinales; family Pinaceae; genus Pinus; species Pinus albicaulis. The sequence continues at coordinate 324,938,524 of CM076575.1, forward strand.
TAAAACCACCTATTTTTTCCAACATTTCAGAGAGTTGATTCAGCCCAAGTGCTGCCATGTATACTTTGCAGATTTGTATTACAACTCTTTTCTTGGACTCACACATACCCCTTCGGATTAAGGGGGGATGTTGGAACACCTAATCCTACATGGGTAGGTGTGGAATATCAAAAGTCACAATGGAGTCCAAGTGACCTTGGAATGTGAAACCAAGAGTCACACCATTGTACTATAAATGTACATCTTTGTATAATGGAAAATAAGAAAGCCTCACGCTTATCTTTCATTGTGTGTTGAGTCTCTTGTGTGTGTGTGTTATTCTCCTCATACACCATGTGTGTGCTTAACATGGTGTTCAACATGGATATTGGTGGCCACCCACCTATTCCATTTGAACACCCACCATCATTTCATTCTTTTTTTAAGCTGCAGCACAACTTACTATTTTTAGCAGTTTTTCAGATCCTGAACTTCCGGAGTCATTTTGAGGACCTAAACGACGTTTTTTTGGGAAACCCAAGAGCAACATGGGTTCATGGAACGATGTTTCTCACATCGAAAGTTGTACTCTTCAGATAGATCTTTCTAACGGGCTATTGGGTGTGTCAAACAGAGATCAGATGCCAAATTTACGTCCCTAGGAAGTTGAAACACCAATTTACCCAAACGGGACCCACAGTTTTGGCGCTTCATCTCCTAAGGTTAGGTTTTTGGACATTTCAATTTTTCCATTGTTTCTCAGTAATAAATAGGCCCTAGAGCCTCATTGTAACACAGTTCAGAGGTTTGTAGTTGCCACATCTCTTCTCAGAGATATGCTACCAGCACCCTAGCTATTTTTATTTCCATTATGTCTATAAGCATATTTCAATCATTTGATATTAATGAAATGAAGTGTTATTTCTGCTACATATTTGTATTTATGGTTATATGTGTATTATGTTGCGTTCCTACATAAATCCGGATCAGTGGTATCAGAGTGGTCTTCTATTTATCTATTTTTATTTGCATGTCCCCAACGATCAGGGTATAAGGAGTTAGGGCTCGATCTGGTTGAACCCTTGCAACATCAGCCTCGCAAACCCCGACGACCTCCCATGGTGGAAGAAAAGAAAGATGAGGGAGCAGGAGATCCTATCAAAATATTGCTTGAGGAGGCCCTCGAGACACAAAGGGACGCGATGATGGATAAATTTGCTCAGATCCTTCAACAACTGCCCACCTACGGTGCATCTGCATCCAAAAACCACTTTGGAGGTGCCACTCCCTTCAAGGTATAGGTAAACTTTCACATTCCTATATTTGAAGGCCAGATAGATGCAGATGCCATAGATAGATGGTTAAATTTGCTGGAAGGGTATTTTTCGGTCCATGATTTCTCCGACCGAGAAAATATTATTTTTTCACTCCTCAAAGCCACTCCCCATGTCAAAGACTGGTGGTAAACCTATTGTGAGCAAGAGGACGAAGGGGAAAAATCTCTGTTCTCGGCCACACCCACTTGGAATTCGTTTTGAGACAGCATCAAGGAACAATATTACCTCATGGGGAGCTATGAGGACAAATACATCTAATGGACCATGCTGCGACAACAAAGGGATCAAGATGTGCACGAACTGACGAATTTGTTCCATACCCTGCGCACACAGTTGGGTATTAAAAATTCAGAGAGACATTTGGTGCTCAAGTATCGCGGTTGTCTGCACAAACACATTCAGGAGGAAATGGAGTTCCTCAACATTACATCGCTTGGCACGGCATATCGCTATGCCGCCAAGATTGAGCAGAAATTTAAGCAGAATAAGCGAGACTTTGGATCTACAAATCCGAACCCAGGGAAAGGTGCCCCCAAACTACAGAACAAGGGGAAAGGCCAAAACGAGGCGACTCAGAAAAACACCACAAATCCAAAGAAGGACACAGGGAAGGGGTGTGAATTTCATAACAGCCCCACTCATAGCAAAAATGAGTGTTGGGCCAAACCGTCATTGGTGGCGGAACTAAAGGCACCTCAATGAGATGCATTTTCTGATCCTGAGTCAGAACCAAACAAAGGTAATGACAAAGAGAAGAAAATAATTGATGCGGATCCTAGTGCCATTTTTGCCACCACAAAGATCTAGAGGGAGGATCCCGATGATCCAGAGGAGGGGGAGTGCCTCCTCCATTCACAGATGTGGGTGAAGGGTTCTCCACTGCAATTCCTTATCGACAAAAGAAGCCAAAAGAAAGTCATTTCAGCAAAGGTCGTGAAGTGGCTCGGCCTACCAACCATAGCACACCCGCAACCATATACCATCGGGTGGCTTCACCCAAGGAGAGATATCCGCATCCGCCAACAGTGCCGCCTTATGTACAACATCAAGCCATTCACAGATGAGGTATTATGTGATGTTGCTCCTCTTAATGTAGCTGATGTATTATTGGGCCAACCATACTTGTGGAGGCGACATGCTGTGTCTGAGTTTAGGCCACGTGTTTTTATTATTACTTTGTGAAATAACTTGTACAGGATACCAGAGGTAGTACTGCCTCCTTTCATCTCTTTAACTATTGAAAAACAACGCAGTAATATTGTTTCCCAAACTAGGAAATTTATTTTCCTTACAACTCGCTCATAGGGAAAGAAGAATATTGTGGCCACAACCTTGAAATAGGGCTCCCCTACATGGCTGTAGTAGATGGACAAATTCATGGAGGAATATGAGGACATTTTCTCCTCACTCACAGAGGTTCCTATACATTGTCAGGACAAGCACTCCATTGATATGACCCCCAACGCACTGCCACCTGATTTTGCCATACCTCCTGCAAATACACATACATAATCCAAACATGTACTGTCTGAGGTTAATAAAGAAACCAAATTTACTAAACGCATCCAACATGTCCGCCCACAGGATCATGAAATCTTCAACAAATCTAATACCCAATTCAACAGAATTTGCCTCATCTCAGGGAGGATCTCAACGCAATGGGGACCATTGCTTCCTAAGGAGGGAGGAATGATCCAAGTGGATATCGGTGGCCAACCACCTATTACATTTGGACCCGCACCATCAATTCTTGTAGCTTTTCACATTTAGCACCACTTACTAATTTTAGCAGGTTTTCGGGTCCTGCACTCCTGGAGCTGTTTTGGGGGCTTAATGATCCAGGTGGATATTCGTGGCCACACAGCTATTCCATTTGAACCCCCACCATTAGTTCTTTCAGTTTTTAGGTTGCAACACAACTTACTATTTTTAGAAATTTTTCGGGTCCTGAACTTCCAAAGCCGTTTTGAGGCCCTAAACGACGTTTTTTGGGAAAACTAGGAGAAAAATGGGTCCATGGAAAGATGTTTCTCACATCAAAATTTATACTCCTCGGATAGATCTTTCTAATGAGCTATTGAGCACGTCAAACATAGATCAGATGCCAAAGTTACGTCCCCGAGAAGTTGAAACACCAATTTACCCAAACGGGACCCACAGTTTTGGCGCTTCATCTCCTAGGGTTAGGTTTTTGGATGTTTCAGTTTTTCCATTGTTTCTCAATAATAAATAGGCCCTCAAGCCTCATTGTAACACAGTTCAGAGGTATGTAGCTGCCACATCTCTTCTCAGAGATACGCTACCTGCACACTAGCTATTTGTAACCACTGGTTTAATCACTAACTATTGGTTAAGTTATTTGTTAAGATTTTTCAAACATTTACTGTTATTATGTTAAAAACAAAAATATTGTGAACATAAATTTAATTTTGTGAGTAATGAAAATTGATTATGGAATTGGTTCAATAAAGTAAAAGACTGATGGTAAAGTAATTTCAAGATCTGAGAGTTAGTTGAATAGAATTCAATTCAAACAGTTGCCCAACCTCTGAGGATAAAACTTTAATCCCAGTGAGGTTTGGGGGTTTTGTTTGGTAACGATAAAAGGAAAACTCTAGAGAAAAATTCCTGGAATGGTGCTAACCAGTGGAATACTCTAATTTTCTGTTACTACTGGAGTTGGAGACTGGACCAGATTGTCCCGACGTCTCTTCCAAAAATTCTGTTAACAACAAGGCTCAGGCTTGGAGCACGGGGGAGAGTTGGAGGACGTAATAGCCTCACTCGTGGAAGGGAGGCATAATATCAGTCAGAGAAAAATAAGACATATAATTATTTTGGTTTTCTGTCATTTTTGAGTTGGAAGTTTTGCAGAAAGTTACAAGTCTGGTTGATTAAGTAGGAATCTATTCATGTTCTTTTCTGTTGCAGATAATAGAATATATGTAAAATTTATCACTATTAGTAATTGGTAATCGGAGGACCGTAAACCCAGACCCCTCGAAAGAAGGTTATGGGTAGGTTGTCCTTGTTGCCTATGATATTACACAGACAGTTATGGTCCGATCATATACTCTAATTAGTTACAGAAAGAAAGAATGATGTACTGTAAAAAGAGAATAGAAAGTACATAAGTAAAAAAATAAGACTGTAATGAAATATGTAAAGACAGAAATAACATGTTATAACTGAGGGTATTTCTTATATACTAAAGGAAATAATTTTGAAAATGCTTTCCAATTGTATATATATAACAGTTTAGAAGAAACACTCAAATAATGAAATTCTAGTAACACAGGATTTCAAACCCATATGTGGAAAAAGAAACTGTATATCAAAACTGTAAATTCTACGCATCTGAATTTTAGAAAAGGAAACAAACAAGAGGAGGGTCTCCTCAAGAAAACATTTCTTAATATTTTTCTTGACTGTGTATACATAAATATATATAATACTGATAATTTAGAGTATTGAGAACAGAACTTAAAAGGACAAATTCAATATCTTTTAAATCGTTAAACAATGCGACTAAAGGACTCAAGAATGAGAACAGTTAGACTCGTGCACCATTGTCGAATTACAAAACTCGGAGACCAAAATTAAGTCATTCTATAGACCTCGATATGTGAGAAAGAAGAATCCATCATTATAATAAATAAGAACAATTTCTTTACTGAAAATCGAGTCTAAGAAAAGTTTTCATTTATATGTTCTGCAAAAAACGAATACATTTAGACCAGGAGTCACAAATTGAAATGTGTCTGAGGAACAAAGATAACTAAGTTGAGAACTTGGTTCCAAGATAATAACATCTACAGACGAAATAAATATTAATTATTTAACACAGTTATACATAAAATTTAGCCCCGGCAAACCCATCCTGGATATTAGCTGCGGGAAATCCAGTTTAGCTAAACCATAGAACCGGAGTCAAGGACTTTATAAATAAACTGTAAAAGAAAACCCAATTCCAAATTGGTGCCAACAAGCTAGTTGGTGACCCAAAACCTTACTATAAGGAGTACCTGGTAGAGTCAGAATGAAAGATTAGGGAATCTGTAAGTTTGAGCACCAATTTGAATTACTATACATTATCATTAGCACGAGAATACATGCAGAAAATAAGATTAAGAGAATTTAGTATTCAACATAAATCTGAACGAAGGATACAATTAAAAAATAAAAATAAATTGTATTTTCTCACCTTAATGTCGCAAGTTGGGAGATTTGGGGCCGATTGACTGCCAAAGAAAAAGATGGAACATTAAATCTCTAAACCTGTAACCAGCTATAAAATAGGCGGAAATATAAAGGAAAAAGAAAAATATATATAACAAAGAAAAACAGGGTTTCACCTTGAATTTGCTGGGAGGTAGCATCGTGGAGGGCGAACTCATAATCCGAAGAGAACAACAGTATTGAGCAACCTGAACAGCAAATAATGGAGTATTTATATGAAGTATCAAAACTAAAACCTAATGCCTATACCTGCTATTCAAAGGTTAAGTAAGTTCTGTTGTTAGCGCATATGTGGAATGATGAAACCAGAAAGGTAAATAAACAAGCCTGGAAGGCTCGACTAAGGGCATAGATAGCCAATAGACCACTTGGATGTCGAGGAAGGAGGCGTAGCATGCCATTGTCGGAACCTGCAACTCATCCCAGAGGCAGAGAAGCTCTAACAGAGGAGACAAGCAAAATGAGTGAAAATACTTGTGCGAGAAGTTATGAGAGGGAGGGTCATTCCTCGAAACCCTAATTCCTTATCACTGTTGGATTTTCAAGAGGATAGAGCAAGGGAGGAGATGAGCCCACTTTTCTCAGTTATCAATCATGACAAAAGAATATTAAATGAACCCAATAACTAAATTCAATAGCTATTAACACTTCATATTTTACCATGAAAAAATCACGCAACCATCTCTGTTGGATGTCGTGTTAAGTACTGGTAAATTAAATAGACGCAAGGACGAAATGAAATGTCAAATTAAGGTTTCTGTAAAGCGAAAATGTAACATTATAGTTCATGGAATATATGTAATCCAATAATTGTATATATAATATTTCATAATAATTGTGGAATCAATGAAAATATATAGTTAGATATTGTTGAATTATTAATGTACAGTTGGAAATCGTCACTGATATGTATGATGAATTAATAATGAATGTGGAATATTTCGAAAAAGGTAACGCATAGAAATTTGTATCAAGGTTTGTTAAAATTTTTTTATGGGTAGTGTTGATGAATGTTATAAGTGGTATCAGAGCAACGTTGTAACGCTGGGACCTTATGGGTCAACTAACGTTTTAAGTTGTGTATTAAGGATGCACAGGGAAAGAAATTAGCAGAATATTATGAGGAGGGTGTCGACACAACAGCCACCGCCGAGTGTTGGGGAAACACAACCCCGACTGGAAATGAACCTAGAAATGTGGGTACAGCTGGGTGTGGAGCAGCACCATCAAACCAGTAGGCTATTGGAGGAACAGTAGCACCAAACCAACATTCCCTTAAACATTGTGCAGAAGTTACAAGAGGAAATGGAGAGGGTGCGAGACGATAATGAACATTTGATGCAAGAGCAGGAGAGGATAATAAAAATCCTCTTCGATAAACAGAATCAAGGAAATGAGAAGCCAAGTACTGATAGATATTTTCAGGAAGGAAATAAACAACAAACAAGAGATCATGACACTAACAGAATGGAAAGAAGTCAGTCTCATCGTAGTAATAAAATTAAGAACTATAATGACGCTGAATCAGATAATGTATCAGATCAGAAAGAAATGAAAATACAGAAGGTAGAGCTGCAAGGTGAATTTCGGAAAATAAAACCTCCTATGTTTGATAGAGTAGAGGAGGAAGTGGCTGAGGCATGGCTCATAAACATGAATAAGTATTTCCAAGTGTATGAATACAACAGTAATCTTAAGGCCATATTGGTTATATATCAACTAAGGGGGAAAGCCACCTTATGGTGGGAGGAAGTGAAAAACATCCGTAGTATAGATGACTAAGATGTAACTTGGGATGCATTCCAGCAGTATTTCAAAGATAAATACTTAACAAAACTCTTTTATGATGAAAAATCTAGGGATTTTCATGATTTGAAACTGGAGAAAATGACAATGGATGAGTACATCACTAAGTTTACGTCCTTACTTCCTTATGTTCCCTATTTAAGAGATGAAAAGGCTAATGTACAACGATTCCTGAGTAGTTTTCTGACTCATATGAAAGAACATATTGAGTGTGTGAATCCTAAGAATATGGATGAGGCAATCATAAAAGCCAGAATGTGTTACTAGTAAGCTAAAGCAAAAGGTGAACAAGGTAAAGGTTGGCAGGCAAAGAAAGAGCATAAGGGTAGTTCTGGTTTTAAAAGAAACAGAACCAGCAATTTCAAAGGTGTTGCCAAAAGCTCAGTTAGCAAACAATTTGGAAGGAATCATCAAAGGATAAGGTGGCCTGCAAAAGACAAACCCACAGAAGCCTCCAGCAAACCGAAACAAACTCAGAACCAGAAGCCACCTTTACAATGTTAGGGGTGTGGTGAGGCACACTACTACCGAAATTGTCCACAGCAAGGTAGAAGTGAGGCAGTGACAAATTTACAGGAGGCCTCAACAGTGGGTGATGTTGTCAGGAACATACCCAGAATTAATGCAACATTGGAGGACCGGCAAGCAGACTACCAACCAACAATAATTGAATTGGAAGGTAAACTTCTATCTCAACCTGCTTCTATTTTGGTAGACCTAGGTACAAGTTTAAGCTATGTAAGTCCCAAAGTAGTAGAAATTTGTAAATTACAAAGTCATAAATTCAGAAACCCATGGATAGTACAGTGAGCTACTAGAGCTAAGAGGAAAGTTAGTGCCAAAATACCGAATTGTGCACTAAAAATTAGTGAACAACAGTTAACTGTGGATTTGAATATACTACCTCTGGGTTCTTATGATGTGCTACTTGGCATGGACTGGTTAGAGAAGCACTAGAAATTGGTAGACTGCAAAGAAAATATTATCTATTATATAATGCAAGATGGAACCCGCCAGGAAATTCAAGGGATAAAGGAACCTTTACAACTGCGTCCAATTACAGCATCTCAAATGGGCAAGTGCGTGAGGAAGGGATGCCAACTGTATGCCATATAGGTGTGCTTTACCAATGTCAGAGAGAAGGCTCCAATGCTAGAAAATATACCAATAGTACAGGAGTTTAAGGATGTATTTTTGGAGGAAATACGGGTTTTACCACCAAGAAGGGACATAGAATTCACCATTGAATTGGTACCTGGAACATCACCAGTTTCAAGAGCGCCCTATCGAATGAGTGTACCTAAATTAAATAAATTAAAGATGCAGTTACAGGAATTATTAGATAAAGGATATATCCAACCAAGGTATCTCCTTGGGGAGCACCTGTACTATTTGTGAAGAAGAAAGACGGGATGCGAATGTGCATGGATTACCGCCAACTTAATAAACTGACTGTTAAAAACAGTTATCCTCTACCACGAATTGATGATATGTTTGATCAGGTGAAGGGAGCGATAATATTTTCAAAGATAGATCTAAGGTCGAGATACCATCAAATTCGAATAAAGGACAAAGACATACATAAAACGACTTTTCATACCAGGTATAGACACTACGATTTTGTGGTGCTACCTTTTGGGTTGACCAATGCACCAGCAACCTTTATGAGGTTAATGCATAATGTATTTCACCCCTATCTGGATAATTTTGTGTTAATTTTTATTGATGACATTTTAGTTTATTCTAAGAATGTAGAGGAACACAAGGAACACCTGCGGATAGTGCTGGAAATGCTAAGGAAGCATCAACTGTACGCCAAGTTCAGCAAGTGTGATTTCTTCAAGGAATAAATCCAATACCTTGGTCACGTAATTTCTGCTGAAGGTATTTCAGTTGACCCTGAGAAGATAAAAACGATTATGGAATGGAAAGTATCTCAAAACGTGGCAAAAATCCGATCCTTTATGGGATTGGCTGGTTATTACCGGCGGTTTATTGAAGGTTTCTCAAAAATTTCTTTTCCAGTCACTTCATTACAAATGAAAGGAAAGATATTTAAATGGAAAAAGGAATTTCAAGACAGTTTTGACAAACTGAAGCAGTTATTAACTACCTCTCTGATGTTAAGGTTAGTTGATCCTAATAAAGAGTTTGAGGTCTGCACAGATCCATGCAAAGAAGGATTTGGGGAAATTTTGTCACAAGAGGGTAAAGTGGTTGCCTATCAGTCACGAAAATTAAAGGAGCATGAGCAGCGACACTCAGCTTATGATTTGGAGTTGACAGCAGTAGTGCATGCACTCCGGGTATGGAGGCACTACTTGCTTGGAAAAAAAATTGTGCTCAAAACTAATCCCAGCAGCTTAACCAGCTATTTTAAGCAAGTTTATCTCAATTCTCGCCAGGCAAGGTGGAATTCTTTCCTGAGTGAATTTGATATTGATATGAAACATGTAAAAGGTAAGGAGAATAGAGTAGTTGATGCATTAAGCAGAAAATTGCATGGTTTTTATGAACTATATTATAATCAGGTTCTGTGCGGATTTCTAGAGAAAATAAAAGCAGAAACAGATAAAGATCATGAATACAAGTTTATGTGGCAGCAAGCAAAAGAGTTCAAAGACCAAGGAAAACCTGTTGAATATGAAATTGATAAGGATGGTTTTCTAACTTTCAAAAAGATAATTTTTGTTCCAAATATAATGGATTTCAAGGAATTGATTCTAAATGAATATCATCGAAGTAATTACTCTGGACATCCTGGTTATCAGAAGATGTTAACAACAATAAGGAAGAATTATTTTTGGCCTAGTATGAGGAGAGATATAGTTGAATATCTAAACAAATGTTCAGAATGCCAGCAAGTGAAAGTGGAGCACTAGCACCCAGCTGGGCTGATGCAGCCTATACCAGTACATGAGTGGAAGTGGGAGGTGATATCGTTAGATTTTATCACTGGAATACCAAGATCAGAAAAGCATAATGACTCTATAATGGTATTGGTGGATGGATTAAGCAAATAAACACACTTTATACCAGTGCAGTCCACTTATAAGATAGTGCAGATAGCGGATATATTTATGCGAGAGATCTTCAAATTGCATGGAATTCCAAAGACTGTCATATCTGACAAGGATGTAAAGTTTACATCAACATTCTGGAAAATGTTGTTCACCAGTTTGGGGACTCAAATTAACTTTAGCACTGCTTACCATCTGTAAACGAATGAACAAACAAAGCGAGTAAATCAAATTTTGGAGGACATGTTATGTATGTATGTAATGCAACAACCAACTAGGTGGGAAGAGTATTTACACCTAGTGGAGTTTGCATACAATAATGAATATCAGGAGTCACTCAAGATGATTCTGTTCAAAGACGTATATGGGCAACAATACAGAACTCCTATTAATTGGAGTAGCCCAGAAACCAAGTTGATGCTTGGACCCAACATGTTAACTAAAAAGGAGACAGAAGTAAAGAAGATCCGACAAAATTTGAAGGCAGCCTAGGATAGGAAAAAAGTGTATGCATACAATTAAAGGACCTATCATGAATTTGAAGAGGGGGGCCATGTCTACGTAAGGATTAAGCCAAAGAAAAACACTTTAATATGGGCCTCATGTGCCAAGTTGGCTCCCAAATTTTGTATCCCATTCCAAATATTGGAATGAGTAGGACCCGTGGCTTACCGATTGGCCTTGCCCAGTCATATTCGAGTACATAACGTTTTTCATGTATCGTTATTGAAAAGATACATTCACGACTCAAAACATATAATCCATTGGCAGAATATTCAAGTATAATATGAATACCAGATTGATTAAAGATGTTAAGATTTATGAGTAAAACTAATTCAAGATCATTGTTTGTAGGTCGATCCAGATGGAGAATTTCTGGTCGAACCTCACAGTATAATTGATCGGAGGGAAATCATGCTCCATAAATGAGCCATCGCCAAAGTTAAAGTGCAATGGAAGCACTTTGGCCCGGAACAAGCTACCTGGGAGGATGAAGGTTTTGTTCGGGTAGCCTATCCTGAAATTTTTGCTGGAGCAGAATGAGAACACCAGGGATGGTGTTCACTTCTAGGGGGGAAGTTGTAACCGTTGGTTTAATCATTAACGATTGGTTAAGTTATTTGTTAATATTTTTCAAACATTTACTTTTATTATGTTAAAAACAAAAATATTGTGAACAAAAATTTAATTTTTGAGTAATGAAAATTGATTATGGAATTGGTTCCATAAAGGTAAAGACTGATGGTAAAGTAATTTCAAGATCTGAGAGTTATTTGAACATAATTCAATTCAAACAGTTTCCCAAACTCTTAGGATAAAAATTTAATCCCAGCGAAGTTTGGGGGTTCTGTTCTTCTCTGGAGAAAAATTCTTGGACTGGTGCTAACCAGTGGAATACTCCAATTTTCGGTTACTACTGGAATTGGAGACTTGACCAGATTGTCCCAAAGTCTATTCCAGAAGTTTTGTTAACAACAAGGGTCAAGCTTGGAGCACGGGGGAGAGTTGGAGGATGTAATAGCCTCACTCGTGGAAGGGAGGAATAATATCAGTCAGAGAAAAAGAAGATAGATAAGTATTCTAGTTTTCTGTAATTTTTGAGTTGCAAGTTTTGTAGAAAGTTACAGGTCTGGTTAATTAAGTAGGAATCTATTCATGTTCTTTTCTGTTGCAGATAATAGAATATATGTAAAAGTTATCACTATTAGTAATTGGTAATCTGAGGAACGTAAACCCAGACCCCTCGAAAGAATGTTATGGGTAGGTTGTCCTTGCTGCCTATGATATTACACAGATAGTTATGGTCCAGTCATATACTCTAATTAGTTACAGAAAGAAATAATGTTGTACTGTAAAAAGAGAATAGAAATTACAGAAGTAAAAAAATAAGACTCCAATGAAATATGTAAAGACAGAAATAACATGTTATAATTGAGGGTATTTCTTATATACTAAAGGAAATAATTCTGAAAATGCTTTCCAATTGTATATATATAGAAATTAAGAAGAAACACTCAAATAATGAAATTCTAGTAACACAGGATTTCAAACCCATATGTGGAAAAAGAAATTGTATATCAAAATTGTAAATTCTACGCATCTGAATTTTAGAAAAGGAAACAAACAAGAGGAGGGTCTCCTCGAGAAAAAATTTCTTAATAGTTTTCTAGACTGTGTATACATAAATATATATAATACTGATAATTTAAAGTATTGAGAATAGACCTTAAAAGGACAAATTCAATATATTTCAAACCGTTAAACAATGCGACTGAAGGACTCAAGAACGAGAACAATTAGACTCGTGCACCATTGTAGAATTACAAAACTTGGAGACCAAAATTCAGTCATTTTATAGACCTCGATATGCGAGAAATAATAATCCATCATTATAATAAATAAGAACAATTTCTTTACTGAAAATCGAGTCTAAGAAAAATTTTTCATTTATATCTTCTGCCATAAATGAATACATTCAAGCCAGGAGTCACAAATTTAAATGTGTCTGATGAACAAAAATAAATAAGTTGAGAACTTGGTTCAAAGATAATAACGTCTACAGAAGAAAGAAAGATTAATTATTTAACACAGTTATACATAAAATTTGGCCCCGGCAAACACATCCTGGGTATTAGCTGTGAGAAATCTAGTTTAGCTAAACCATATAACCAAAGTCGAGGACTTTATAAATAAGTTGTAAAAGAAAACCCAATTCCAAATTGGTGCCGAAAAGCTAGCTGGTGACCCAAAACCTTACGATAAGGAGTACCTGGTAGAGTAGGAATGAAAGATTAGTGAATCTGTAAGTTTGAGCACTATACATTATCATTAGCACGAGAATACCTGCAGAAAATAAGATTAATAGCATTTAGTATTCAGCAAAAATCTGAATGAAGGATGCAATAAAAAAAATTGTATCTTCTCACCTTAATGTTGCAAGCTCGGAGATTTGGGGCCGAACGACTACCAAAGAAAAAGATGGAACATTAAATCTCTAAACTTGTAACTAGTTATAACATAGGCAGAAATATAAAGGAAAAAGAAAAATATAAATAACAAAGAAAAACAGGGTTTCACCTTGGATTTGCTGGGAGGTATCATCATGGAGGGCGAACTCATAATCTGGAGAGAACAACAATATTGAGCAACCTGAATAGCAAATAATGGAGTATTTATATGAAGTATCAAAACTAAAGCCCAACGCCTAAACCTGCTAGTCAAAGGTTAATTAAGTTCTGTTGTTAGCGCATCTGTGGAATGATGAAACTAGAAAGGTAAAGAAACAAGCCTGGAAGGCTCAACTAAGGGTGTATATAGCCAATAGACCACCTGGATGTCGAAGAAGGAGGCGTAGCATGCCATCGCCAGAACCTGCAACTCATCCCAGAGGTGGAGAAGCTCTAACAAAGGAGACAAGCGAAATGAGCGAAAAGACTTGTGCGAGCGGTTATGAGAGGGAGGGTCATTCCTCAAAACCCTAATTCCTTACCACCGTTGGATTTTCAAGAGGATAGATCAAGGGAGGAGATGAGTCCACTTGTCTCGGTTATCAATCATGACAGAAGAATATTAAATGAACCCAACAGCTAAATTAAATAGCTATTAACACTTCAGATTTTACCATGCGGAAATCATGCAACCATCTCCGTTGGATGTCGTGTTAAGTACTAGTAAATTAAATAGATGCAAGGACGAAATGAAATGTCAAATTAAGGTTTCTGTAAAGCGAAAATGTAACATTATAGTTCATGGAATATATGTAATCCAATCATTGTATATATAATATTTCATAACGATTGCAAAATCAATGAAAATATATAGTTAGATATTGTTGAATTATTAATGTACAGTTGGAAACCGTCACCAGTATGTATGGTGAATTAATAATGAATGTGGAATATTTCAAAAAAGGTAACGCATAGAAATTTGTATCAAGGTTTGTAAATTTTTTTTTTATGGGTAGTGTTGATGAATGTTACACTATTTTTATTTCCATTATGTCTGTAAGCATATTTCAATCATTTGATATTAATAAAATGAAGTGTTATTTCTGTTTCATCTTTGTATTTATGGTTATATGTGTATTATGTTGTGTTCTTGCATAAATCCGGATTAGGGGTCCCACTTGGTATCACATCGGGGGATTTGCGAGATGGAAATGGACGTTGTAATGATTTTTTATGATGGTCGATATGTGAAAATGTGATGGAGGAGGAGGTGACTCGTAGGAAGGGGCCCACTTAATATCGCATCGGCATTTTGCAGTGATAACCAACGAATATGGTAACGGAGCATGCGATTGTCGATATGCAATAAAGGTAAGGGGTCCTACCAAAGGTTTTAAGCAGTGGTTTGTAATGTGGTAAGGTTTATGGTATAATGTTATATAACATGGTTGTTCGATGGGTGGGAGGAGCTATAACCTTAAAATTTTGGACTTTAATATAAGTGGGTTTATAAATTAATAAGTCCTGAAAGGTTATGTATGGGGGTTTAGAAAGAAATGAGGCGTAGGACTTTAGAAAATGGAAAAATGAAGGGTAAAAGAGGGTAAATGAAATGAATGAGGGCAGAAATGAAGTTTTCTCACCATTACACCTTCTCAGCAACACTTTCCTCTTTCCATTGAACTAAAAGGGCAGATTGATTCCTTTGAAGTCCTTGATAGTCGGGATTTCTCTTCTTTGTCTGGAAATAAATGACACCCATGGAATATTATCTTCAATATAAAAGATCTAAAAATAATAATTAGTCACTTTGTGATACTATAGATTATAGGGTACTAACAGAGGCTCGAGTTGGGGATGGCAGCTCCCTCAGGAGGTGTCAAGAACATTGTAGATTAGTAACCTAATCCATTGGGTTGATCCCAAATCTGCAACTTAATCCACTACAACCTTTGTGGTTGAAAATCTGTAATCATTTGTTATAAACCTCAGACAAGAATATGATCTATGTACTACAATCTGAAATGAAACTACAACTGAACTTATGCACTGCAAACCATCAAATTGAAATCACTGCTGCACCCAGAAAATCTGAATGTTGAAATCTAAACTAAACTGAAAGTTGAAAGCAATCTTAGACTAAAATAGAAATGATGCTAAAAGTAATGAGCTTATTTTCACGCCCCTTACATCTAGTCTGATAAAAAATTATCCCATCAAAAAATAACCGGATTCCAATGTAACTAGTCCAGCAAATGACTACATGACTGATTCTCGCTCACTTTCTTGAGTAGGAGGAAAAGGGAAAATAACCACTCTCCTTTTAATTGCGTTGAACATAAACTTTCAATTTTTTCCTTGAATTCTGTAGCAAACCATTCATGGCATAAGACACTCCTTCTTTAAATGATTCTAAGAGGTCAGGAAAAGGGTCTTTGAAAAATACTTGATCTCGAGGATTCAAATAAAAAGCTTCATCTAGGACTACTCTTTGGTCCAATTTGTCATGCTCAGTATCCTTTTCAAAGAGAATATCTATACATTGATCTTCACGGTCATCTGATCTAGCATCTTCATTGTAAACCAATATGTTGTGCTCAAGCAAACTTGATTTATCTTAACTAAGATTTCTTAATTCTGTCTTAAGACTATCATTTTGAGGAGAAAAAGTAATTTCTAGCAATAAGCCTTCTTGAGAATGCGAAACAGTGTCATCATCAATCTATTCTACATTTTTTTCTTGATGAAGAATGAATTCAGTACACAAATCAGTAGTAGAATAAATAGAATTGATCTCCTGATCACATAAAAATTGAGAGCCTGGTTGCATGCTTAGAATCTGATTAATCTCTTCTTTAGTTAAAGGGGGAGGTAGTATTTTTTTTCTTTGGACTGACCAACAATGGTTTTCTTTTTCCAGTGTAGATTGATCATGATATTGAATCTCTTCTTTAGTTCTATACACAAGAGCAGATGGATTATCATTTATTTCCAAAGAGAGATCTTGTGGACCTATTTTCATTTCTTGATTGATTTCAACTTCAACTAAATTCTCTTGCTCGTCATGACAATTAACTTGAGAATGAAATCCATAAAATACTTCTAATAGATCCTCATCATTCATATATACTAGATCTTCATCAACACTTTCAATGTATTGTATGGAATCCTTAAATTGATCACAACAGTTTTCCACCAATGACAAAGATGGGGAATATTCTTTATAATTATTATAAAACACTTTGTGGAAATATTTTAAGGAAAACAAGCTACCAGGGTTTAAACCTTCATACCAGTTCCTCACTTTTCCTTCTAATGTTGCCATAAACATATTCATGTGACAGTCCTCATGCCATTCAAATTTCAACTTCCATGAATGTATGTGAAATTTAATGAGATGTAACAAAGCATCATCAACATTCTCATCTTGAAAAATAGGAAGATATCTTTGCCAATTTACCTAAGGCATTTTTTTTGGGAAGCCTGGAATGTAATCTTTGTTCATTGGAGCATATCCCCTTGCAATTGATCCCATCTCGAGCTTGTGGAGTCACCAGTGAATCTTTGTTTCTGAATTTTGTTGCCAATGGAGTTGCCAGGTGAAAGGAACAACCTTCTGGTGTTTGATTTTTATCCACCATCAAAACTCAAAACTGAAACTTGAAGTGAATTACTGGAGATAGTTCTTCCCCAGTATGGTCGCCACTATGTTATCACTTCATAATTCTGAGGCTGCAGACATAATCTTGGAGGCAACATCAAAACCACTTCGGGCCTAGGATCTAGCCCTCCTAGACCAGAGAGGGATCTCTCTATTAGATATAGCTTTGTTGATTGGGAATTTTAGGCTAGTTATTAGATGTAGAGTTTGGATTTTAAATTGGTTTGGTGGGAAGAGCAAGGGAAAGCCATTGGGCAATGGATTCAAAGAGGCTCGAATGATTAAATGAAGAAATATCAAGCATGAGTGAAACAGGGCAAGATAGGTGCACTACCATGGATCTTTCAGACTTTTGAATGTATTATGAAAAGAGGAAATGTAAGACAAGGTAGAGACTAAGGAGTAGTTAAGAATTCCCCAATCTATCCTAGGATGTAAAGTTCAGCAGAAATTGAGGAGCAATTAATAATTCCTCGATTTGGCATCAGTGGGAAAACATAGACTATTGTAAACACAACCAAAATAGGGTGTTCTAGATAACAAATCCTATTCTTCACACTTTCTATTTTACAACTATATTGCAGAAATATAGAGAAACAGAAACAATGGAGAAACACATAAAAACAAGAGAATAATTCACCATTTCAGACACCACACGAATCCTGAACAACTGATCTTGTATTACTCTTCAAACAGTCACTTAAAATTCAGTGAACAACATTACAGAATGGGATTGTTCCTCATTGCAAATTCCCCCCCCCCCCTTAATACTTCGAACAATGAATTATTTATGCTATTCCTACTGACTGATTACAATGAATGCAGTAACTAACAGTTACTTTCTTTTTAACTATATAACAAATAAGTACTAACATCATGTGAAAGTAAAGCCGCTGGAGTTATCAAGGATATCCGAACATCTGGCACTATTTCAATTCCCTTTAAACGATCACTTTGATCGAAGCTCCCATCTTCTTTATAAAGACTGATGACACATGTAAAACTTATTATCAGTCTTTGAGGAAGCGATTGCAACAGGGGTGACATATGTAAAAATTCTCCCTTCTTCTCAGGATTTTTGTATTAACAAGATATTCTTTACCTTTCGAGAGCTGGACAACATATAAGAATAATGATCTGCATTCATTGGTTGCTCTCCGTGCTATTTGAGATTTATTAAGCACTGTGACAGCTAGAAGATACGCTTTTAACAACCTTGAATATGCCTTGTCACATATTTATCTGTACTCTGTAGAGATTTTCAAACTTGACTGTGCTTTTAGTCTTCTGCACGTAGTTATCTTTCTAGTAGATTTTGTTAGCTCACTCATATGCAAGCCTCATACTCCTTTAGTTTCACTGATGGACTATAGTGGAGTTGTCGTGGTGAGAGCGAGTAGGTGGACATGAAGCAGCAAAGGCGCGTGGAGCAGCGGTCGGTGGGGGATGGTATCGGAGCAGAGGGAAAACTGTTTTAGAGGGGGGAAAGGGTGGTAAGCAGTATTGGAGTAGGGGGGTGCGAATTAGCCAGGGTGACGTGTGGAGGGGATGGAGGTAATGGATGCCGCTTCTTTCGGACCCCCCCCCCTTGGTTAACGTTCAGCGGCTAAGGGGGGGCCGAAAAGCATTGTGATCCATCCGATGTATGGGGGAGAGTGGAGATGATGGATAAGGTGGATGTCATTTAACATGGTAAGGAGGTGGGACCCGACTCATATCACAAATCGTAGGTCGGGCAGCTGTGTTAATATGAAAGAAGTGTAAAGTTTAGGATTCAGGGAGTCCGATCTGCGGTGGGAATGGAAGGTGACGTGGCAGGGAAGGTGGGGTCACCCGCAAATCGCGAATCACAGGTTTTACATATGGGAACGGGAGGTAAGTGCTAAGATTTGTGCAATGTGAAGTGCAATGGAGGAAAAGGGTGACGTTGTAAGGAGGTGGGCCCACCCGCAACATCGCAAATTGCAGGTCTTACATATGAACATTGGGAGGTAAGTGTTAAGATTTGTGAAGTGTGACTTGCGGTGGGCGGAGGTGACGGTGACAGCAGAGCCTACTGATATTGCATCGCAACATCCAAAGTTTAACCTGCGATAACTTATCGATAAACATAAAAGTTTCTGATTGCGATGTGCGATGGGCGGTGGTGAAAGGGGTCCCACTTGGTATCACATCGAGGGATTTGTGAGATGGCAATGGACGTTGTAATGATTTTTTGTGATGGCCGATATGCGAAAAGGCAATGAAGGAGGAGGTGATGCGGCGGAAGGGTCCCACTTAATATCGCATTGGCGTTTTGGAGCGATAACCAACGAATATGGTAACAGAGCATGTGATTGCCGATATGTGATAAAGGTAAGGGGTCCTATGAAAGTTTTTAAGCAGTGATTTGTAATGTGGTAAGGTTTATGTTATAATGTTATATAACACGATTGTTCGATGGGTGGGCAGAGCTATAACCTTAAAATTTCAAACTTTAATATAAGTGGGTTTATAAATTAATAAGTCCCAAAAGGTTATGTATGGGGGTTTATAGATAAATGAGGCGTAGGACTTTAGAAAATGGAAAATTGAAGGGTAAAAGAGGGTAAATGAAATGAATGAGGGCAGAAATGAAGTTTTCTCATCATTACACCTTCTCAGCAATGCTTTGCTCTTTCCACTGAACTGAAAGGGAAAATTGATTCCTTTGAAGTCCTTGACAGTTAGGATTTCTCTTCTTTGTCTGGAAATAAATGACAGCCATGGAATATTATCTTCAATATATAAGATCTAAAAATAATAATCAGTCACCTTGTGGTACTATATATTATAGGGTACTAACAGCTACCTCTGCACTTCCTGCTCCCTCTACATCATCCTAGGTCTGCCCTCCACTTCACCATGATCCTCTGCACCCACTGATCCAGTCATCCCCGCTATTTTCTTAAGGCTCCCATAGCACGTATGTGATCCAAGAGTTTGGAACCTCAAGGATCCTACCTCCCATCTATATCTTCTCTACAGATAAATATCACCTGACCTCTTCTCTCGAGGTACATTAGCGCTCATGGCCACATCATCATCGGAGACACCATCTTCTTTAAGTACCGTGGCCTTGGAATCAAAATATTCCTTGTCCTTCTTCCTTAGAGGACAATTGGTGGTGAAGTGCCCAAGTTCAACACATCTAAAACATTTGATCTTTGATAGATCCTGCTTCTTTATCCCTTGTTGATTCTTAGATGTCAGGGCTACATCTTCCTCTTCCTCCTTCTTCACTTTTCTTGATTCAGTGCCGGTTTGTCTCTTGGTCATTCGACGAATTTCCTCTTGTCAGAGGATAGCCCACATGTCGTCCTAGCTTGGAAGGTCTTTTCTGCCCAATATGCTTTGGAAAAATGTTTCCCATTCATCTGTGACTGCATTTAGAGAAATCCTCACGATGACATCATCATCCACTTTAACCCCCATGGCAATCAGTTGATCCTGGATCGTATGCAACCTGAAGAGGAAAGGATCTATTTCCTCCCCCTTATTCATCATAAACAACCTCATCTGGTTCTCCAGAAGCATCTTCTTATGGACGGATTTCCCTTGATACATTGTGGTTAATGCTTTCCACATATCATTGGTCGTCTTTTTCTCAGCTATGTGTGGGACCACATGATCCTTGACTCCGTCCATGATGAAGTGCTTATCATGCACTTCAGCTTCATTATGCTTCACGAGAAGAGAAACATCGTTTGGTGTAGCCAAGATGATTTCTGCATGCTCTCGTAATGTGTATGCCTCTAGGAAAATCAAGATTCTGGCCTTCCAGATAACAAAGTTGGACAAGTTGTCCAACCTATCCTGATCATGCAGTCCGTACAATGCCAACTAGCTAAGTAATAATCTGTCGAAACAGATACTCCTCTCCCTATTGTTGTTGCTACCTAAATAGTGGCCCAGCTCTAGTGTCCTTGGCGAAAAAGGCACTCTCTATAGTAACTTCTCCCTCTGCCAACTGATTTCCTCCCTTGGAAATCTGCCAAATCTTCTGAAACCCTCTTCGTTCACCTTCCTGATTGATCCTCATATTTATTTTTCAAAAATCTATTGAGTGATTGTTCTCCTCTCACTCATTGTCAACTTAGCTAGGCATGATTCGAAATCGACAAAATCTCCACCACACCAAAAACTGTTGAAGATATGAAGCTCTGCTTCCGGACTACAACAACTCTGCATAGCAACTCGAAACTGGATTGTGTCTCTTTGACTGGCCTCTACGTGATCATACTGGCTTAGCGTAGCGACTGCGCAATGCAGGCTGCTCATGCGTCACTCTATAAGGCTCTGTGTTGCCTCTGTGTCACCCAGTTGGGACTGCGTTAGCCCCCGCCCTTTACTAGGACTGCATCCTCCTGATGTTGCGCTGCCCTCTCCAGATCTCTGCTGCTTCAACTGCCACTCTGCAACAAAAAATTCTTCAACTGATTTGATGGAGATTCAACTTGATCTGCAATTATCTGATACCATGTGAAAATTTCTTAATCTAAGAAACCCTACTGCTAACTATTGATTTAATTCTCCTACTTGATTAATTATACAAGTTATTAATATGAATATTCAGAAAAATAGCGAAGTAAACACAAATAGAAACCTATAGATACAGATCATTTACTGAATATAACACACATATGAAAAAGTGACACACGGATTTTTCGGAAAAATGTCCCCAAAAAAACCTAATGCAGGAAAACCGGTGTAGCTAGCTCTAGAGGGTTTTATTATTATGCAGAATCTGAATACAACAATTTCTGGGCACCAGACATGGTTGGCCCTACAGAGAAAATCATGACAACAATACCTCTTTCACTCAGAGACAGAAAATATGGATGATTCACACCCTCAAATTGGATTTATAGAAATTGAGCCCTTTCTAGCCCACCGAAAACCCAAACGTTGCTCCTCAACCCTCTACGTCAGCCTTACTGGTCTGTGTCAGCACCTGCACTTCTCTGGAATGGCTTGCATCACCCTCTCTGGGCTTACACTACCCCTCCATTTCCCTGATCGGGTCTGCGTCAACCCTGAAGGGCTCCTGTTGCCTCTGCGTTGCCCTTGACTGGGCTTTGGCTGGACTACGTAGCACTGGATGCCCTCTGCACTGCTAGATATGTTGCTTCTCTGCCACTCTTGTATTCTTGGCCTTGGATCAGAATCCCTCGCCAATACCACCCCTCGTTGCACTGCAAACTCTCTATGAAATTCTTAGAAAACCACACCTTAACATTTGAGCTTATCTTCGGTGCTCTGCCAATGTGTGTGTCCTCCAAATGACCCCAAGCCCTTCTCTTATACATTTCTTGTTGGAAAACCAACAGCTGTGATATAATCTCTAAACAACGACTAAGATTTGAAGTTACTTGATCCACATCACTTGGAGCATTCTCATCACATGTTTAATTAATTCACTTTAATATTTTAATTTTCCTAATTTAGACTTAGGGTCCTTAATTAAAAATATTAATTATTTGAATAATTATCAAACCAGATGGAATTTCCCCAAACTCTTTCTCGGTCTTGGAGATCTCATGTACTCCAGCTCCTTCACAAAATTTCAGAGCTAGAGCACATCCAATTTTACCCAAAATCTCAACAACCAAAACCTCGTATCAGAATAGCGCAACATAAGTGTGTAGACGAAATTATATTAGATAGAGGGATCACAAAGAAGTAAGAAACTTGAGGAGTTTAGAGTGAAGCGATGGCGCTTTGGAGGAGCAAGAAGGTGAGAGTCATTTAATTATTCCCATATTTAGGTTATAATTAGAGATCATTTATCAACAAAGTGATCAATGATTATGGTGTTGTGAAAGATAAAAGTTAACATAGGAGCGCAACACTTAGTTTCTTTTAGTAATGGTAGGATTTCGTCACTTGATAGTGTCAGGAGACAAAACATAAGTTTTGTCAAGAAGGAACCATCAATCGATAGTTCCAGGACATAATAAGGTTTCCCCATGAGTTTAAAGTGGTATCGCTGCAAAGTTTCGGGTGTCGAGAAAAGTCCAGTCATAAGACAGAAAAACAGTTGACTGAAGCAAAGTTCGATTACCCGAAATTGGAATACCCCGTCGGTTTTGTTACATTAATTCATTGACGAGTTGAGCTTTCGTGACCTCGAGAGACGTAAGGTTAAGTGGGTCTTGCCTGTGGATTCTATCTTGACGTGTTTTTGTGAATGCCTTTCCATTACGCCAAGATTTAAAGAGTGGGTCGAAGATTAAGTGGAGGACTTGAGTAGGACCCATCCAAAGGTCTCTACCTGACAGTGTTTGTAGTCACGTATTACATTAAGAGTCAGGATTGAGTGAGCGGGCATATGTGGAGTTAACGACACAATGAAAGTGGGAGGAAGGGTCATGTAGAAATATTAAGTGGACCCAACCCGGAGGATTGTGCACAAGTGTGAAAAGGTGAATCCAAGTTATATAGGAAGGTCGTATGAAGGACCTCTCCTTACGTAATTTCACTAAAAAGATATTGGTTCTGGGCTATATTTAGAAAAATAAAAGGGTTTGGATGACCACAAGAAGTAAAGATTCATTTGTGGCTTAAGGGAAAATTCAAGCTATGCAAGCAACACTAGGAGAAACGTAAAGAGGATCGAGACAATATAGAGGGGCATGCGATGATAAATGAAAGGGGTTGTATGTGAAACCGTTTAGACTCCTCCCACTTATAGTTAAATCTCCCATTGTAATATTTGTATAGAGGGATTTATATTCCACAACATCATTATGATAGGGTTGTAGGAAGCACTTTTTTTTTTTTGAAAGAGCAACTAGGCACTGTGGGATTTTAAAAAGCTAGAATTGGGCTTGCATCACTCTATACTTTAATTATCACTACTAAATATTCTGTTGAGATCAAAGGGCCTATCATCCACCTAATAATTATTGATATTTAAATTACTATTGTAGAATCTCCATTTTGAAATAGACACACCTATCGACATAATGAAAAATTTATTAACAAAGCGAAATTCGATGTGCTATCTCTTGATGTTTGTGGTGTAGCATGTGGTAGTCCCCACTTGTATATGAGGGATTCCATATTCATGACAAAGGAACATCACTATTGTCTAGTGAAGGGTGGTAAATATTTTATCATTGATTCACAGAAGGGGAAGTCTAAGAAATTTTTGAAGAGTTCCCACCAAGTTAAGACCTTGATTAGCTTAGGTAATAATTTCTCTCCTTGTTGCTTGATATTTTTGTTGGTAAATACGTCACATCAATATTTAGGTGAAAGATGAATTTCGTTGCTTTCTTATCAAAATTGAAATACCGTGAAACTTGTGACTCAAGTTTCTTGACCAACATGATCTATTAAACTAAAATTATTAATCATTGTGCCTACATCTCTATAATATTCTCCACCTCCTACCAATTGCTTTTATTTCTCAAGATTTTCCATGAAGATAGGCTTTAGATCCAAAATATGATTTTCTATTTGAAATGATATGATGAGGACCATAACTCTAGAATTTATCTCCTTCAAAACTATAGGTTTCAAATTATTTTTAACATCATATGCTACCTTCGAGGTATTTAGTACATAAAATGCAAATTCAAATGATAGCCATAAACACAACTTTTGATGCTTTATTTGAAAATTAAATTCATATAAATTGAGCATATGTCTGGCTTATTCTAAAGAAAACATCCATTGGGTTAGTGGGACACATAATTTGTAGTATTTAACATATGATCCATAAACTTGAATGAATATATAACATCCAAGTAAACTCTAATCAACAACCCTTAATAGACTATAGACTAGGTATATAAATTTATTAATATAATATGTAGATTCCACATACTTTGCATTTATTCTTAGGGGCTCATTATATCATAAGATTAATGCCATCCATATTATTAGTTTTACTTAGATCGTTAAGTTTTGTTGGTGCAATTAGATTTCAAGGGTTTCATTTTGTAAGGTAGTCAAGGTTCCAAACTCACAGTGGTTGGGAGGAGACACAAAAGAAAAATCGAGCCATGTTAAGGGTTGATATGGCCCATGTTAAATGTGATATCTAGATTATTTTGACAACTTAAATGCCATAACTCATAGTTTCTTCAACCATAAACTAATCTTACAAATCATAAATATACTAACAAATAAATAAATAAAAATATTCTTTGCTTAATTAATGGTTAAACAATTATTTTTTTGAACAAAACTAAATAAATTAAATTAATATATATTTAAATAAAACATAATCTTTTATAAATATAACATATACTCCAAACATTATTTCCCACAATATAAGCATCAATAGATTTATTATCATTATTTCTTAAAATTAAAATGGATAACATAGAAATAGCTTTTCTATTTAAAAAAACTTTTTTATTTCCTTTCCTTTCTTTAACTTAATACACCATTCATAAGAATCATGTTATTGAATTTATTTTCAAGGATTCATAAGAATCATGTTATTGAACTTATTTTCTTAAACCTAGAATTTTTTTGAAACCACACTTTCTTCAACATGCAAAAAATTTTCCTAACAACTCTAGACCTATGAATGATATAGATGTTTTCTTGATATATCCATAACAATTTACATAGAAAAATACAAACATGAGAAAAAGATAGAATGAGGGGGCAGATATACCATGAACCTACCCATAAGCACCCTCGAAATTCCCACTGATTTTTTTTTTATAGATGTAACACGTGTCGACAGAGCGACGCATTTTGTAGCATGAAATGGAAAGGAGGATTAACCCATTTTGGATCATGAATGAATAGAACTATGCCACATGGATTCCACAAGGAATTGTTCATGAGTCATTATTGTTTGAACCTTGATAGGTGTCTAAAAAGTATAATCCTTGATTATTGATCATATCTTCAACCTATTCTTACACTTTATAATTTTGTCTTGTAGTAACATTTCGATATTCAAAATGCCAAGTTTTAAGGAACTTAGGAAATGGTGAAATATGAATTTGTACTTAAAGGTTACAAGGAAAACGACCTCACGTAGGCTTGAAAGGTTGTATACTTATCAAAAATTTGGTGCCTCTTGCCAAGTGTGACAACATTTGATATCATAGACTTATGAATACAATAAACCAATGTTTTATTCATAATCATGGAATTTATTTAAACTAATAGTTTTCAACTAGACTTGGGAAAAATACAATAAGCCCATGCTTTTTTCATTATCATGGAATTCATTTAATAGCGGGAAAAGGAGAAAGAAAAGCACATGGCCAAAAAATAATCATACTATGCATAAGTAAGGGATTCCTATAACTTGGTATCATACTATGCATAAGTAAGGGATTCCTATAACTTGATATCATACTATGCATCTTACTGTGCATAAGTAAGGGATTCCTATAACTTGATATCATACTATGAATTGTTTTTCTCTGAAGTTAACCTGATATCACACTATGAAGAGTTTTAGTACCATATATTAATGAGTGAGTCCAACATTTATGGTATTAAAGAGTGATCCCTTGCAACCAAATTGACAATGTAGGGACCTAGTTAGAGAATTAAATTTCATTTTTATTTTTATTTTATTCTTTAATACATGATTTCGTTTGAATATTATCTTTGATTCTATTTATATTTTCTCTGAGATCTTATTTTAAATACATATTTTTGCCTTCTCCTAATGTTGTTGTGGTTTTTTCAGGTTCGATTATTCTTTTTACTCATATACTTCTAAAAGATAATAGATCCTAACTTGCAAGGTATTAAGTTCTTTCACCATTTCTTATTGTATTTTTAGCACTAGAATGTCATGTTTAAGAGGTAATATGGTATCAATTTTGTAAACTAATTGAAATGAAGATGTGCCTATTGATGTTTTAACTATAATTGTTTATTGATGTTTTATCATATAATCTCACAACATATTTGAGGTGAAAGTACATGTTTTGTTTATTATTCTCTAAATTTTAAGTCTTATTATTTAATGATGATTAGCCAAGCTATTTTTTTTTAGGATAATAACTAGTTAAATGTTTGACTATGTTATTTTGTTGATGAAATGATATTAATTTTATTGAGTTAAAAGCAGGTGCATTAACTATTATTATCTTCATAAGTACAACAAATTTGGATGAAATATTCTCCTCCAAAATTTTCATGATGATATATGTAGTAGCTTCCCATGTGGGGACTGACGCCACTCACTTAGTGAAGTAGTTAATAGCTATAAGGATTTATCTATGATGACCACTAAATTGTGGATGAAAATAATGTGGGATAATAATATTCATGATCTAGATTAGATCATTATATTATTTGCCATATCTTAATGTTTTCAAAGTGGAAAAATTAGATGAACAAGATCACAAGACTATTTTTACCGATGCGTCTTAGTTAGGCAAATATGGGTTTGAAACATTCCAGAAGAAAATTGAGGTGTCAAACTGTGTTTTTTGGGGATACAATTTTTCAACTTAAGTGTAATACCCCCTAGCTCTATTATGCGCGCAGAACAATGACACAATAATCATCTTAATCGAAATCCTTATGTGAAAGCTATGCTAGTTGAAAGTTTACCTTCCTGTTTTAACCACCATGTTTCAAGAAGATGCTAAGTCAACCCCCATTATTCATGGAAAAGGTGCTAGACATGTGCTCATGATGAAGAATAATATAGAAGAGTCAATATTGTAACTCTAGTTAAGAGTTGAAGGAGTCAAACTTAACCACTAGTAGGCTATCAAGATGCGTTATAACTGGGCCACTAGGAAGAAAATCGTTCCATTCTATTGGAGTGCATTTTATCCCATAGATGAGAATAGTAATTGAGAGTGGATAGAGAGAAAAAAACTAGAGGGTTTGTTTACTGTAGCAGCCCATGGACCACGTCTCAATTTTTTTTTCTTGCATCCATTTACATTATGAGAAAGAGAGAGTAAAGCGACCTCATTTTCTAGTAGGGTTTTTTTCTCATAAGGGTTTCTTGGGTCATATCCCGTGTTATTATGGTTTTCAATGATTGTCTTTGTGTTTGTTCACTATTTTCCATATTTCATTTATTTCATGCATAAGCATAACACAGTAATTAACAAATCTAAAAATCTAAGGGAAATTAACCCTCATAGTGTATATTTTGAATTTTCATTATATCTTTAGTAGATTTGTTATGAGAATTATCCAGTGGAATATCCATGACAATTCACAAATCATATTAGTATCAAAGTAGGTGTGTTCGATTATTTTGTGGAAAGTTGCATGGGATCCATATTGGTTCAAGAAAAAAGTTATAAAACCCCAAACATGGCTAACGAATCTATTAATATCCCTCAAGATTCGACAAAGGAGAGGTTCTCAAGGATGGAAGAACATGTTGCAGATATAATTTTTAACATGAATGTCCTTATGGTGGCTATAGCAGACATTTTGGGAATCGAACAAGACGGAGGTTCTGACTAAGAGGTCAGATTAGAGGAGAAATTATGGGATTGGGAAGAACTAGAGAGGGAGCCTAAGAAAGAACCCAAAAAGGAACAACCCAATTTGATTGTTGTGAAACATTCATGGTCTATGTTCAATATGGAAGTGAAGGTTAACATCAAGCCATATCAAGGTGAGATTGATGTTTTGAAGTTGAATCACTAGTTACAGTAGTTGTAGGTTTATTTTTGTTAAAATTGGAAACTATCGAAAAATTCCACTTTGGACAACTCATTTGATGGAGATGATGATTGCATTGAATTCATATTTTTTAGAGGACCAAAATTGACCTAAAGATCATCAAATTTGGACAAGAAGAAATGTGTTTTCGAATTTATGCCCACACATGTGCAAATTGTCATGGTCGGCCACATCATCATGTAGGCTCATGAAGCCCAAGAGACATGTCACTTCACCCTCAACAACTTGTATAAATAAGAGAGACCTCCAACCTCATTTGGAATCTCACTCACTCACACATTCTTCTCTCTCCTCATATGATTGGTTCGTACAACTATTGGGAAGCTCTTCATCTCACACATGTGGCTGGAAAGGAGGAAATATTTATGGGTAGATTACAAGACTGAAATTTCAGCATTGTTTTAAGGTTTGACTAGCATTTACTATGCACTTTGACTCATCCTTTGACTTCAATTTTTGTGGGAAATTTTCATTTTTAGCAGGCCATATTGTTTGGCACAAAAAACGAGAATTTTTGGGCATTTTGACCTGCATTGACTACTGTTTGGATTATTATTTTGGGTTTACTTTGACTAGCTAAGGATGTCGAGTTTGACTACCTTTGACTGAGCTTCAAAGGGGATGTTTTATTGTTGCATTTACCATCTTTGAATTTATTGTTAGGGTTGAATTTGACAGGTTTGTTTTGACTTTCTTGTGAGGGGAAGTCAATTTTGAATTTTTGTACTCTCTCTGTTGAACATTTGATATAATAATAATAAGAATTGATCAAATGGTTTTCCTCATCTTGGGGTTTTTCCCTGACATATGCCAAATCTGGTGTCCTCTTGTCTTGGCTTGTCTTCTGCATTTTTGTTATTTATGTTCTATCTATAGTTGTTGTCAATGTGATTTTTATTGGGATACTAAACTGGAAATTTTCATTGGACTACCAAATAACATTCAAGTAATTGTGCTAAGCATAGAACATACCATTGTTAACTAAAATTAACAATTTTAGTGTTCACCAAATAGAGGAAGAACAAATGATTTCATGTGCACGTCTAAAAGTAGAGAGCCATACCCTAACTTGGTGGAAAAGACACATAGTAACGCTAAGACTAGAGGGATATCCTCTAGTGACTATCTTAGAATTTCAAAAATCTCATAAGTTCACAATTTTATCCTATCAGGTATATAAAGGACCAATGTATCTGGTGGCATTACTTTAGGCAAAGACAGGGGCAGAGTGTCTAGGAATACACCACATAATTTAGAATGATGGCCATAATGTTGGGTGTCTCCCCAAAGAACCCAAATATACTCCTCAAGTGTCTAGGGGGGTTACACAACCATATGTTGAATCAAGTAATGTTGTTCAAACCAAAAATGGTGGATGAGTCTTTCATGCAGGCACAAGACCTAGAGAACATAGGCCAAAACAAAGGGAAACCAAGTGCGTCAAAGCAAAAGGAGCACCAGGAAGCTTCCAAGGAATTGAAGAAGAAGTGGAAAGGGGTGAAGACAAAAGGATAATATCCACAACACACTAGTGCAACAATCACAACATCAATTGCAACCACCATAACATTGACAATCATATAGAGAAGAAGTGCTAAAAGTTGCATTTGGATCTCAAATCAGAGGATCAAAAGAAAGATGGAAAGAAGAAATATCTCATGGCCACAAATTCAAGTAATCAAGTGGAAATCAACTCAAACATGGATGAAAATATGGTTTGTACATCGATACAAAGGGGGTAAATTTGAGTGGCCTTCAACAACAATAATAATCATAAGGTAATGCCTAGGCTATTCCATATAAAGATACAATTTGGGATGGCAAAAATCGATGCTTCGTTCAACTTGTGATTACATACAAATATCATAGCAAAAAAACTAGTCATGAAACCAGGATTGGAGACTCATGACCATCCTAGACCATATCTATTAGTGTGGGTCAACAAGGAGGAAAAGATAAAGGTAAGCAAATAGTGCATAATCAAATTTGATATTAGTGTTGATTTTATTGATGAAGTAGAGTTGGACATAGTTCGACTTGATGTATGTGAAGTTTTGTTTTAGAGTCCTTATATGAACATGCAAGATCCAAATTCATGCACAGAGCCAACCAGTACCGCTTGATCAAGGATGGAAAATCCTTCATCCTCAATGTGCACAAGGGAAAGTCAAAGATCTCTTTAGTGAGTTCCAAACATGCAAAAAAATTGATCAATTTGAGCAAGAAGTATGATTTGTTGTTTTTAAGAGAAAATCAATATGATGAAGAGTCCATGAGAATTGAGTCATCCTTGGAGGGGCGCACTAAGTGTTGAAGAATGTAACTAGGTTCGGTCTTCATAAATTGTGCTTGAGTCAAAATGTAATATATTTGTCAAAAAAAAAAAAAAAATATATATATATATATTATTGTTGTTGAATTGACTCGTTAAAGCACGGGTTTCATGCTTGGGTTAATTGTCTTAGGTCAATCCTCCATTGTAGGCTTTAGGTTGTTGTCAAAGTAAATTCTTTTTTAGTCACGAACTCCTCCATCAAATTCTCCTTGTTGTCGACCTCAAACAAATATTCATCAAGTCAGCCTAACCTTATGTGGAGACATTTCTCTTCAAAGTACTCATGTCGGCTCATTCAAATGTGGAAACAGCTATATAAGGGAAGGTAAACTTTGCTCAACAATCATAGAGAAGAAATTCGTAGAAATTTCAGAGATATATTTTGGTACTACTTCAGAAGTTCGGTGCTATTACATAGGTTCGGTGTTATTACAGGGATACAAGCTTAGTGTTATTACTGAGTACAATTTTGATGCAATGTCAAGAACATAGGGCTAACACAGTGAAAAGAAATCGGTGCAAACACAGTGATAAGGATTCAGTGCAAACACATTGCTGAGGTATCGATGCAAACACATTGCTGAGGTATCGATGCAAACACAGTGATAAGGATTCGGTGCAAGCACAATGATGAGGTTTCGGTGCTATCACAGTGGATAAACTTTGGTTCTATCATAGTGGACATATTTTGGTGCTATCTTAGTGAATAAATTCAGTTTTATCACAGTAAATATGGTTGGTGCTCTATGCTATCTCAAGATACAAGTTTGGTGCCATTGTAAGGGTCAAAGTGTGAAGAAGGATGACTGATACCGGTGTGAAGACTGATAGAACTAAATAATGACATGGAAAGGTTGAATTGATGGATGGATGTACTCTTGAGTCTAAATTGTGGGGGTATTGGTCCTCTCATCTTATTTTGAATCTACTCAAGGAATAATTTTGACCGAGTTTTCCACCTAGAGTAGGGATTTTCCCTGGCTACATGCCTACATCTTGTGTTCTCTTCTATTTGTTGCTTGGAATTAGTCTTGATGATAAGAAAAGATAATTCGAAAGAAAAAAATAATAATAATGAAAACATCACAAGATAATGTCATAATAAGAGAAATCATTTAACTACCACGTTTTGGATTTCTCAACATGGAATTAGAGCTAAGGTCACAATCAAAGAAAATTTGAAGACCACTTATACATATTTGAAGTATTCTCATTGAAAGTTTATTTTTTCATTTGTATTGAAGATCAAGTTAGAAGGACATTTTTTGGGCTAATAAAACTAGGATTCAAAGGCATCTTGAAGGGTTGAGTATAAAATTTCAAAAGGACCGAGAAGTAAAAATCATAGTGAGACAATTTGATCATTTTAGAGAATGGGTGATCATTCTCGGTGTAATATAAGTTATCCAAGTTCAATGTAACCTCAGAAAACAAGTTCAGCAGAAAGGTCAATATAATTTAGAGATAAGTTTCAGTGTATGTGAGTAAGACAAGTTCGGATCAAACTTAGAGAAGGAGTTTCAGTGTAAATCGCAGTTACAGTCATAAAGGAGAATTAGGTCTCAGTGATATATGATCGAAGCACTGATATGTATAAGAGATGAGGCATTGTTATGGTCATTGATATGTGTAAGGCCGAAAAAGTG
Organism: Pinus albicaulis; assembly: GCA_034641835.2. Lineage (NCBI taxonomy): Eukaryota > Viridiplantae > Streptophyta > Pinopsida > Pinales > Pinaceae > Pinus > Pinus albicaulis. Next base: position 324,971,162 of record CM076575.1, read on the forward strand.
AATAATCATATTATATCTTCCACTCATTGAAGAAATGGAACTTGGTACAGCTGTCTGTGGAGATCTATTAAGGATATGAGATGATAGTACAAGCACAAGGAACAAGCTTATGTAAATAAATTAATTTTTCCTTACTTAATAAGATGCACTTGCAACAAGTCTAATGAGTTATCAAATCAGAGGTACATAAACACAAGGTACATATATTTATAATCTTTTAAATTTCTATTATCTCTAACAGTTCATATAATCCTTGTCTATAACTAGTCTAGGATAAAGATTGTACTATCTAGATAACATATTAGAACCCTAACCCTAATCCTCTAGGATTTACAAGTAATCTAGGATTTCAAGCAAAAGTCCTTGATTGAAAGAAGGAATAATGTTTCATAGGATTCCATCCTCTATGGTTATTTAGGAGATCTGACCTTGAAAAATTAAATCATGTTATTGGTATCACATGTTTTGCATGAAAGTATGTATTACATGAACAAAAGATCATGGCTTAATAAAAAGAGAACACTTCAAGGAATTATTACAATTTTTTTCAATGAATATCTCCAGGTATGTCATAGACTATACATCTTATAAAATTATCTTCATATAAAAGTACATTCATCTTATTTTTAAATTTGTGTTACATTGCTAACACCGCTATGTCTATCTTTATTGAATCATAAAGATTCTTATTTAGGGTGTGTTAGTGTCAGTGTTTGCATCATATCGCTAGTGATCAAATGGACTCTTATCATGTCTTGTTAGGTTCCCATAGTAAAAAAAAATCATTTCGCTAGGTCTTCAAGAAAAAATTTGGTCACTGGTCATTAGGTTTAGGACTATTTTCCACTTCTTCCAAAAATTTAAATTGTTGGTCCATGTCATCACTCAGCTGAGTGTATAATCGTTCAGATATTTTCATCATAATTTCATTCATCATCACCATGATTTCATTCAGTTTCGTGTCTCCATTAGTTCATTAGGGTTTCAAGGTCACCAAAACTCTCATTTCATGCATAAAATCCGACACTTGGAGTGATAATAGCTAATTTTCTTCAATAAATTTTGATTTCAAATATGTAATTTTATGTTTATATATTTAATAAGTACTTCATGTTCTTAAAATCTGTAGTTCAAGGTTTCAAAAAGATTCAATGTTCCAAATAAATGCCCAAAATATAGTTGCTACAAGAGAGTTGCTATACTTCTCAAGTACTCTTGGAAAAATGCATTTTTCTCTGTCATGGAGTTTCCAAATGAATTTCTTGATGAGTCAAATGATAACTAAATAGAAATATATTTCCAATGAGCTATCATGAGCTCAATTTGGAGTTCACGAAAGCCTCTAAAAGTGACCTGAAACTTCACGCTGCGCTTTTTGACCAGTTTTGGAAAAAATGGTTTTTTAGGGGCTTAACTCCATCATTTTCATTGCTTAAGGACATTTTGGATAACTAGACAATAAAAAATTTCCAATGATATATCGTGAGCTCAATTTTGACTTCAGAAAGTCATTAAAAATTCATCTTGAAGGTCACGATGCGATTTCTCAAGGGCATGCTATGCTTTTTCCATATTGTCTGTCATCTTCAGAATTTTGACTTTTCCTCAGTTGGTTGATTAATTCCATGGAGTTTTACTAATGTAAATGTGAAAATAAAATGTAATTATGTTTATTATAGTCACTAGAGGTATATACATCAAGTAAAATTGTATTTTTGGGTCAAGTGAATCAATTTCATCAAAGATAGGGATGAGTTTGTTGACCTCCCTAGTCATTAGGATTCTAGTTGAGGACTTTGGGAAACACCTCCAAAAGTCATGGATTCGACCCATGAGAGTGGGAGAATTTTTTTTTGGTCTATATCTTTCATTTTCTTTGCCATTCCAAGGGTTGGATGTTGTGTAATTGATCTTTGAACACTAGTGTAATCGGTTATTTTTGGCTGGAACTAATAGACAGAGTTGCAAATATTTTGGTGGGATTCCTGTGGTATGTGTTTTAGCAGTGTTTCCTCTTATGTTTTCATATGTTTGAATGTATTATTCTTTCCATTTTCATGTCCATCTCTCAATCTAATTGATTCATAATTTAGATAAGCAGAATTCATTATTTGATACTCTGTTTTGGAGGAATTATCATAATTGTGTTTCACTTTCTTCTAATAGAAACGAATTCATAATTCCTATGCTCATTTTGCAACCCTATCAGTCTACCACACTCACCAAGATACCTTAAATTTCTAAAGTTTGTGCCTACCTTGCCTCATTAGATCTCTGCAATTATGATCCTCAGTGCCCTGACCTAGTTCTTCCTAGACCTAATTCACCATCCAGTACCCAAAATAAATCAATCAAACCCTAGAGATTACTATACCTAGCCTAAAATTCTCATTATATAGTCAGTTTGGTTGTGATATCGTGGTTAGAGCCTTCTCTTGCCTAATAGGGATAACTACTAGGTCAAAGTGGTTTGTGGTTTCCTTTGATGGTATCCTTCTCAACCTTAGGAGATCTGGTGGAGTACTAACAGGGTGATTCATCATTTGATAAATATACCCTCCTTACATCCTTGATTATCCTTATAGAACCCTATACAAGTTCTCTGGAAAAACCTAACCTAAGGGTATGTTTACAATCTGTGAAACCATAGCCTACTTAGGGTTATTGGAAATGTTATTTGAAGTTTTTGATGATGATGCCATGTTTGGTGTTTTGGTATGATCATGAAAACCCTAATGTGTTAGGGTTGAATGATGATGTCTGAGAGCCTAAACCTTTGAAGTTTTGGTATATTATGGTTTTCTTTACTATGTTATGAAACCCTAGATATGTAGGGTTTGGTTGGGCCTATAAGAAAAACCCTTGTTATGTAGTTAAAGTAAGGTCTTATGAATGAAACCCTAGGTATATGCCCATTTGATTAAAACCCTTGCATGGTCTAGGCTAGCATATGTCTAATGTATTGTCTGACATATGATGTGATTTTGCATGGTGATGAATTCCTAGATATAAGTGTTTACCTAATTATTGATGGTCATAAGTCCTAGAGTTTGGAAACAATCCCTAGTCAAAGTTTGAAGTTCTAATTTGATGTTGCTTGAAAAATCTAGGGTTTGCTAAATCCTAGTAGTAGTTTAATTCTCTAGTATGTATAAATATATATAGTGATTGATGAGAATTTTTAGATGGAATATCTACGGTTTACATCAAATCCTAGTAGAAACTATTCATGTTGGTAATTAAGATGTGATTGGTTTTTATTGTTGGAGATCATGTATGAAATCTAGGGTTTACATGAAATCCTAGTAGGAATTATAACATATGAATTCTAAAAGTTGTTAGATGCATTACTTGACTATATTGTTTCTAGGGTTTGCTATACTAAGGAACTTGTCATCTTGTTGAGAATAATGTTAAGGCCCTAGATATAATGAGACTGATATATTAATTGAGTTGTTGATGTTATTTAGGGTTTGTAATAAAACCTGGGCAAGAAGTTGAAGTTATGAAGTATAGCCTCTTGCTAATTATGTTTGTAAATTCTAATGCTTCCATTATTATAATATTTTATTATGGCTAACTCCATGCTTCTATAGATCTGGTTGTACTTGCTATCTAAGTTGTGCAGATACATCATCTTCAAGATGGATAAGATGTTCGTTAGAGAAGTTTTTATGATAAGCATGATGACAAGGATGGAAGCCATGAAACATTCTCCAATGTCATAAGACGAAGCTGATCTCCCTAGATTAAGAGCGAGCCTAGATAGAAGAAATATCCCTAGTTGAGAGGGAGGGCATAACACAGTTTTTATTGGAGAATGCAGTTTGAAGGATATGTTGTTGCATGTGAAGTAGGAAAGGAAAGTGTATGTTTATGAATATCATGTCAAAGATTTGATTGATAGTCCTATTATGATAAGTTGAGAAGCAACATCTAATTGTCTGGAATACCCTGAAGGTTTGTATTTGATTATGTACATTTGAAAGTGCACTAATGATTGGGGTTGTGTTTGTACAAGTAAATCTCTCGAAGTTTTCATAACATGCTCTCTCTAAGTTTTTATAACATGCTGGTTACCGATCAGTTTGATTGGGAGAGATTTTTTGTTAAGGATTTGTTAGTGAAGCATTTCCTGGGAGGACATCTGGCTGACACATTATGTTGATGTTTAGTTCCCGAATTAAGAAAGGTGGCATTGATCATTGAGCTCTAACATGCAACTGTATCCCTCAGTAGTAAGCATGATGGTACTTAGAGATGTTGAAAGCTTGATTCCATCTTAGTCCCACTAGGATAGATTCCTCTGGTTAGAAATGTAGTTTGTGGCATTATGATGCCTAAATTATTGAGATACCTTGGATATATTTTCTTGGTCAAGAATCTAGTCCATGGCATCATGGTGCCTAAAATTCTTCATAGATGATGTGTTTTGAGATATTCCATGTACTTCTTTGATTATATGTAAATATGAATACCTCCCTAGTTATGAGGGAGTGTTGAATAATGTAACTAGGTCTGGTCTTCATAAATATTACTTGAGTCAAAATGTAATATATTTGTCAAAAGAAAAGAAAGAGAATTTTAATTATTATTGAATTGACTTGTTAAAGCATGGGTTTCATGCTTAGTTCAATTGTCTTAGGTCAAGCCTCCATTGTAGGCTTTAGGTTGTTGTCAAAGTCAATTCTTGTTTGGTGAAAGACTCCTCCATCAAACTCTCCTTGTTGTCGGCCCCAAACAAATCTTCGTCGAGTCGTCCTATAATTTGACCTAACTTTATGTGGAGACACCACTCTTCAAATTACTCATGTTGGCACATTTCAATGTGGGAAAAACTATATAAAGGAAGGTAAACTTCACTCAATAATCACAAAAAAGAAATTTGTAGAAATTTCAGACATATATTTCGGTACTACTTCAGAAGTTCAGTGCTATTACAAAGGTTTTGTGTTATTACAAGGATACAATTTTAGTGTTATTACAGTACAAGTTTGACATAGTGACAATAATTCAGTGCAAACACAATGATAAGGATTCAATGCAAACACAATGATGAAGCCTCGTTGCAAACACAGTGATAAAGATTCGGTGCAAGCACAGTGCTGAGGTTTCAATGCTATCATAGTGGATAAACTTCGGTGCTATTACAGTGGACAAATTTTGCTGATATATTAGTGAGTAAATTCGGTGTTATCACAGTAAATATGGTTCAATTCTCGGTGCTATCTCAAGATACAATTTCGGTGCCATTGCAAGGACCAAAGTTTGAAGAAGGATGACTACTACAAGAGAGAAAAATTATATAACTGAAGAATGGAATGACAAGGTTGACTTGATGGACGAAGATAGTCTTGAATCTAAGTTTTGAGGGTCTTGATCATCTCATTTTATTTTGAATCTATTGAAGGAATAAATTTGACTGGGTTTTCCCCCTAGAGTGGGGCTTTTCCCTGGCTGTGTGCCTACATATCGTGTTCTCTTATATTTGTTGCTTGGCATTAGTCTTGATGATAATAAAAGATAATTTGAAATAACAAATAATAATAATGAAAACCTCACAAGATAATGCCATAATAAGAGAAATCGTTTAACTACCATGATTTGGATTTCTCAACACTTAGCAAAAAAAATGGAAGAGTTGTTATAGGAGTACAACAATGTGTTCTAGGAGCCTAAAGGGATACCAGCTAAGAGGGAAGTGGAGCATGAGAACCAGCTATTAGTTGACTCTTTGTTTCCCAACATTAGGCAATTTATTATAGAGGAAAATAAGGTGAATAAGTAGTTGCAACAACTAATGGAATATAGTGTCATTCGACCAAGCACATAACCATGTGGGTCACCCATCATCATTATGTCAAAGCTAGTAGACACAACACACTAGTGAAAATATCCCAACAACCATTGCAACCATTGTAACATTAACGATCATACAGAGGAGAAGTGTTGAAAGTTGCATCTGGAGCTCAACCTGAAGAACCTAAAGAAAGATGGTAAGAAGAAGGATCTCATGGCCACAAAGTCAAGTAATCAAGTGGAAATCAACTCAAACATGGATGAGAATATTTTTGTACGTCAATACAGAGGGAGTGAATCTGAGTGGCGTTCAACACTAAGAAGATAAGGAAATGACTACGCCCTTCCATATAAAGATACGTGTTGGGAAGACAAAAATTGATGCTTTTTTCAATTCATGATCACTAATTAATCTCATAGAAACAAATAAGGTCAAGAAACTAGGACTGCAGACTCATAGCCATCCTAGACCATATCCATTGGTGTGTGTCAACAAGGAGGAAAAGATAAAGATAAATAAATAGTGCAAAAACAAATTTTATATCAGTGTTGATTTTATTGATGAAGTGGGGTTGGATGTAATTCAACTTGATGTATGTGGAATTATGTTTTAGAGTCCTGTTGATGCCTCGAAAATCGGTGCAACAACATCGGGGAAAACCACTCGATAAAGGAATTAAAAATCGTTCCTTATCTGTTTGAGATAGTGGCTCTGACTGGATTTATGGGACCAATTTCCCAATGAAATATAATTGAGTGGATGGGTGGTGTTTTAACTTATTATGACTTGGTGAATGGGAGTGAAAACAAGTTTAAAGAAAATATATATAACTATCTCTATCCCAGGATGAATTATCTTTCTGTTATATGCGATTTAAAAAGATGATATTTTTTTTCTAAGTAATACTAAATTATATTATAGTGTACAAAAAAATACAATCACGCTTTAGAACAGGGGTTGTTGGATTAGCCAACCCCTGTTGGGTGAAGACAGTTCAAAAATTCAAAATATGGGTTGCCCTTCAATGGGAAACCAACTCTTAACGAGTTCAGCATTTCAAAACATAAGCTGCCCTTCTTGGGGAAACCAACTATTAACATAAACTTGAGTGACTCAGTTTGCTGGAAGATAGGAAAATAGACATGAAAACTAGAGAATAGCATGTAAAAACTGAGAACAAGGAGATCCAAGGCTCCGCTATTTTCGTTTCTGGATGTCACGAGTCTCCAATAAAGGATTCTCTTCAACTATGAAGAATCCACATTCGGACAAGGCCTCATCCTTCTTTGAGAGCTGGGGTGCCAGCTCTTATGTTGAAGTGGAGTGCGCTACCTTGTCCTCTTCTATGTCTTTTTTTTGGGTACCCTCCGTCGAAATAATTCCTCTGTTTTCTGAGTCTTCCACTCTTCATTTGAAGGGGAGGCCGATGAATTTTTTGGCTGAGGGGAGGAGGAGCACGAAAGGGTTGATTTGCGCAGGGGTTTTCTGCTACCGGAGATGGAGTGGAAATGCTGCTCTTCTAGGAGGTGATTTTAGAGTTGAGTGAGATCAGATAGGGGTCGAGGACCTTTGGTACTTCCACAGCCATAGAGAAGGCCGAGGAGCTCGCAGCCATCGTTGGGACTGGAGGGCGAGAGGGAGAGCCTCTGCCTCCTCCGCGGCGACACCACATTTGGTGTCTTCTTGGAATTGAGTCGATAGGTTGATGGGTTTGCAGGACTGGAAAGGAAAGCTTAGAGGGGGGCTGAGGAACAGCGCACTGGGCGGAAGCGAGATGGAGGTTTTCAGAGCAAAGGACAGAGGTGCGATGGAGGTCGACAGATAATGAGAGACGGACATGCAAATGAGAATGAAAGTTGGAGCCATCGACCATAAATGGCCAAGGATCAAGTTTCAGAAGCCAAGGCGAAAGTTGCAGGTGTAAATTTCGCAGGTGTCAGCGTCCTTCCCAGATATTTGAATTTAAATCCTTCACGCGGGAGGTAGGTCCGACCGCATGGTGAGGCCAGGTGCCTTCGCGTGGAGAGTCCAGGTAGCCACCGAAATCAAGAATTTCAATCACCTACATCTGGGGTAAAAATATGATCTTTAAGTGAATTCAAATGAAGATTTATCAAACACTTAGAGAAATGCAAAAAAAATTAAGATAATTGATTTTATTAAATAGTTAATCAAATCAATTGATTAAGTATATATCGCATCTATTATTGCATGTATTGTATATGTATAAAAAATGGAAATCAAACATGTTCAGCAGTTAATTAATGTTGGATTGTGTTAAAAAGATACATATAACAAAACGTCATAAGGAAAATTAACTACTTCTCATTTGAAGAACATAAACATAAAGATAAAAGTACCATAGATATGCTAACTCTGCTCATTTGAAAAACAGTATATGGTTCAGCCTTTTCTATGAAGAAAAACTTTAAGAGTACAAAAGTGCAACTTCTCTAAAGTCCTCTTTTCAAAATTTCAGGACCCTTTCTTTAAAGGCATGAAAGGGTTTATATAATAAAATAAAAGTACAAAAATAGAAAATACATAAAGAGTTGAGGAGGTTTAAACAACTCTCCTTAAATTAAGTGAAATAAAAATAGAACAAATTTTGGTGGGATGACTCACTTCAAGATTGCATTGTTGTCTCTTTTTCCATTCGTTCTTTAAGTTGAAGGATGTCGATCATAGGCTGAACCTCGGGAGGTTTGCCTGGTCTGAAACATGATTGTCCTGTGTATACCACATCTGATAGTGGAGGCATCATGTAAGAGGAAGTGTCGGTTAGACAGCGCAACATTAGCCATTAGCTATGTGGCTTGACCAAGTGCTTCCAGTATTTTTCCCAATCGAGCTTATCCAATTTTTTGATGCTTGCTTCCTTCATCTTGGAAATTTCTGGCCATTGTCTTATCAAATATTTTAAAAAAGGTAGAGAACCGGGAGGGGCATTTATCAATCAGATTAGCAACAATGAGATTTTGGCTGACCATTTCAAGAATGTTGTTGGAAACATCTTTGGCTCTGCAAATTTCCCTTTTAGCCTATTTTAACTATATGTTCCAATCAGTAAATAAGATTTATTTTTAGAATCTTTAATCCTTGGAAGATTGGCCTTTCAGCCTTCAATAGTATCTTGCCAGGTGACATATTGGGATATTTTGTCATCAATTTCATCAAAGCTGATCCTCTGGTCATCTACTCAATTCATTAGTGAATCGATTTTTTCACATAGTTCAATAATGCTAGATAGTTTTTGAAAGAAAACAACTTTTTTTTGGGCTAACAGAGTATTTATTTCCAAAGATTTGTTTTTAAATTCATCCACTTTAGGATTATCTTTCAACTGTTCAACAATGAATTGCAGTTGGTGTATCTGAGCATCTTTAGCACCAACATCAAATTGATGGTGTAGCTTTAGTTGATCCAAGCTTTGTTGGAGCTGTGACACTTATGTTTGTAATTGTTGATTAATGTTTTTCTTCTCCGCTAGAAATTCATGTTCTAATTGAAGGATCCTTTCAGCCTTCTCTTTGACTAAATGTTGAACTTCAGTGCCTTTGTCAATGGTGACGGATGCATATGCTCCTGAAAACTGATTTAACCGTGTTATATCATCAGATGGATATACTTGTGGGTCCTTCCAAACTACTTCCATAGAGACATCCCTAGGAACGAGGATTTGTGATTGTTCTGTTCTTCTCCTTTTCCTCTGACTGCTCATGAAAAATTTATGCCTTGGGCTGTAAAATATATCAAAAGAGGTATTTCTTCGAGTTTAAACATAATTTATGATGTTGGGTAGACTGAGATAAATTCCACTTCTTTTGTGAGATAGGTTGGGATACCTCCAGAATACTTAGAGGAATTCCTTCCTACATTCTATTCCTATATTGCTTGAATTTTGAAAGTTGTTGAGGATTAAAGCATGATTATTCTAGTTTATCCATTGTTGAATAAGTATCAAATGACTCAAACAAATTATCAAAATCATCATTTTCATGGGCAAATGGTCTGATTTTCACTTGAGTTCTTAAATTGAATGCAACTTGGTTTGGGTCATATTGCTTGTTAGAAATTGTAAATAATTTCAAACATTGGATGGGATTGATTTCTAACCCGAAATGTTTGAAATTTTCTAATGCATAGACACCAAAATAAATAGGAAAAGAGGGCCATGAAGTTTTATTTTCTTCTTTCAAAACCTTGGTAAATCCATGACCCATTGTTTGATAGGAAATTTGTCTTTCGAGAAGTTTATTTGGAACATATAATGGTAGGACATGTGGTCGGGCTAAACTCCCAAAAAATCTGACATAAGTGAACAAATCTTCCCCAAACCATTTTCCAATGGATGTGAAGTCTTCTTGAGCTTCTTTGGACAATATAGGGGCCCTTTCATCAAACACAACTTGAAACAGTGGGAGCATAATTCCGTGGCAGATCTTGTAGCAATCAGTTTCATATTTTGATTCCCATAGAATACTATGATAAATATGAATGGGAGTGGGGTCTTGGATAGTCCATTTCCAACCCATGGTTGGAAAATCTGATGTAAAACACATTGCATCCATAATGTAGGCACTCATATAAAATGGGGGAAAGATTTTAGATAAAATGGAACGATTCTTTCTGTATCTAAGAATCTGGGTAGAAATATTATTTGACAAAATGGTTCCCCGGTCCATGATACAGGAGTCTACGACAAAATCCATAAGGGGAACCCATTCAACGAATAATTTAGTGGTATTGGGTTGGCCAAAAATTCTAGACATCATAGCAGAAATATAACAGTATGGACCAGCAAGTGAAGCAGTGGAATACATACCCTTATCATCATGTTTATGCTTGTTAGGGTTGCTCCTCCATTTCTTTATGGGATCCGACTATAAATTATTCTCCTTTTCGAATTATGAAAGGAAATATTTATCATATTCTTTCTCAAGATATGGAATGTGGTACATTTTCTTCAAATCTTCAGCTCTGAACGACCCTATCATTATACCTCTGCTTGTTAGGAAAGTTCTATCTCTGATGTTGAGGTTGTCAATAATCCATTTCACCATATCTGTATATGGTAAAATATTGGGGCGTGTAGCAATTTGGTGTAGAAAAGAGTTGGCGACGTCAACTATATTAGCTTCTGAGGTTTCAAAAGCACCTGCAGTATCTTTTCTTTCAACCCTACAGGGTTTCTAATTTTCAAATAACCTGTACATTCCTTCCCAATAAGCATAACCACTCTCTGATGCGCATGTGGTGTTGGGCCTTGAAATTGTCATTTACTTCCATTACATTTTCACTTATATTACCATATTATCACCTTCACTCCACCTCCATTTCATTACATTTACCTTAACATTACCATTATTGGGTTACATTTATGTTTTTCCAAACTTTATTAATTCCTAGTATTTTCAAGTGAATTTGTGGTTAAAAATTAGAAAATAGTATGCACCTACTTATACCTAACAAGTGGAATGAGTTTGTTTCCATGTGTAGGTCAAAAAGAAGCTTCTAGAAGGGTCTTATGTGGCCTCCTAAGGCCAAATTCGAATTTTAATGGAGAAGATCACGAGATCATGGGATCATGAGGATATATGTCTCATTTCCTATTTGTATTGTAACTCTAAGAGGACATGTGGCTTATCACTTCCTATTTGGATTGTAACTCTAGAGATATAGGGATAGATTCATGGACTCTCATTAATGAGATATCATCTCATATTTTTCTATAAATAGGGAAGCTTTCTCCTACATTTTCATGTGTAAAATTGGAGTTATGCTCAAGCTTTGAATATAGAATTAGATTGTGGCACCTTACTCATGAATGTTCCTTCATTTTGACTTGTTTTTCCGTATATATGGAGCATCTCGATTTACCACCTCTCATACTTTTAGATCAGCTACCTAAAATGTGTGAGATTCACTTGCTTTTATAGATTAAAGTTTATTTTCTTTCTTAGTATTAGTTTTATAATGACTGTGTAATCTTTGCGTTCTAAAAACATTTCAAAATGATAGATTTATCTATTTTCCAATTGGATTAAGTTTGAGGCAATAAAGCTCACAGTTATTTAGTTTCCTTTCATGTTCTGTTATTTACTTTCTTTGATCAAACTATCAATTCATTGTATAATTGAATGTTCCTGAAATATCAAGCTAAAAAGGTGATACTTCCAAATTGGGTGATTGAATGTTCAACCTATGTAATCATTGAGCTTTACTTTTACATGCTTTTACATTGTTTTCTAGATTAAGGTCCTCAGTTAATTGTATAATTGGAAATATCACGCCAAGAAAGTGACTTGTCATACTTCCAAATTGGGTGATTGAATGTTCAACCTATGCAATCATTGAGTTTTGCTTTTACATGCTTTTACATTGTTTTCTAGATTTAGATCCTAATTCAATTGTATAATTGGGTGTTATTAAAGATCATTTCAAGAAGGTGATTTTATCACATTTCTAAATGCTCAAATATATAACCTATGCAATTATTGAGTTTTTCCCTTTGCATGCTTTAATTGCTTTCCTAGATTTAAAGACTAAAGTTTAATCGGTGGCTTATACATCATCTCAAGAGGTTGATTCTATCATACTCTCATGTTGGATGCTAGAGTGATTGAACGTACCTTAGTTGTTTTCCTTTACATGTTTTGAAATGCCTTCTTAGATTAAAATTTCAATTCCTCCAAGTGTGATTGTGCGCGCTATATTTTATTTTGAATTTGTTTTCTTTCTTTTCGTTATTTGACTTCATAGGTTAGTTGAATTTCATTTTCATTTTTTGATTCCATAGATTAGATGAATTGGTTTTCGTTACTTTGTAGTTAGATTGATCTAAACTGAAAGACAATTTCTAGCACATACAATGCACGCATGCTTCACAAGTTTATGAAACCCCTGGGTTGAAAATTAATGACAGGCAATTCTTTTGCCCCAACATGTGATATTTGTGAATAAGGGTTGAATTTCTGTTACTTCACTAGCAGAAGGCGCAAGATTAGGGGGAGCCATGGGTTTTTTGGACTTCTTTCTGGCCTTAGAAATTTCTTAGGAATTCCGTTTGTTTGGACTTACCTGTGAAATAATAAGAACAACAAGTAAGAAGGGGAAATCTTGTCACAACACGAGAGCAGTGTAACAATAATGGAAATAATGGAAATTAAAACTTGGCACGTGGATAATCTAAAAATTTAATTCTTTTACGGTCAAATCATATTTGGAGGCTCGAGTTGTTAAACCATTATGTTATGACATTAATATAAAGTGTGGGTTCACATACCCGAATATACATTTAGACGTTTAAGTAAGATATTTTCTCATCGTAGATTCATTTGTGTGTCAATATTCTTAAAACTCCAAGTACCTACGTCTTGTCAATTGCGATCAATTATTTTTCGTGCTATAACTCTTTTTAAGTCGAAATATTAAAGTTTTTTGAAGGCTTCAAATATTAGCGGGGGAAAAGGAAAGCGCAAAATTTGCGATGCGATATCGTAATCGCAATTTCGGTGAAATTGGATGGTGGAAGGAAGTGGTCATTAACGAAAGTGCGATACAAAGAGATGTATGACATCGGGGAAATGAAACAGGGGTGGATTGAATGTTTTCAGGATGGAAATATGATTTGCGATTTGCGATTGGTGACATGGAAACAACAGGTCCCGCAGTTTTCTTTTCAGGAAAAATGTTTCAGTTGGAATCCTTTTCCTTTATTACAACCTTTTATGGATATCACATCGCAAAAAAATTGGAGTGGCTTTAGATGTCATATGCTATCTTCGCAATTTTGCGATTGCAATTTGCCAGCATGTTTCTTTTGAATTTTCTGCGTAAGTGCCCTTTAGAAAAAAAGGTGTCGCTCAACCTTTCTAATTCTTATTTCTGTTTCAATTAATCACTTAAGGGTCTTATTTATTCTAGTCTAAATTTTTTTAAAAGAGTCTCCATTATTTTCTAAGGCAACTATTCTAAAATAATGGGGGTTGTTCAATAGCACAACAATTGGCAATTCAGTGGAAGAACCAGTTATCTCTGAAAAATGAAATTCCTTATATTTTTAAATAAGTAAAAATAATTAAGGAAATGAAAATTATCTTCGAAATATTTAGATAAATAAAATTAATCTGAATTAAAAACTCATCTTATTTCTACTCTCTTAAAACCTTTCATAGATAAAAACCTTAATTTCTCTATATGACTCATTAAATAGCTTAAAAATATAAAGTAGGTGGCTTTATGCAACTTAGCCTTTTGATATACTCATTTTCTCATGGGTAGAGCCATTGTTGCAAGCAGGCATTTATAGCCTCGACTGGGTAACCTTTTAACCATCAATGATATAGTTTCACATCCATATATCATTACAATCTTTGGAGATAAATTTTCAATTATATAATTTGTTTTTTCTTGTTCTTAAAAAGTCGTTGTCCTGGGTTGGTGACCAGATAGTGACAATGCCATTCACTTATAATTGGATTGAACAAGTTGGCTCGTGATGAGACCCCTTGTCTTATGTTTATTTAATAATCATAAGCCATTACCCTGGTTGGATATGCAGTAGTGGTAATGTCAGTCTATTATTTTCCTATGATCATGGTAAGTAGGCTCGTGATGAGACCTCTTATCTTTTTAATTTTTTTATATTTTTGAATTACACTCTAGAAAAAGCATAATTAATGGATGGGGAGAATGATTGACTCTTTAAGAGTTTTGGATGACAATATGCTTAGTAACAATTAGTCTTTAATTTGGAAAAGTGAAATTTTTCTGACTGATAATAGGGTAAAAAGACTTTTATGAAGTTTGATGTTTACAAGAGTTTAATGGAAAAATATTTCACAGTTGTATAGTATTCACCCATTTTTTCAAGTTTGTAATAATTTCTTTAAGAATTTTTATTCTCCAAAATAAAAATTCATAAAATTATTTAGAGGTTTTGCGAAATTACACAAGTATGTAATAAAAAATTATTCCTTAATTAACCTAAAAATATAAATATAAGTATGATACATTTAGAAGAAATGTTCTTCTAAGAAAATATTTTTTTCAAAATCAGCCCGTTGACAGGAAGAAAATCTTTTCTCCCTTGAATATCTTGCAACTTGAAGTTTGATGGGCTAATTTCTTCTGTAGTTTGAAATTGTCCAAGCCACATTATTTGGAATTTGGTATGCTTACCTTTTTCCTCATGTGCCTTGTCCCACTTAAGGACGAGGTCTCCAATCTGGAAATATTTTGGGGAAACATAATCTGCATCAAAATAATTTTTAACGATCTATTGATGTCGATCATGTGTTAATTTGGTATTTTACCTTTCTTATTCTAATTGAAGCATTTGGTACATTCTTAATTTTAAAGAAGATGAAGGTACTTCAGCAATAAATTGAACTAGGGCTACTGAGGGAAGGGCTAAATTTGATGGAATTACAGCTTATTTCCCATAAACTAGATGAATGGAGAAGTGCCTATATAGGCCTTATGAGTAATTCAATATGCCCATAGAGAAAATTTTAAATACTTACGCCAATTATTTTTTCTCTAATCAATAGTATTTTTTATGATTCTTATGAGATTTGTGTTTTTTGACTCTACTGAGCCATTCCCTTTGGCATAGTAATTAGCAGAATATTTAAGTTTAAAACCTCTCTTTAGAGAAAATTCAGCCATACTATTACCCAAAAAATATGATTCATGATTAAACATAATTGTGTTAGGTAAGCCAAACCTGGTAATGATGAATTGATCGATGAATTCAATGATGGTTTTAGAATTATCTACCTTTAATGGGACAACCCCCACCCACTTAGTAAAATAGTTTGTTGCAGTGAGAATGTATTTATGTTGTTTGGAAGATTTTGGAACAATATTACCTATGATATCCTGTCCCCATTACTCAAAAGGTTTTTTAATGTTGACCGGCTGCAAGGGTAAGGCTGGCTTTCTTTGCCTTCTAACAGTAGTTTGACATGTTTTACATTTTCTCACATATGCATGAGCATCTTTGAACAGTGTTGGCCAATAATATCCTACATGAAGGATTTTGTGTGCAGTGGTATCTCCTCTGTAATGTCCACCTGCATGTCCATCATGGAGTTCCTTCAAAACCTTATACGCTTCAGACTTTTCAAGGCATTTTAATAATACATAGTCATAGTTTTTCTTAACAATACATTATCCATGAGCTTATATTAATTAGATTTTAGTCTTAAAGCTCTTTTTCTTTTGTAATTGAGTTCCATGGGAGCATATCCATTTAAATAAAATATAAGATCAATATATTGTGATTTAGATTCAATCAGACTTACCTCAGCAACATGTACAATATTACCTGAATCTTCATCATCTGATATATTGGATTCTCCATATATATATCTGTAGAGACCTTGTCCTCTGACAATTTTGGTTGGTTTCATGTCAATATCATATTCCTACAGAGTTGTAACCCAATTTTCCCTATTTTCTCCCAATTCATTTTGGATAAGTGGCTTCCTTACTGCTGGGAATGGAACTATTACCTTGGTATGTGTCTTTAGGAGAAAGGGCTTGAAATGCTTTAAAGATTTATAAACAATAAAAACTTGTTTCTCCACTTCTGAATAATTTATTTCAGCACCTTGAAGATATGAACTAAAAAAAGAGATGGGTGCTTCAATCTTTTGATCATCAAATTTTGTAAGTACAACAACATAGGATGTTTCAAAAGCAAAGGTGTACAAAATAAAACGATTAGAAAATTTTGGGTTAGTTAGAGAAGGAGCATTCACGATGGCTTGCTTGATTAGATCAAAAGCATCTCTTTCATTGTATCCCCATTTAAATAGTGATTTTTTCTTAATCGTGGCTTGCAATGGTAAAACAATTTAGGAAAAGTTAGGAAAAAATATTTTAACAAATTTTATCTGCCCTAAAAAGGACTGCATGGATTTCTTATTATGGGGTAGATAGATTTCAGATATTGCCTTTATTCTTTATGGATCCTTTACTCCTAAAATATTGCCTTCACTTAAAGTGAAATAAGACTTTTTTGGATTTAATGAAATTCCATATTTTAAGCAGTGTTCAAGGATTTTCTTGAGATCATGATATTGGTCACTTATTTTCTTGGAGTAAATGGTTATATCATCTAAGTACACTACCACAATTTTGTTTATTAGTCCTCTGAAAGAAATAGCCATTGCTCTTTGAAAAAAAATTCCTGCATTGATTAAACCAAAAGGAATTTTCCGATGAGCATAAGTGCCCCATTTAGTCCTAAATGTAGTCTTTAACCTATCTTCAGGATGAACCAGTATCTGATTGTAGCCTGAAAAACCATCAAGGAAAGAAATTAATTCAGATCCAGCAACTGATTGTAGAATTTGTTCCATAGGTGGTAATGGGAAATTGTCTTTTAGGCAAGCTCTATTAAGATTCCTAAAATCTATACAAATTCGAATGTCACCTTTCTTCTCCCTAACAAGGACTAAGTTTGAAACCCAATTTGAATGCCTAACATGAAAGATGATCTTGTCTTTAAGGAGTTTATTCAGTTCATATTTGATTTCAATTTCAAGATTGGGGTGAATTTTCCTTAATTTATGTTGTACAGGTTTCTCAGTGGATGTCATTGGGATAGTATGTTGGATAATGGGGGTATCATATGTCTTGAGATCTTCATATTTCCATGCAAAAACATTCTTATATTTCTTTAGTAAATTAATGAAGGCTAATCTCTCATCAGGCGAGAGACCAAGTCCTAGAATGATATTCTCAGGTCTGAGATCAGTGTGAGGTTTTACTATTTCAAATCTCAAATTTTAACTTTGTAGCTTAGAATTAGTAATCTTCTTAAATCTATCTTTGAGGTCATACAGATCTTCAAGTTTTACCACAAATTTAGGTATGGAATTTCATCAATTTTTTGTTTCAACTGTCTTTCATGTTCGTCCTCATCAATCATTTGATCGTCATATGATTCTTCAGATGTGATAAAGGTTAGAACATCTTCATCAGCATTAAATACTCTCCATTTAGTGACATTATAAGCAATAGATGGGCGAAAAATTAATTCTATAGAAAATCTATCTGGACATAATCCTCAGAAGGAATAACTCTGGATGCTACATTGGTTAGAATAACATCACTTGTGTTTTGGAGCCTTGGGATAGCTGAGATATTGATGCTAAGAAGTGTGAGGTAAGAGCTTGCACTAGTGATTGGTAATTTTTGAGATGACTATAAACACAATGAATATTATTTCTTACCCATTTAATAAATATTTCATAATCACCATATACTTGAAGGTATTTGACACCAAGGTATATTGCTTTATACAAGCCTTGGACTAGTGCCTCATACTCTGAAGCATTGTTTGCGCATTCAAATTCTAGCCTACATGCCAGCATTGTCTTTTCTCCTTCTAGATTAATTAGTATGCAACCAGCTCTTGCACCATCGCTTGATTTTGATCCATCGAAGTACAGTGTCCAGAATAAAGTTTTAACAAGACTTTTTTCTACAATATTTATACATTTGGAAGAGTCTCACTAAGAAAAGTTTTCAATTCATGGATCCTCATACAAGTTGACAATGGGGACGAACGAGTGCACTCTGAAAACCTAGGGTTTCTGCTCGCCTCTGCAACGGTGCAAATTGTCCCTTCCTTCCCTCTACAGATCATTTGCGTTCTCCTAATAGAACGTCGTTCACTAACATAGGAAGTTCTGTAATGGCAAACCCTTCGGGGGGGGCTTCAACGCCTTCCCCCTCAAGCACGGGAGAGAGAACAGCTAAGGAAAAGACAAAGAACTCCATCCCTATTCAAACGAAGAATGACGCAAGGGATACCCCAATGCAAGATCCACCAAAAGTCTCTACAGAAACGATAGACAAGCACAGTGAAGTACAAGAAGATGTTGCAAGGCACAAGGAAGCGCCCATAGTGACATCAACAACCTGCAAACCCATCGCTGCTGAAAGGCCCAAAATAGAACTACCCAGCCACAGGATAAATGGTCAAATCCAGTACATGAGCGACCATGCCCTCATCAGAAAATTCATTAGATTATGGCCGACTGAAAAAGCTCTTCAAGGATGGATCACAGCCAAATGGAAACCTAAAGGACATGTAACCCTGCAGCTAGGACCAAAAGGTTTTTTTACTGCGGCCTTCATCTGCATTGAAGATCGTAACAGATTTCTAGATGAAGGTCCTTATTTCTCCAACTCAGCGGATCTGTACTTAAGGGACTGGGTGGAGAGATTTAACCTAGACAAGGAGGACTTCAGCTGGGCACCCATGTGGATCCGAATGTACTCGCTCCTGTTGGAATATTGGGATGAAGACTCGCTAAGAGACATAGGAAAGGGACTAGGTAAGTTCATTAAAATTGTTGAAGAAACAAAGTTGTGCAGATACACCTCTTATGCCTGCATTTGTGTCTACATGCACCTGGAAAAATCCCTCCCAGATTCAGTAAGTCTATATCATGATGACTTTGAATGGATCCAGCCTTTAGATTTTGAACATGTACCCTTCCGTTGTTGTAAATTTCATGTTCATGGTCATCTTTTCTGGGACTGCCCCTTGAATGCTAAGCCCCAACCCACTGATGTCTCCGATAAGTCTGATCAGGAAGGTTTTACCAAGGTCGCAAATACAAAAAGGACTCATAAAAAACCCGCCTCTGGGAAAAAACCCCATCAAGATACCTCCTCCATTCCTTCCACAAGTAATAGCTTTGAGGTTCTTGCTAAGGACAATGAGGGATCCCCTCAAGCTAACCAGCAAGTTCCTTCCTCTGTCAAGTCGACCCCATCACCCCTTCCTCCGGGCTCTGCCCCCACTCCATCACCCTTGGGCGAAGATCTTGGGACTCTAAATGCCTCTCTTAAATATCCTGATTGGAAACCAAATGGTATGGACGTTGATTGCATCCCTAGCCAAACCCTGCTCTCTAACAATACCTCAGCAGAAAGCAGCCAAGTTCAAAATATGGATGAAGAACTGGAAAGCATTGACCTGGGAGGACTTGACATTTTTAGTCTTGAACAAGCCTGTAGGCGGAAGGAAATCGAAAAAATTCAAGATATTCAGTTAGATAGTCTGGAAGTCATCATTTCCAAGGCCTTTCAGCAGCGCCAACTGGGAATCCAACCGGGTAGTCAATGGGATGGCACCCAATCTCCTAAATACTCCAAGAAACGAGGGAGAAAGACAGATTTGTAGAGAACTATCACTATTGGAAAAATCCTGGTCGAGTCAAGCAGATACTCCAAGATGACAAAGTACTACAAGCCCCTCCCAAACAGAGAATCATGAAGCTCACTTCATGGAACTTAAGAGGGCTCAACAGCCCCGGAAAACTCAGAATGATCAAAAACATGATAAAGCGGGAGCAACCCCAAATCTTTTTTATGCAGAAAACAAAATGTAATAGCACCACTCTTGGAAACATTCTCTCGAGAGCCTGGCCAGGATGTCATTCGGTGGTCGTGGATGCTTCTAGAGCCTCTGGAGGGTTGGCTATTGCATGGAATACGCTGGCCA
Organism: Pinus albicaulis; assembly: GCA_034641835.2. Taxonomy (NCBI): domain Eukaryota; kingdom Viridiplantae; phylum Streptophyta; class Pinopsida; order Pinales; family Pinaceae; genus Pinus; species Pinus albicaulis. The sequence continues at coordinate 324,991,495 of CM076575.1, forward strand.
TCACGCTCTCAGACTTCCATGCCTCCCACCATATTATTCAAGCTACTTTTCACATAATAGGTACCAATATTCATGGTCATCTTACAAATGTCTATTTCCCTCAGGAAGCGGGCAGTAAGACTATACTGTTATACACAATAGCAGTGCTCAACTCTAACAAACTCCATCCTCTTTGGATCATAGGAGGTGACTTCAATATGATTACCAGACTGGAGGAAAATCGGGGGGGAAGAGCCAAACTAGAGTACGAAAGTGGATACTTCAAATATTTCATACAAAAAAAATTGCTAATAGATCTGTAGTTCTGTAATGGAACTCACACTTGGAGCAACTGCAGAGCAGGGTGGCAGCAAATTGCTTCCAAATTAGACCGATTCCCAATCTATGATAATGCAATATATCTTGGAGGGGATATCTCGGCCTCAATTTTACCCATTTCCGGTTCGGATCACTGGCCTATCTCTCTTCAATGGCAAAGACCGAGAAATTCTACATGGTGTCCTTTTCATTTCGAAGCTTTTTGGCTCACCCACCCCTCTTTCAACGACTTGATCAGCACAATATGGAAGAACTTCTCCCCACCAAAAGGATCAAAAATGTTTCAGTTTCAACAGAAACTCAGATTCCTTAAATCCCATATCAAGCGATGGAATCAATTCACTTTTTGAAATATCATTCAGGCTCAGCAGGATCTAAATAGAGAAATGATGGCTCTCCAGCAAAAGATCATCAATGAAGGCCATACGGAGGAGACAATGGTGCAAGAGAGGCAGATTCAAAATCAACTGGAGGACAGAAGAAACAAAGAATAAATTCTCTGGAAGAAAAAATGTAGAATCAGATGGCTGAAAGAGGGTGAAATAAATACTAAGTTCTTTCACATAACCACAATACAAAGGAGAATGCATAACACCATCTCTCACATTCAAAATAAACATGGGGAAAGAGTGGAAAACCATGCAGAGATCGAGGAGGAGTTCATCAATCATTTCCAGATAGTTCACCAAGAGCCCCAAATCGACAGACAGCCAGCTATAGAAAGAATCACTCAAAACATTCCAAAAATAATCACAGAGGAACACAGCTAACTACTACTAAGGCCAGTCACACCTCAGGAAGTAGACTTGGCTATGAAACAGCTCAAGGAAGGCAAAGCTCCTGGTCTGGATGTTTTCACTACCACCTTCTTCCACAAATTTTGGGATCTTATTAAAGAGGATGTTTGGATGGTGGTAGAAGAATCACGAACTCCTCACCGGCTTCTACCCTCTTTAAACTCGACCTTTATTGCCCTTATTCCAAAGGAAGAGAACACAAGCACGCTGGACAAATTCCGCCCAATTGCCTTGTGTAATGTCATATACAAGGTCATCTCCAAAGTCATAGCTACAAGGCTAAAACCGCTTCTGCCCTGGCTCATCTCGCTAGAACAATCAGGATATGTAGAAGGAAGGAAAATTCTGCATGGTATCATCCTCACTCATGAAATCATACACTCCCTCAAGTACTCCAAAAAGGCAGGTATGATTCTCAAAATTGATCTTTCCAAAGTGTTTGACAAGTTAAGCTGGACCTATATTCAAAATATGCTAGCAGCCTTTGGCTTTTCCCCAACGTGGGTCTGTTGGGTCATGAGTCTGATTTCCTCAACATTTTTCTCCATCTTTATCAATGGTATTCCCTGTCGACCTTTCAATCCCTCTCGAGGTATCAGACAAGGGGATCCCCTTTCACCGTTCCTCTTTTTGTTAATGGCGGAAGGTCTAGGTTGTCATATCAAGCAAGCCCTTCTATCCCAGCAGCTTAGAGGCATCTCCGTCCACAATTCTCCTGCCATTACCCACCAACAATTTGTTGATGATAACATGTTATTTGGGCATCCCTCAATGCAAGAAGCCTCTAGATACAAATCCCTTCTTGATGATTTCTCTGAAGCCTCAGGGGCTAGCATAAACACGGCTACGTCCCAAATCTTCTTCTTTCATACCCCTCCCATGACTCAAAATGATATTGCCTGCATTCTTGGCTTCTCCATTACTTCCCTACCCTCCAAATAACTGGGTGCTCCCTTAATTGATTTGGCCATCAAACATGCCTCTTGGAAATTACTCCTAGAGAAAATCGAAGCTCGTCTTTCTTCATGGACGTATCGAACTCTCAATATAGATAGTAGACTGGTGCTAATCAAAGATGTGTTACAGGAAATGCCTCTTTATCTTTTCTCAATCCTGGCAGCGCCAAAATGGGTCCTCAAGAAAATCAAAACTCTGCAACGCAACTTTCTCTGGGGTTCAACGGGAAAAAATCGTAAATGGGCTTCAGTAAAATGGTTGACAATATGCAAGCCCAAAGAAAAAGGAGGAATAGGATTAAGAGATCCTCATCACAGTAATGCTATCATGGGTGCTAAAATTTGGTGGCAATGGCTCTCTGCTCCCAACAAACCTTGGGTTGTTATATGTATAGCCAAGTACACAAACCATACACCACCGAAATAACTAATCAGATTCACTCCTACAGAAAAGGGCTCATTAATTTGGAATGCTGCTAGGCAGCACTTTCTGTTGATCCAACAACACATCTTTTGGGAAATAAGGAATGGAAACACCGCACGGTTTTGGACAGAATTCGGGCATCAACTACCGAGGCTTTGCAGTATATACAGGCCTCCTAGTCAGGAATGGGATGAGAAACAAATGGAAACAGTCAAGTGACAATGGACACCCAGCATAGAACAGGGTTACAGATAGTAGCAGAAGGCCGAAATGCTAATCAGGAACGCAGACGAGCAGACCCAGGATGCCATAAACTCTGAACTACTAAATCAGAGAATCAGATTCTCTGACAAAAGGGATATTCTAAGATGGGGATAAACCCCAAAAGGTTCCTTTACTACCAAGGAGGAGTATAAAATAATGTGCAACGATCCAACACCCCTTGATCTTCTATGGAGTAGAATATGGACGACTAGTATATGGCCTAATATTTCCATGTTCCTTTGGATTTTTGGACACCAAAGAATCCTCACTTGGGACAATCTTAGGAAAATAAATTTTCATGGACCTTCCAAATGTCCCAATTGCAATCAATAGGAGGAAACTCTACAACATCTCCTTGATTCTTGTCCTCTTTCCAACCAATTATGGGAGAAGGCCAGTGTTCGATGTCAAAAAAGATGCAGAGTTTCAGAGGATATAATCAAATCCATACGCAATTGGCAGCAGAATCTGTATAAAAGCGAATTACTTAACCAATTGTGGAAAATAATTCCAGGCCTTCTTCTTTGGACAATCTGGAAAGAAAGAAACAAGCGCATCTTCAAAGACCAATGCACTCCTCTAGACATCATCTGGAGAAAATTTTGTCTTAATCTTAAGGAAACCTTGGCGCTACAATCTTGGCATGCTGAAGATTTTCCGACTCTTGCACATGAGAAGACCATATGGGAAAACTGGAACATTCAACTCCCCCAAGGTAAGCAAAATCACAGATCTTCTGGCATTCATACAACCAGGAAAAACATATGGATACCCCCTCCACAGGGTACCTTCAAACTCAACTTTGACGGAGCTTCAAAGGGTAATCCTGGTAAAGCGGGATTTGGAGGCATTTTCAAAGATCACGAAGGTAAGCCACTCTTAGTCTTTCTAGGTAACATAGGATGGGACACGAACAACTCTTCTAAGTTGGAAGGCCTATGGCAGGGTTTGTTCCTATCCCATCTTCATGGCTTTCATCCTCTGGAGATTGAAGGGGACTCTCAAATTCTCATAAATATGGCTAATCAACTTCTCAATGGGGCCCATACGAACAAAATAGCCAACAGCTAGAGACTAGAGGCTAGACTGGAACTAATTGAACATTGGCTCAACACCAACCGAGCGCTTTTTTTCAAGCATGTCAGAAGGGAAGGAAACAAGGTTGTTGATCTACTTGCCAACTTGGGAGTGGATAGTGAGAAAACTCTTCTCGCAGGATCTCTAGACATTATACAGGACCATGATCAAAAATAGGAATGCAACACACTGGTCCAGAAGGATGTCGATCTCTCAGATGCGGGTGTATTCGAAAGTTAGAATTGTGGTGGGACCTGGGTGCGGCAAAGGGTGGAGACACTTGCCCACCCAAGTCGCTGCCAGAGGGGAGCACCCAAATCAAAATTCCATCGTATCAAGAGGATTTACTCCTTGCGTTGGTCGATATCCGACCTTAATTCCCATCCGCTCCTCCATATGCTCCTCACTGCATCAGCCTTCGGCTCTCATCAATGTGATTTTAATGCAGGGTGATCCTCAAGGTGTATCCAGTCTACTTTTAAAGATGGAGAGTAGCTCTGGCTACTCGGGCGTTCCTCCTCCGCTGCACAGTCTGTGCTCTCTGAATGCTAGGCTCCCCAGTCATCGCACTACTACAGGGAGGAGAAGCCTTCTGAATTGTTGTTTATAATTTGGAGATGGTCTGCACCTCTCTCGCTCTGGCCTTTGTTTGTCTGCCTCTGTTTCTCTGGAATTTTTCACTAACCCGCTCCCTTCCATCCCTATTCCTCCATCACCTCTCTTGCCCTCCGCGGATTCTGACACCATGCCTCGGTTGCGTCAATGCATGCATTGCCGTAGGGGAAGCAAAAGAAGCCAACCCCTGCGCCCACCCTCAAGCTCCACCTCTGAGTCGTCTTCTCAGTCCAGTGATTATTTCTTTGGTTGTTATCTTAATACTAGAACTGGGAGGGGAAGACTCCATGAAACCGGCCATCATTTGGGTTCCTTCCGCTCACACCGGCCCATCCTCGGGCCTCACTACTTCATGCACAATTCTCTTTTAATTGTTCCTTGAATTAACCACATAATTGCCTCAGTACAGTTTTCAAGGAAGAGGCCCGGGAGAATGAAACTGGCACTCTTCGGGAGGGGCCACACACGGGAATACTCAAAATTTGGTCGATCAGCCAGGTCGTTGAGCGAGCATCAGGGTCAAAAATCGGGTGAGGATGTTCGTGTCGGCGGGGTTCGTGAGGAGGCGGCTCATGAGTGGTCCGGGGCCATTCATACGAAGGCGTTGTTGAGTCTCAAAAGTGTTTTCCATATTCATACATATTTCCATTATGTCATAACCATCTAGCCCTTATTTCATAACCATCTAACCTAAAGCCCTACATCAAATAACCATTTTTCATAAATATATGGGTTAGGATCCTTGTTTTCCAAAGTTATTTATTTTATGTATTTAAAGTGAATTTATGATTAGAAACTAGAAAATTAACATAGTTTCATATATCTATATATGTGTTGTGAGTTTTGTGACATGTGTAGGTCAAAAATGAGACTTCTAGAAGACCCCTATGTGGCACTCTAAGGCCAAATTCGAATTTGGTTGGAGAAGATCATGGGATCATGAGAACATGTGTCTCACTTCCTTGTTGTATTGAAACTCTAAGAGGATATGTGTCTCATTTCTTAAGTTGTGTTGAAATTTTAGAAAGACATGTGTCTTATCATTTCCTATTTTGATTGTAACTCTAGAGTTGGAGGGAGAGATTCATGGACTCTCATTAATGAGATGACTCCTCATATTTTGTATAAATAGGAGAAGCTTTCTCCTATCATGGTTAATGAAGAAGTAGGAGAAAATAGGAGTATTTTGTAACAAAGTTCAAGATGGAATGGGATGTAGATTTGTGAGATTTTCAATAGAGAAATTCAGTTCTTTGATGATGTTTTGATTACAACTTTAAGGAGCTGAAGGACTTCACCAAATTGGTAGCAGAGGGCCCCTGCTATCCAAGGAGGCTTCTATATGCTTTCTAGATAAGTAGCTTTTAATTCATGTCTTGCATTATTTGTTTAACTAAAAGATCCTCATTATCTTACAATCATTCTTTTTCTTAAAACGCTCTTCCAAAATATCATTATTAGATGGAAAAGATTTGGTTGTATTATATTGAGTTAATTAGCATTTTCTGTTTTGCAATTAGATTAAAAGATCTTCATTATCTTACAATCATTCTTTTTCTTAAAACGCTCTTCCAAAATATCATTATTAGATGGAAAAGATTTGGTTGTATTATATTGAGTTAATTAACATTTTCTGTTTTGCAATTAGATTAAAAGATCCTCATTATCTTACAATCATTCTTTTTCTTAAAATGCTCTTCCAAAATATCATTATTAGATGGAAAAGATTTGGTTGTATTATATTGAGTTAATTAGCATTCTCTGTCTTGCAATTAGATTAAAAAGATCCTCATTATCTTACAATCATTCTTTTTCTTAAAACGCTCTTCCAAAATATCATTATTAGATGGAAAATATTTGGTTGTATTATATTGAGTTAATTAGCATTTTCTGTTTTGCAATTAGATTAAAAGATCCTCATTATCTTACAATCATTCTTTTTCTTAAAACGCTCTTCCAACATATCATTATTAGATGAAAAAGATTTGGTTGTATTATGTTGAGTTAATTAGCATTTTTAGTTGCAATTCCTTTCGTTAATTATCACAGTTAGACTTACTCTAATAAACTCTTTCAAAATATCATTATGATGAATAAGGCATAACTGTGGTATTGTAGGTTTTAGTTGCTTGTTTACACTAAGTGGCATAGACATTCTTACTCTTACAAAGCTCTTCCAAAATATCATAACAATGAGTAAGAAATAGTTGTGGTGTCTTAGATTTTAATTGTATTTGCTTTCAGTTTTACGTTTATGTTCAATTGCATTGAATAATACAGCCATGATTGTTTTACAAACTCTTCCAAAATATCATTCATCATGAACAAGATGGGTTGTAGAATTCCATAGACTAGTTGCATGTTAATTTAGTGAGAGTACTCCGGAGGTAGATTACATTTCTGTTCCCAAAAACAATAAGAAAAACACATATAACGAAGTAAGAAAGAGGTCACTTAAGCACATATAGTGCACCACACTTCATCAGTTTACTAGCCCTGGTTGATAATTTATTTTAGCAATTTAGGACGCTAAATTGACTACCTGTTTGCTTCCCACTTGTGGACTGTCAAGGAGGGACGATGAAATGGTAGCATGTTGGTGCCACATAGTTGAAGAACCTCACGATGAGTAAAAAAATGAATAATTGTTCTTTTCTTGTTTGGTTTTCGTGCTTCGAGGCCCATTATAGTAGGCTTGTCTTTGCTTTTCTAGATATGTCGGACTATAGTTTTGTTTTTAAAAGTTTTAATTGATGTAATCTTCAGAGGAATCAACAGCTATTACCCCTGCGAGGGCAGCGCAATAGTCTAAGAATTGTTTGAGGCTGGTTTCCCCTTGTGGGCAGTCTTTTTTCTGTCAATTTTGTTAAGTATGCCACAGGTCTGGGCAAAGACTCGGCTTCGGCCATGATGTAAAATATTTCTTTTGTTAATAAATTAAACTAACTTAGAAAAAAAAATATGGGGTTCTTCCAATCCTTGTCACAATGTGATGATGGACCATGGTTGACCTTGCTTGACCATGATTGATTTTCATATCGAGACAATATTTGTCACAATGTGGCGTTGGACCATGGTTGACCATGGTTGATTATCATACTAAGACAACCTTTGCCATAATGTGACGTTGTTTCATGGTTGACCAAGATTCACCATGGTTGACCATGATAGATTTAATAAAACATGGTTGAACATTGTTGACCATGGTTGACCATGATTGATTTTATAAATCATGGTTGACTATGTTTGACCATGGTTGTCTGTGATTAACCATGTCTGACCATGATTGATCATGGTTGGCCATGATTAATATTATAAATCCAAGGGAATAATAAACCCAAGGGATTAATACTAAAAACCCAAGGGAATAATATTAACGCAATGTATATAAACACTAAGATAAATAATATAAACCCTTAAATAAACATGGTTTACCATATTTGATTTTTATATTGAGACAATATTTGTCACAATGTGATGTTGGACCATAGTTCACCATGGTTGACGATTTTTTACCATGGTTGAAAATGGTTAACCATGGTTTATTTTCATACTAGGAAAATATTTTTCACAATGTGAAGTTGGACCATTCTTGATCATGATTCACCATGGTTGATTTTCATATTGACCATGCATGTCCATGGTTGAAAATGAGCAACTATGATTGACTATGTTTGACCATGATTGATTTTCATATTGAGACAATATTCTTCACAATGTGACGTTGGACCATGGTTGAACCCTTAGATTAAACAAATCAAATCATTTATATTATAAACCCAAGGGAATATTAAACTCAAGGGATTAATAATAAAACCACAAGGAATTATGAACACAAGGGAGTAATATTAAACAAAAGAGATTAATATTATATATCCAAGGTATATAAACCTTAAGATAAGTATTATAAACCAAAAAATGATATGGTTTACCGTCATTGACCATGGTTGATTTTCATATTGAGACAATCCTTGTCACAATGCGATATTGTACCATGATTGACCATGATTTATTTTCATATCGAGACAATATTTTTTATAATGAGACACAAGACCATGTTGAAAATGGTCAATTTTCATATTGAGACAATCTTTGTCACAATGCAACGTTCGACCATGGCTGGCCATGATTGATTTTACAAAAAATGGTTGACTATGGGTGACCATGATTGACTATGGTTTAGCATGATTGATATTTTAAACCCAAGGGAATAACATTAAACCCTAGGAATATGAACCCTTAGATTCATAAAACCAAAGGGTTTATATTATAATCCTAAGGAAGTAATAAACCCCAAGGGATTAATACTAAATCACAATTAGATTATGAACCCAAGAGAATAATATTAAACATGACATAATTAATATTATAAACCCAAGGTATATAATCCCTAAACTAAATATTATAAATCATAAAATAAATATGGTTGACCATGGTGTATTTTCATATTGAAAAACCTTGTCATAATGTGATGTTGGACTATGGTTGACTATGATTTAATTTAATATCGAGAGAATCATTTATCACAATGCAACATTGGACCATGAGTTTAACCATGATTGATTTTCATATTCAAACAATGTTTGTCATAGCATAACGTTAGACCATGGTTGACCATGAAGGATTTATAAAACATGGTGACCATGGTTGACCATGATTTATATTATAATCCCAAAGGATTAATACTAAAAGCCCAGAATAATATTAAGCCATAGGAATAATATAAACCCAAGGTATATAGACCCCAAAGATAAATATTATAAACCCTTAAATAAACATGGTTGACCATGGTTGATTAATATTATGAACCTAAGGGATTATAAACCCTAGGATTAATATTGTAACCCTATGATTATAAACCTTAAGATTATAAATCCAAGTGATTAATATATACGATTAATATTATACCTTAGGAATAATATAAAATTAACATTAATATGCAGGATTGAGACAATGTTTTTCGCAAAGCGACATTGGATATACAATATTTGTCAGATTGATTAATATAATAAACTATAGGATTAATACTATAAACCCTAAGATAGACAGTTCTATTGACTATGATACCCATGTTGACTATAGTTGACCATGTAAAAAATAGTCCACCATAGTTAACACGTGTTAACATATAAATATTATAAACCCTAACATAATCAACCCCATTTATCCCTTAGATTTTCAATATTAATCCCTTGGGTTTATAATATTGATATCTTGGGTTTATAACAATAATAATTGTTTGAGTTTATTAATCCCTTGTGTTTATAATACTAATCCCTTGGATTTATAATATTAATAATCCCTTTGATTTATAAATCTTCAAATTCCCAAGAAAATATTTGAAACCTAAAACAATTAGAGATTGGCTTAAACAAATGTTAAATTTATTTATTAAAATAAAATTTTAAACTTATTTTTAACACATTATAGTAAGAATAGTAAAAACCATGCACATTTTGCAACCATGAAAATGGGTGAAATGATAGTGTTATGTATGGTTCACTTACCCTTTTTATAACTATTAGTGTGGATTGTTTACTATGTAACAAATTGTTTAACTTTTTTGTGTTAACATAGTTTTCTTGAATTTATTATAATGTTTGTTTTGTTAGTGGTTAATTTATAATATGTATATATGTGTGTGGGGGGGGGTGGTGAAGGGAGGGAGGGGGGTTTCTTTGTTAATGGATTGATGTTGCATTATTATGATATACTATTATTATTAAACATTTTCTGTTAACAACATACATTTTCCATTTGGCTAATTTTCCAATAATGGTTTTAGAAGAGAGACGACTATTCATTTTAGATGACGAAGAAGATAGACACATTTATGCATTTAAAAAAAATTCCAAAATATATATATATATATATAATTAATTAATTGAGAATTAAGCTTTGACAATATTTTTTTCAATTATGCAGCATGTATGGCCATTATTATATAATAAAGTGTGAACTTTTTAAATACTAATTTATAAATGAGAAATAAATTTGAAATATTTATTAAGGAAAAAAAAATGTAAATTCAAATTATTATGTGGAATAGGCATTATGGTAAATAATGGATTTTATCAACCTTTAAAAAAAGATACATAAATTGATAGTTTAATTATTTAAATAACAATATTAACCATTATAAATGTTAATTTATTTATTTTTAAATTTTTTTGAAAATTTAATATTTATTATTTTAATTAAAACTATAAATATTTTTATATTTAAAAAATATATATATCATTTAAATATATATATATATATATATATATATATATATATATAAATTATTATTTGCTTTGTGGTTATGCTTAGGCCACAATGTATAGTGATTTAAAGTGTATTTTTTACTATAAAAATATGATATCTATTTTCTTGAATAACGCTTTTCACGTTTTACTTAATTTAGGTGAAAGCAGTTGAATAAAAGGTTTGTATTGGATTTTTAATATCTATTTTTATGAATAATGCTTTTCAAGTTTTCCTTAATTTAGGTGAAAGCAGTTGAATAAAAGGTATATATTGGATATTTGACCTGTGCTAGTTACATGAACAATTACTATTTAAACATTTTATTCATACAGACTTTTCAACTTCAATCACTATTTAAACATTTTATTCCTACAAACTTTTCAACTTCACATTACAATTTGAAATTTCAAATAGATTTTCATTTTATTTTTAATGCATTAATATTAATTTGCATTATTATTAATTTTTAGTGTTTTTAATATCTTTTTTTTTAAATATATTTTTATCTCTTGATTATGGTTTTTTTAAATATATATATATATATATATATATATATATATATTTAAATATGGTTAATCATGATTGATTTTATAAAGCATGGTTGACTATGTTTAACCATAGTTGTCATTGATTAACCATGTTTGACCATAATTGATCATGGTTGGCCATGATTAATATTATAAACCCAAGGGAATAATACTAAAATCTCAAGGGAATAATATTAGCGTAATGTATATAAACCCTAGATAAATAATATAAACCCTTAAATAAACATGGTTTACCATATTTGACTTTTATATTTAGAAAATATTTGTCACAATGAGATGTTGGACCATCGTTGACCATGATTGACGATGTTGACCATGGTTGGAAATGGTTAAACATGGTTTATTTTCATACTAGGAAAATCTTTGTCACAATGTGAAGTTGGAAAATGGTTGACCATGTTTCACCATGGTTGATTTTCATATTAACCATGCTTGTCCATGGTTGAAAATGATTAACCATGATTGTCTATGGTTGACCATCATTGATTTTCATATTGAGACAATATTCTTCACAATGCGACATTGGACCATGGTCGAATCCTTAGATTAATAAAACCAAGAGATTTATATTATAAACCCAAGGGAATATTAAACTCAAGGGATTAATACTAAAACCACAAGGAATTATGAACACAAGAGAATAATATTAAACAAAAGAGATTAATATTATAAATCCAAGGTATATAAAGCTTAAGATAAGTATTATAAACCCCAAAATAAACATGGTTGACCATCATTGACCATGGTTGATTTTCAAATTATGATAATCCTTTACACAATGCAATGTTGGACCATGATTGACCATGATTGATTTTCATATAGGGACAATATTTGTTATAATACGACACAACACCATCATTGACCATGGTCGATTTTCATATTGAGACAATCTTTGTCACAATGCGGCGTTCGACCATAGCTGACTATGATTGATTTTACAAAAAATGGTTGACCATGGTTGACTATGGGTGACCATGATTGACTATGGTTTAACATTATTGATATTTTAAACCCAAGGGAATAATAAACCTTAGGGATTATAAACTAAAGAAATAATATTAAACCCTAGGTATATAAACCCTTAGATTAATAAACATAAGGGATTGATATTATAAATCCAATAGAAAATGTTAGGGGCTAATATTCGCAAGTGAGCTAATTTTGCATGGTTTTTCCAAAAAAATGATTCCTCGGTTTCCATTTTTTCTAAAACCGATTCGCCCTTTTTTTATAGTATAAATTTATTTTGCCTTAAGAATGGCCAAAATTATATAGAGACTAAATATAAAACCATTAGAAATTTGAATGTTTTTACAAATATATCAAAAAACATTTAATAATTTGCATATTAGGGTCTAGTAAGATTTGTCAAAGTGTCTAAACTTTAATAAAAAAATTCATCCTTAAAATTTTCCCTACCCAAGGGAATAACATTAAACCTTAGGAATATGAACTCTTAGATTAATAAACCCAAGAGATTTATATTATAAACCTAAGGAAATAATAAGCCAAAAGGATTAATACTGAATCCTAATGAGATTATGAACCCAAGAGAATAATATTAAACACAACGTATTAATATTATAAACCCAAGGTATATAATCCATAAAATAAATATTATAAACCCTAAAATAAATATGGTTGACCATGGTTTATTTTTATATTGATAAAATCCTTGTCATAATTTGACTTTGGACCATGGATTACTATGATTGATTTTCATATCGAGACAATCTCTATCACAAGGCGACATTGGACCATGGTTGACCATGATTGAATTTCATATTCAAACAATGTCTGTCACAATGCAACGTTGGACCATGGTTGGCCATGAATGATTTTATAAAACATGGTTGACCATGATTGATTTTAAAAAATATGGTTGACCATGATTTATATTATAATCCCAAAGGAATAATAAACCTAAGGGATTTATACTAAAATCCTAAGGGATTATAAACCCAAAGGAATAATATAGACCCAAGGTATATAGACCCCAATATAAATATTATAAACCCTTAAATAAACATGGTTGATAATGGTTAATTAATATTATGAACCTAAGGGATTATAAACTCTATGATTAATATTATAAACCCTATGATTATAAACCTTAAGATTATAAATCCAAGTGATTAATATATAGGATTAATATACCTTAGGAATAATATAAAATTAATATTAATCCATAGGATTGAGACAACATTTGTTGCAAAGTGACATTGGAGATATAATGTTTGTTAGATTGATTAATATTATAAACTGCAAGATTAATATTATAATCCCTAAGATAGACAATGCTATTGACTATGATACCCATGTTGACTCTAGTTGACCATGTAAACAATAGTAAATCATAGTAAACATGTGTTAACATATAACTATTATAAACCCTAAAATAATCAACCACATTTATCCATTAGGTTTATAATATTAATCCCTTGGATTTATAACAATCATAATTGTTTTTGTTTATTAATCCATTGTGTTTATAATACTAATCCCTTGGATTTATAATCTTAATAATCCTTTTGGTTTATAAATCTTCAAATTTCCAAGAGAAATATTTGAAACCTAAAACAATAGATTGTCTTAAAAAAATGTTAAATTTATTTATTAAAATAAAAATAAATAAATAAAAATAAAATTTTAAATTTATTTTTAAAACATTATAGTAAGAATAGTAAAAACCATGCAGATTTTGCAACCATGAAAATGAGTGAAATGATAGTGTTATGTATGGTTCACTTACCTTTTTATAGCTATTAAAGTGGATTGTTTACTATGTAACAAATTGTTTAACCATTTTGTGTTAACATAGTTTTCTTAAATCTATTATAATGTTTATTTTGTTAGTGTGAAATTTATATTATATATATATGTATGGGGTTTCCTTGTTAATGGATTGAGGTTGCAGCATTATGACATATTATTATTATCAAACCTTTTCCCTTAACAACATATATTTTCCATTTGGCTAATTTTCTAATAATGGTATTGGAAAAGAGACAACCATTCATTTTAGATGAAGATGGAGATAGACACATTTATGTGTTTGTTTAAGTATATATATATATATAATATTTTTTTTCAATTATATCTAAAAATGTATGGTCATTATCAAATAAAGTATGAAATTTTTAAATACCAAATTATATATGAAAAATAAGTTTGGAAGTTTTATTAAGGAAAAAAAAATTATAATTTGAGAACTAAACTTTTACAATATTTTTTTCTAACTATAAGTAAAATTGTATGGCCATTATTATGAAATGGATTAAATTTTTAAATACTAGATTATAAATGAGAAATAAGTTTGAAATTTTTAATAAGAAAAAGAAAAAAAATATAATTTGAGAATTAAGCATTTACAATATTTTTTCTAATTATATGCAAAAGTGTATGGTCATTGTTATAAGATAGAGTATGAATTTTTTAAATATTAAATTATAAATAAGAAATAAGTTCGAAATCTTTATTAAGAAAAAGAAAAAGAAAATATAAATTCAAATTATTAAATGGAATAGGCATTATGATCAGTGATGGATTTTACTGGTCATTTAAAAAAATATACATAAATTGGTTGTTTAATTATTTAAATAATAACATTAACCATTATAAAGGTTCAATTTTATTTATTTTTAAATTTTTAGAAAAAATAATATCTATTATTTTAATTTTAATTATAAATATTTTATATTTAAAATATATATATATATATATCTCATCTAAATTATTATTTGCTTTGTAGTTATTCTTAAGTCAGTATTTTTTAATATCAAAAT
Organism: Pinus albicaulis; assembly: GCA_034641835.2. Classification (NCBI taxonomy): domain Eukaryota; kingdom Viridiplantae; phylum Streptophyta; class Pinopsida; order Pinales; family Pinaceae; genus Pinus; species Pinus albicaulis. The sequence continues at coordinate 325,006,528 of CM076575.1, forward strand.
ATAATATATCTATTTTCTTAGATAATGTTTTTCAATTTTTCCTAATTTAAATGAAAGTACTTAGAATAAAAGGTTTTGCTATTTATATTGGATTTTTGACTTGTGCTAGTGAAATTAACAAACACTATTTAATCATTTTATTGCTACCGACTTTTCAACCTTAAATTACAATTTTAAATTTGTAATGGTAATTTAATTTCAAATGGATTTTCATTTTATTTATTAATGCATTAATATTAATATACATTATTAATTCTAGTGTTTTTAATATATTTTGTTGTAGTACTTATTAATTGTTTTATATTCGACGTCTCAACAGTTGTTGTGGTGGACCGCATTTACAAATAATGTCTGTGCGTGGTGGGGTTGCATTTAAAATGTTTACTCTTTGTTAATATGATGTGTATACATGTGAGTCACAGATGAAGTTCGACCCATTCAAAAAATCCCAATTTATTTAATACACCATCATAGGGTTGACTTGCAATATGAGCATGTAAAAAACAATGTTTGTCTAACGGACTTTAAACTATTTGACCTTTCCATAGCCGTCGATCACTTGGTGGGAGATATGCCGGTACCTAGTTATGACGTTTTCATCATAATTTACCTCTACAATGGTCAATTCTCATCAAAATTGTCAAAAAAAATTCTTCCGAACTTCATTCACAATATTTCTGAATTTTTCTTTAAACAATTGTCATAGCGCTCAGCTAAAAAAGCAACCTAAATCTATTGATATAAACTTTATGAAATAAATGTATATATCATTTTCAAGTTTAAGTGTACACTTTACTCCAAATTAAAAAAATAACAAGGAATGCTGCATGGCAGCAAGTCCCTGCCTGGCAGCAAGTCCCTGCCTTGAGCGGGAGATAAAAAAATAAAGTTGGAAGAAAATTAGTGGAGCTTGAGGAATCACTTGTTGAATCACTTCCAGAGATTAAGTGTGCTAGATCAGGAATAGTCGAGAAAAAAGCCTGAAATTCTCGTGTTTCTATTTAATATTTCTTGGTCAATAACTACTACGGGTCAATTGGATCTATTGTTGAAAAGAAGGAATGTTTTATAATACATTTTAGTCTTAGTTTTTTTTTTTCAGAAAGTTAGGAATGCTTTATAATACATTTTAGTCTTAGTTTTTTTTTCAGAAAGTTGTGCATTAAAAATGTGTTTTGTTACACCAAATGATGATTTATCTAGTAATGCTCTAGCTTCATGGGGTGTTTTCCTATATGTAATTGAAGTTTCATTGGCTTAGAAAATGTGTTTGTTTAGGCTGTGGTAAAGCACTGTTGGGTTTGTGTTATATTCTTTCCACGACTAGTCATGCGTCCACGACTAGTCATGCGCGGGAGGTAACGGGGGCAATAGTGAGATCCGGTCAAGGGAACTACAATTATGTTCTAATCCAGGGTTAATAGATTGAGATTTATGTATGTTTAGACATATATATATATATATATAGATAATTTCTATACAAAGTTAAACCTAAAAAATGAAAAATTCTGACAAATCTAGTGAACACTTTACTTCAGTAAGCTAATTCAGCATTACCCTCTATTTCCCAGTAAGACACATTTGTTTCTACGATTAGCGTTTTCAACATATTCAATTAGAAAGAGAATCTGCAATTGAATCAAGGATAAGTATCGTGTGATTAATGAATTTGATAACCTGAATATATGCAATTTTCCTTCTACCTTTTTACGTATCCTTCAAGAGGTCATACCAAAAAAACAAAGTTCACAATAAAAATGTTTAGTGGGAAAGCAAGCACTTGGCTTACATGCAAGTCCAGCCAAGTTTTCTTTTTATATTATTTAAAATATTTGATTCTTAATAAAATTCTCTTAAATATTAAAATAAAAAGTGTGTCCATCGATAGTCTTAAATTGTGTACACGATAGTATTAAATATTTGTGTACACGATTGGCATCGCACCCGTCTATGTGCTTTTTGGATTGATAGATGTCTACCCATCGAAATCAAACCGTGCCTGTCTTCTAGCCATATAAGCCTTTGTGGGGTGGTTTGCCTTCCTGTATAAGCCAGAGAGAGCGATGAAATTAGCGTAAATAAGAGGGGTTAGCATCGGCAGCGGGTAAGCCGGTAGGCGAACGCAAGGATGGAACACTACGAAGGCAAAACATAAGGAATCACCCATCATCCTTGTAGCTTCATCATCCGTGTAGCTTCAATGGCTCAAAAAAAAGACTCGCGTTTAGTACATATTCAAAAACAGCTCAACAACTCTTATATTATTCCATCATTATGTTATCTTTTGGGGAAGTATTTTTGGGAAGGGACCAGTCCACAACCATGACAAAGAAGCAAGACAGAAGAAACACAAGCAAGGTCAAAGAGGTAGCAGGGTAAGAAATGCTTTGGACATGTCGATACATACCAAGGTTTGTGAAGGAAGATATCTATATTTGCAAGTGGACATGTATCAACAAGTGGACATGCAAGGGAAGGACCATATCAAAGTTCCAAGTATTCTTTGTCTGTCTTTATTTTTATTGTGTGACAAATGTTTCAGATAGAAATAATATTGCAAGCTTAGCTTACTTTAAGCAAACCCTTAACAGAAATAATGTTGGAATACGAAATGTTATAAAAACATTGAACAAATGCAAGAACAAACATAATGAAAATCAGAACTGATAGGTGGTGCATGTAGAGTTAGCATAGAAATAGACAAATTTATATAAAATTTCCAGTGAAGATAATTTACCCTAAGAAATTCATATTGTTCCAACTAGGCACCTTTTTCTACTTACCCAAGCAAATTCTGACTGTTCCATCTAATACCAGGTGCTGATATGTATCTCTTTGCCAGCGAACCTGGTGTACATGTGAGTGGTGTACAAGTGAGTCTTATTTTTTGATATAATTTTTCCTACCAAGATAAATTTATCAGCCTGCTAAAAATACCGTTGCTGCTAAATTATTATTCCTCCAGACTCCTATTTTCTGGTGGCCACGAGAAAAAATTAAAGCAATTCTAACTCTTATAGCCAAAAGAAAAATATTTCTCTCAGACTCTTAAGAGAAAAGAGAGTAAAGAAAAAAAAAAAAACATAAATTGTAGTAGTGTTTCCATGTCGATTCTGGTTCTCATACACTGCAGCAAGTATGGTCAGTCTCATGCAAACCATTCTCATACACAGATTCTCACACGGAAACAAATTCGGTGAGTCTCATGCAAACCATTCTCTTACACTCGGGCAACAAATTCGGTGAGTCTCATGCAAGCCATTCTCATACACGACAACATGCATGGTGCTCAAAGGCACTGATGAATGGGCAAAGGTGTGGGCACGGGTGGTGAGTGGGTGCCAAAGTACATGTCGACATAACCACCTTATGCATTGCATAATATATATAATGTAAAGCAAACATTTTATACTAACAAAGTAATGCTAGCATTACTTCTTATTCGATAAAATATAATTGCTCTGAGCCCTTTAAACTTAAGAAATCAGTGAAGATTATAGAGTCATGCCTCGGGAAGAAGCCTATAAGATAAAAAAAAATATTGGTTAAATGAACTATTGTATCTAGGTGATTGGTTAAGCAATTTTTTTTATAAAATATCAATTCAAAACTTAGGCTAAATTAATTTAATTTGTGCAGGGACCAATAAAGTGATAATTCGATTACTAATTGTCCTAATAAAGGCTAACCAAAAGAATCACTTGTTCCAAATCCTTTTTCAAAAAGTAAAATTGACGATTCTCAGTCTGCTTAACAAATGACATGATAAAGCAAAATGGAATTGCTTTAAACATTCCGCTAAGAACAAAGCGAAGATAATATCTGCTTGTGGATTGATCAATTGAAATTCTAATGATATCCTTTATCATTTTAAAGTTAAATGATGTTTCTTTCCCATTGATCAATTTAAAGTCTAAAGATATCCTTGATCACTTTAAACTTTAATGATGTTTTTAATATCTCTACGGCCAAGAACAAAGAAAAGACAATATCGACTTGTTGATTGATCAATGGAAAGTTTAATGATATTTAGCCTTATTAGTCCCTACCCAAACGGTTGATAGGGACTCTTGTAATCAAAATTCTTTGGAATATGAACGAGCTAAAAACAAATCACATGCTTAAACTGGAACTAGCCTAAGTTTTAATGTTAATGTTTTAGTTTGTTTTTTTCTCAACCTATTAAATACAAAGGAGGGTGTCAGTTGACGAACCAAAAGCTTCAAAATATTTGAGGTCTTATTTGGCCTCTTTTCGAGATCGAAATCCACATTCTGTATCAAAAACTTTGTTTAAAAAAATATGTTGTGAAGTCATTTTTCCAGATTCCAGTAATGCTACCTTTAAAAATTTTCACATTAAATGTTTCTGAGATTCAAGTAGCTAACTACATGTACTCTTCCCACCTGTCATTATCTAATGATCTCTAAGTCATTCGGCAAGAGACTTTTTATTTTTCTTTACACATTTTCCCAGGACAAGCAGTGGGTTGTTATTTTTCTTTACACGTTTTCCCCACCACTTCAGAAATCCCTATATGGCAGTGTGAGATTCATGTTTCTTTGGAGTTTTGCTTAATCCAGAACTCTGCTTCAGAACTCCTTATATGGCAGCTTACCTGGAGTCAAGTTTTATTGGAGTTTTGTTGAATCCAGAACCTCTGAATGCTTATGATCATTGAAGCCCACTTGCATCATGTCCTGTTGCTACAATTTTCTTTGAATGCTTATGATCACTAAAGCCTAATTGCATCCTATCTTGTTGCTGCAATCCTGTCATGTTGCTCCACATTGGTTAAAAAGGTAACACTCTTTGTCTGAAGCTCATTTTGCAAATGCCATTTATTCTTTGAAAATTTGTTTTCTTGCTAGAAAAAAACAAACTAATCAAATCAAACGAATCTAGATTATTACTATTTAGTATTACTATTTTGCTACACTACAACAATGACAATGTAAATAAATACATAAAGAAAGAAATACGCTTACTATATTCTCTGAAATTAGAGACCATAAATGTAATATATAGTTGGAGACATCATACTAATTTTGGAAGAACAAGGAAAAAATAAAATCAGTGAATGTTCCCTACCTGTACGGAATTTATGCTTCCAACTGTTGTGTGAAGTGCATAACCAGTGATAATATTAATAATGGATCTACTTCCCTCAGCTATCCATGGATTTTGAAACTAGCTTTTGGAACAACATAAATAAATATGTAAAGAAAGAAATACATTTACTGTATTATCTTAAATTAGAGACTAGAAATACAATATATAGTTGGAGACATCATACTAATTTTGGCAAAACAAGGAAAAAATAAAATCAGAGAATGTGCCCTATGTTTATGGAGTTTATGCTTCCAATTGTTGTGTGAAGTGTAGAAGTAGTGATGATATTAATAGAAGATTTGCTTCTCTCAGCTATCCATGTCTTTTGAAACTATTTTTTGGAATAGGTGCCCTGGTATGACTAGTATGACTATGGATTCAACACAGGAAACTCCAATCCATCCGCTCTCCTACATCCTCTTTCTTCAAAGAGAGAGCATGCAGTATTCTGAATAGGAAATAGACAGTAATATAAAGCAACATAAACACATAACTAAAACAAATAGAGAGACATCATAAAAACACTGCAAATATGGAGAAACGTTGAGCCATTTTATTATAATCTAAAAGATAACAATGGGTACAAAGGTGATTAGAATAATGGCACCTTGGCTTGCTCTAGGCAAGCTAGGAATACTCTTAGAATCACTCAAGGAATGGTTGCTCCCTCTATGACTGCGTAACCCCTGACGTTGTTTCTTCCGCTACTACTGGAACTGCTACTGCCACTGGAATGGAGCTGCTGTTTGGGGTTGTTCCCTTACTAAATCTCCAACCCCGGCACTACCTCCTCTAAGAATTTCATGATCTCTCCTCAAGACTACGCTTTCAAATATGTGAGTAATCCGTGGCTATGATGCTATGGCTCCCACCTGAAAATCAATGGATGGAACTCCTCACTCGAGCAGGCACTCAAAGTCCCCCAAGGCTGAGATTGGGATCTCCGCTTGAAGACACTTACGTGATGAACAACACTTGATAACTTTACTAAATAGTGTAAGCATGCTCGATGTCAGAAGACACAAATCAGAAGATGCATAGTCGAATGAATGAATGAGGATCCTCATCCTTTCTTTATGCTTGGAGAGATTTTCTCGCACCTAGGTCCCCACCAAAATTGCATTGTTCCTCTTGGCCACGTTGTCCCTCTCTCTCTGCACTGTCATGGGCCCACGCTGCCATGCTTCCACTTCCGTCACGCTGCCACTTTGACCCCTGTGCGCCACGCTGTCAAATAATAATGCACTTAAGTGACTTTAGGGAAGGTTTATTTCCCAAGTGTAGGCTAAGTGTCTTCTTACCCACTCTATTAATTGACTTATCTTTATAAAATAAAACTGGCCAAAATTGATATTGCCAATTAGCTGCTGCTAATTGGGAATATTACAGTCCTCCCCGCCAAAAATTTTCTTATCCTCAAGCAACCACAAGGATGGATGCTGCAAAATGTTCTCACTCTCCTAAGTGGCATCCTCCTCCAACAAGTTCCTCTACCTCACCAAATACTCCCTAAATTTCCTCCTCCGCAGCTGCCTCTCCCTGGTATCAATGATGCCTTCAGGATGTAACACCAAATTCCCGTCATCATCGATTGGTGGAAGCTCCTCAGTTGCAGTCACCTGCTGCCCTAATGCCTTTTTCAGGCATGATACATGGAATATGTTATGGATCCTGCTACCTATGGGTAACTCCAGCTAATATGCAACCTCCCCAATCCCGTGTATCACCATGTATGGTCCATATAAGTGGGGCTTGAGCTTCTCGGTGCCTTTTTGCTTCAGCATGGACTGTCAATATGGATGAAGCCGTAGGTATACCAAGTCCCCTACCTCAAACTACCTCTCAACCCATCCTCTGTCAGCATACTGTTTTTGTTGGTTTTGTGTTGTAGCTAAGTTGTCCTTAAGAGCCCAAAGTATATCTTGACTCTCTTGGATCCAGTCCTTGGCCCTAGGGGCCTTACTAGCACCAAACATCACGTTAGCAAAAGACAAAGCATGATATCCATATAAAGCGTAAAATGGAGACATACCAATGGACATATGGAAAGTAGTGGTGTAGCAGTACTCTCCCAAGTGCAACCAATGTAACCATGTCTTCTGTTGCCCTATAACATAGTTCTGCAAATAACCTTCTAGCCACTTATTCACTATCTCTGTCTGCCCATCCGTCTGAGGGTGATAATTGGTTCTCGGAGTGAACTCTATACCCACCAAATGAAAGAGATCCTATCAAAATTATCCCATGAAACGACTGTCCCGATCACTAACAATGGTCTTTGGGAGACCATGCAACCCTAAAAACATCCCTGAAAAACAACTCTGCCACCTGTGTTTTTGTGTACTATGTTGATATAGAGAAGAAGTGTGCCTACTTTGTTAGCCGATCAACGACTACAAAGATATAATCCTTGCCCTGCATCGTGGGCAACCCTGTGATGAAATCCATCGAAATGCTCTCCCATTTCCCCTCTAGAATGGGAAGTGGCTGTAGTAATCCTGTTGTATTTCCCATCTCCCCCTTGTTCCGCTGACATAATTCTCACTCCCTGAAATGTCGGAGTACATCCTCTTTGAGTGCCTTCCAAGAGAACCTCTCCCTGATGTCCCTGTAGCTTTTGGTGAACCCTTGGTGGACTGATAGTGGTGATTCATGTGAGGCACACAACACCTTATCCTTGAGCTGAGAACTCCCAGTCAAGAAGATCTGATCCCTGAAATATATCACCTCATCCATCACCCTGTATCTTTCATCCGTGACCTATCCATTCAAGATCTCACAGGAAAAACAGTCTTTGGAGTACTCCACAAACAACTGAGCCCTCCAATCCGTGTCTAAACTCAACAGGGACAACGTTTCCAGTCTGTGTGAAGGAGCATCGACACCACGTTGTTCTTCCCCTTGACATACTCGATGTCAAAATCGTATGCCTGGATCTTGTTGACCCACTTCTGTTGCCTCTCCTGCAATTGCTTCTGCTCTAAGAAGAACCGAAGGCTATTGTGGTCAGTCTTCACCCTGAATCTGTTCCCCACCAAGTATTGCCAAAACTTGGCCAGTGCATGCATGATAGCTAGCATTTCCTTGTCGTATATGGGATACAACCTCTTATGTGGCAATAGAATCCTACTCTTGAAAGCTATGGGGTGCCCCCCTTGCATCAAGACTGCACCTACCCCCTCTCCAGATGCATCACACTCAAGGAAAAAAGCCTGCGTGAAATCCGACAACACCAGAACTGGACAACTACTCATCACCTCCTTGAGCCTGTCAAATTCCCTTTGTGTTGTGTCCATACAACCAAATTCCTTCTTCTTGGCAAGATTTGTGATTCTTAGTAAGATTCGTGAGGGGTGCAGCAAGTTGGGAAAATCCTTTGACGAACTTTCAGTAGTAGGTGCAAATGCATACAAATTCCTGAAGTTCAGTCACATTCTTTGGCTCTGGCCAATCCTGGATGGCCCGGATCTTCTCCTCATGGACTCTCACTCCCTCAACACTAATGGTATGCCCCATATAGAGAATCTTTGTCAACTCAAATTATCACTTGGAGAGCTTAACATAGAAATTTTTCTCCTCTAGTATGCGCAGTACAACCTTAATGTGTTGTAGGTGCTCCTCCCACATCTGGCTGTATATCAAGATGTCATCGAAAAATACCATCACAAAATTCCACAATTGACCATGGAAGATGTGGTTCATGCAGGACTAGAAGGTGTCTGGTGCATTGGTTATCCCAAAGGGCATCACCAAAAACTCAAAGTGGTTGTAGTGACATCTGAAAGCGGTCTTGGGAACATCCTGGTCCCTCACGCAGATTTGATGGTAACCTAATCTCATATCAATAATAGAGAATAACTTCGATCCCCTCAACTCATCCATCAACTCATCAATCTGTGGGATGGGGTATCGGTTCTTCATGGTCTTCTTATTGAGAGCCCTATAGTCGATGCACATCCTCAATGTGCCATCCTTCTTCTTCACTAGTACAATAGAAGAAGAAAATGGGCTAGTGCTGGGTCGAATGTGTCCCAGTGCTAAGAGCTCATGGATAGCCCTCTCAATCTCATCCTTGTAGGCTTTAGGATGCCTATAGGGTATAGTAATCAAATCTTGGATGCCCTGCTCCAGCTTGATGGTGTGCTCAAACCCTCGATCCAGTGGCTGCCCTGGGGGTATATCTCTGAAAACTGTGGCATACCTATCCAAAATAAACTGCACATCTAGGTGCACAGCCTGCCCTATAGACCCTGTCTCTGAATCACGCAGCTCTACTACCCACTCTATATCTCCCTTCTAGAAGTTAGCCTCCATCTAGTGTGTTGAAATTGTCTGTGGTAGGTAAGTGTGCATGCCCCGAATCATCTCATCCTTCGCAATATTCTTATCTATCCACTCTATATCCAAGGCCTCCCAATCTATAGTGACCTTCCCTAGCATGATCAACCACTGCACTCCGAGTATCACATTGGTGTCCAAAATTTCCACCACAAAGAAATGATTTGTCAAAGTGTAAGTCCCCATAGTTACTGCCAAAGCTAGCACATACCTGGCACACTGCATGGCTATGGCACCTAGTACTAGTATTGAAAACCCATCAAAGCTTTATGTTGGTATGCTCCTCCACTCTACCAACTGTGCATCAATAAAATTGTGGGTATCTCCATTGTCCACTAATACTAAACATGTTGTCCCTACACAGTACCTCGGACACACATTGTCAAGTATTTGGGAACCCCTCACAAAGAAGCAAGGACTCCCCCATTAGGTAAAAACGCTGCCCCTCTTGCTCCTGGTGGTGGAGGTAGTGGATGATCCCCTCTCTGTACTACACCGATGCCTCCTTCCTGCATCTCCTCATATGCATCCTCTTCCCTGTCACTGTTGGAGAAGACCTCTATGTAGTGTGCCTTCCCAGGGGCACAACGATTTCCCGATGCCCACAAATCTTGGCATGTGAAGCATAGCCTCTTCTATCTTAGGTCTCTCCGAGTCTCATCATCCAAATTCCTCCGGCCTTGGTTCCCCTTTAGAGGTGGAACCCTTCTGTCCTTCCCCTTCGACTAAAATTCTGGTCTCTAGGGGAAAGGAGCTCTGGTCCCGAGCAGGGAATCTTGCAAATCCCTGTTCCTCCCTAATGCATCGTGAAGTGTAGCTAACCTCATAGATCTAACTAACCCCCGTAGAGGTTCTGCCAACCCATAAATGAAAATTTATATCATCCTGGCCGAAGACAAGTCGAGTATCACCATGGAGAGTCTCAAAAACTCGGAAATTTAGGTTTCTAGGCTCTCGGTTTGTTTGAGCTTGGTAAGCTCAACAAAGTGCTCCTTCGGACCCCTCTGATCAAACTGCTCTACCAATCTCCGTGTAAAATTTGCATAAGCTATCACCGCTGAGTGACCCAGCATGGCCATCTCGTGGAACCACCAATCATGGGCCTCTCCCTCTAGGTGCAGCACTGCCACCATGATGGCTTCTCCCTCTACCATCTGATTAAGCTGGAAATAGATATCCAACTTCTCCACCCAAGCCTTTGCCGAGCATTTGGAGGATCCGTCAAATGTTGGCAGGAAAAATTTGGCCACCGTACATTGTACATCCCCATCTTGTGTGTATCTACCCCCTCTATTCTAGTTACGAGGCCTGTTTTCCTTCTTGAGTTGAACAAAATCATGGAAAGAGAGGGCCTCACCAAACTCTTGCCCATAGGATTGATACTCAGAAAAATAATCCCCCATATGAACCAGCTCCAGTTCCTGAGATGCTCCTACCCTTGTTCTTGTAGCTAGAAATGTGGGCATTGTGGAATGTGGGTGAGTAGATGTGAGCTGCTCCTGTAGCTAGTGGGAGGTGTCAGACATTTCTCCGATGTGAAAACCCCTTGGGGTTTCACTCTATCTCTAGTATGTGTAAACTTCAGCCTTATCTCTTCTATTCTCTTTGACAGCTCCTACATAGATTTTAAGAGGAATTCCCTGAACTCCCTCCCTTCATCTTCCTCACCTGCCATCGGTCCTCCCTCCTTTGCATCCACAACTGGAATGTAGTCTCCCTCTCCAAAAGTGGTCTCAAGCCTACAATCTTGGTCCTTGTACTTCGATCCCCGAAAAGTGATATATGGTTTTCCTGTTGGTGTCATAGACAATTTTCTCCATAGGCTCAGCCAAGTCTATGAGCTCTGATACCACTGTAGTATTCTGAATACGAAATAGACAGTAATATAAAGAAACATAAACACATAACTACAAAAAATAGAGAGACATCATAAAGACACTGCAAATATGGAGAAATGTTGAGCCATTTTATTATAATCTAAAAGATAACAATGGGTACAAAGGTGATCAGAATGATGGCACCTTGGCTTACTCTAGGAAAGTTGGGAATACTCTCAGAATCACTCAAGGAATGGCTTCTTTCTCTATGATTGTGTAACCCTTGATGATGATGCTGTTGCTACTACCGGAATTTTTGCTACTGCTAGAATGGAGCTACAGTTTGGGGCTATTCCCCTGCTAAATCTCCAACCCTGACACTGCGTCATCTAAGAAATGTGTGATCTCTCCTCGATACTGCGCTGTCAACCACGTGAGTAATCCCTAGCTATGATGCTATGGCTCCCACCTAAAAATCAATGGATGGAACTCCTCACCCGAGTAGGTACTCAAAGTCCCCCGAGGCTAAGGTTGGGATCTCTGCTCGAAGACACCCGCGTGCTGAAAATCACTTGTAGACTTCACTAAACAGTGTTAGAATGCTCAATGTCAGAAGACAAATCAAAAGATGCATAGTCGAATGAATGAATGAGGAGCCTCTTCCTCTCTTTATGCCTGGAGATCTTTGCTCACACCTAGGTCCCCACCAAAACTGTGTTGTCCCTCTTGGCCATGTTGTCCCTCTCTCTCTACGTTGTCATGGGCCCATGCTGCCCACGCTGCCACTTCCCTCACACTACCACTTCGACCCCTTTACCCCACGCTGTTAAATAATAATGTGCTCAAGTGATTTTAGGGAAGGTTTATTTCCCAAGTGTATGCTAAGTGTCTTCTTACCCACTTTATTATTTGACTTGTCTTTATAAAAGAAAACTGGCCAAAATTAATATTACCAATTAGCTGCTACTAATTGGGAATATTACAGAGCATGAAGAAGATATAGGATCTGTGTAATACCTTCCAAAAATGATAAGTGATTCTGCAACCAACACTCATCAATCTACCAAACATAATAAAGTGAGAAATGATATCAGTTTGCACCAGATATCTGAAAACCCTTACAACCGAGATGAAACAGTGATAAGGACCTATAGCTAAATAGCTGAGATGAAATAGTGATAAGGACCCACAACTAAGATAGATAAGAAGCTAGAAGACTTATTAAAATTCTGATGAATTATATGCAGTGAATTTAAATTGTTTCAAACCCTTTAATTTTCAAATTTCTGTGTGATTTCCCTCCATATTTCACGCTTTAGATCTGAGCTAAATTAAAATTTTGAGGGAAATTTAATTGTAGCTTCAAGGGGTTTACAGTATTAGTAATATACCGAATACTTGTAGCCTTAGAAGCCTTTCACAACATGTGAAAGAGGTAGTCTTGATGCTTACAACAAGACAGAAATAAGGTAGCAAATAGTACCTCTTTTTTGCTTACAACAAGACAGAAATAAGGCAACATATAAGACTTCCTCGGCTTTGTCAAAGTAGAAACATGAAATTTTTAAAAAAAGCCAGCTAAAATTAAACCTTTACAAAATGAAGTAGAATATGTGCTTTAAAGCATAGAAAGTTTAATTGAAAAATTATAGCAAAAACATGCCCTAAATCCATGTGGCCTAGCAATGGCCTAGCAATAAAAATGGAACTGCAAGACCTGGGGCTCCTTAGGAATAAACAAACCAAAATAAATTAAGCCAAAACTTTGGCACCAAACCCCTTGCAAAAAAATTTTAGGCTTGCAAAAGATCAGATTAGTCTGCGGTTGCAGTAAGGAGTGCCAAAAAAGCTTGCAGCTAGGCCGCATAACCTAGCAAAGTGGATCTCTGAGCTAAATTAAAATTTTGAGGAAAATTTAATTGTAGCTTCAAGGGGTTTATAGTCTTCATAATTTACCGAATACTTGTAGCCTTAAAAGCCTTTCACTCCAGGTGACAGAGGCAGTCTTGATTCTTACAACGAGACAAAAATAAGGCAGCAAATAATACCTCCTCAGCTTTGACAAAGTAGAAACATGAAATTTCAAAAAAAATCAGCCAAATTAAACCCTTACAAAATGATGTAGAATCTATGGCAATAACACATAAAGGTTAATTGAAAAAGTTGAAAAATTATAGCAAAAACAAGCCCTAAATCCATGAGGCCTAGCAATAAAATATGGAACTTCTAGGCCTATGGCTTATTAGAGGAAAAAGCAGACAAAAAACATTTAAGCCAAAGCTTTAGCACCAAAGCCCCTGCAAAAATCTGTTAGGCCTGTAAATTAAATGAAATAAGGTGAAACGCTCCAAAATGGTTTGCAGTCAGGTGAAATAGGCCATAGAAGTCTGTGGCTGAGTAAGGAATGCCAGAAGAGCTTGTAGCTAGGTCCCATAACCTGCAAAGTGGATCTGGACTAGATAGGGAGGCATGGTGCAATATTCATGCAAGGAATGGAATTAGCTATGATGGGTGGATCAGAGCATATGGAAGCCTAAACATTGAGATTCGAGTGTTTTGTTGATCAATAATTTTTAGCATCGAGATCAAGTGGGATTGAGTGAATTGCATAAATGAGGATGAGATTTGGTCTGGCTCATAGGCATGTGGATAGCTGAAGAGAACCTAGTTAATACCCTCTAATCCGTTAATCTAAATCCTAAAAGAAAGTGTCACTTTGAGGTTTCATCGAATGCCACATGGAAGTCGTATGGGTCACAACTGTTGTTGGAATGATAATTGTGTTCAAGTCTACCAACGGTTTATTCTCAGCGTGAACATTTCAACAGAGAGAGATTCGTTGAAATGAATTATATGCCTTAAATTTCACTGTGATGAGTTTTATATTTCAATTTAATTAGTTTTTTCAATTACTAAAAATCTCCTCTAATTTTTTTTTAATTATTTGTAATTATTTAATATAATTAATTAATGAAAACAACCTCCTCCCGATGCAATGAGTGCTAAGTTGAATATTCAAAAATCATGAGAAATTAGTCAATTACGACTCTATCATGGAAATGGTCATAGATGAATGAATTACTAACGCAGCTGAATCCCAAAAATGATATCTAATATTATAATAATTTTTATTATTTATAAATTTATTTAAAATATTATTAATAAATATGAGAAAATATATTTTAATTTTTTAAAATTATATATATATATATAACCTAATAAAAAATGTTATCATATTATTATTAAGATGAAGAAAGATATTCACATATAGTCTAGATACATGGGATGGATGAATCAAACATTAAAAAAAAAAAATATCAAAAATAAAATAACTTTTTTTTTTCAAAAAGAAACAAGTAGCATTTTATATTTCAAAACTAGAAATGACCACGTCCCTTACATTCAAAGTTTGCTATGATTCAAATATTTCTAGAGTGAATTTAGAAGAGTATCTCTCGCTACCTTGATTATTTTCTACTATCATACGTACATATTTTAAACTATAACATCTCCAAATAACCCAACATAGTTTGAAAAAACTACATAACATATCAATTATATATAAAAAGAAACTATCTATCCTCTGCTTTCTAGCTTCTTCGGTGGGTTATCCTCCTAGGCCGCGTCTTCAAGGTGACCAAGAACCACATTCATTCCGGGTTCGAAGTGCTCGCGTCCTTCCTCCCCAGCTATCTAAGATCTAGATGGGGGCATTTCTCCAAGCCCGAAGACCAATAAAGTATTGCTTCGACGTATGGAAGGACTCTCTCGGGAGTCAAAGTAGGCAGATCAAATTAACCCCTTGATCTAAGGCAACATCTCTATTGGCATGACTATATTCCTCCTGATTGTTCTCTCATTTAACATGGAAAAATTATAGTCTTTGAAATGAATTAGAAGAATCCTTATCCTTAGGAACATAGGAGAAAGTTAAGTCTTTTTTATTTCTAATCTTGGAACATATTTGGATAACAATGATTGATCTCCAACTATACTTCAATGTCGCAAACATTTGGATATATCGATCTTCAAACCTTTCCTAGGTGATAAGGCTTCAGCTTTATATTTGTAGCATTCCATAATCCCCATGCACAACTTGTTTCTATTATTCCATCAAGGTTGTAAATCATCCCCTGTGCTCCCGCCTCCCCCCAAAAATAAAATGAAAACTTTTTGTAAAGAAATTTAATTAATATTTTTAAATGATAATTTATTTTTTAACAACTAATTTTACCAATGTATTAGTTAAAGGAAATAAATGAAGAAAAAACAATTGTATCATGTATGTGTATATGAGCATTATGAGAAAAATATTAAAAAAATGGTTTCAACATGATTTTTTTAGAAAAAGAAATGGAAATTATTAATATATATATGTGTGGAAATTAGTAATATTATCAATGGAAAGTTACTTTATTTATGTTTTGACTTCTAAAATATTCAAATGAGGAGGTATACATTTGTATATATTTTTCAAGGATGTATTCAATGAGTTTTATTTTTTAAATTGTTAAACACATTGTTCTAATTGATGTCAAAAGAATTATATATATAGTCAAGTATATTAAAAGCCATGTGCTTATGGAAAAATGTGAAGTCAAGCGTTATATATATATATATATATATTCAATTATATTAAAAACCATGTGCTCGTGGAAAAATGTGAAGTCATAATAAAAAGTGAAATGGTGGTTTCAAACTCATGGTACTTAAGATATTTGGAAAATTTAAATAGAAGAGGAATTAATTAGTCAACATCATTTTTAATTAATATGTATTGTCATAAAAGGTTATGATAACGTATAAAAGGATAAAGTATTAGAAGAAAAGCATGTGTAAAAATGTAATTTAGAATGAGTAATTTCAAATGATGAAATTTTTAGCATGTTGAGCAAAAATTGAGGAAAACAATTGGTTAAATTTTAGATTTTGGTTCTCCATACTTTTAGAGATATATAATGTGAATGCCAAGGTTGGTGATTAGTCCTAAAATATATATCGAACAAGTCGAATCAGGATTTTCATTATAATTTGTTTTCATGGATATTTCAAACAATGAAATTTGGAGTTGATAGAAAAGTCATCACAAGGTAAATCTATTAAAAAAATTAGATTTTTGTTCACTATAATTTCAAATATATACCCTATGGAATTCAGGGTTTGTGAACAGTCTTAAAATCAATTTTAAATGAGTGAACTTGGATCTTCTGCTATAATTTTTTTTCTATGCAGAATCAGAAATTGATTTTTTTAGCATACTGAGAAAACAACTTAAGGTGTGTTTGGTAAAAATTCCATATGTTGGTTCATTACACTTTCATAGATATGCCCTATGGAAGTTATAATTTTTGAATGGTCCTCAAATAAATTTCAAAAGAGTTATCGTGGATTTTTCACTACAATTTTTATTTTATTTTATTTTAGGACACTTCAGACCATGAAATTTTTAGATTTTTGAGGAGACATACTAAAGTGGCTCAATTAAAAATTTCAAAATTAAATATGAAGAATTGGACATGTCCCATGCTTGTAAGTTCACCCTTGAGAAGAGGCCAAAAATCAAAAAGTCTTAAAAAAGTTTCTATGAAGGTTTAGAAGAGTAGTATGGTGCCTACCAAAGTTTGTATTAGTGGGGATTGGTGACTCTAGTAGGTTGGTGCCGACAAATAAAAATATGTTGGTGTCTAAAAAGAGTTATAAGAAGAATTTTTGTCCCGAAAGTGTTTCCATGTAAATATTGTGTTCCATGTTCCATAGATTATATATCTAATATGTGATTGTTTTCAAATGTTCAATGAATTCTTAAAGAAGTAAAATATCTCGTATATTAATTCACTCCTATCCCCCTCTTGATATTTAAGTGTGTTCTCAACAATTGATATCAAAATAGGTTCCTTAAAAAAGATTCTAACCACTGGAAGGTAGATATCAGAAGAATACATTAGTATTCAAGAAGGTTTCTCCAAAAAAATGATTCAATGGAAAAAATATGCTTTCAAGAGTATAAGGATCCAAAATTATCTAATGGTTTTGTTGTAGCTGCTACAACAACACCCAAATTTTTTGGCATACTCAAATTTTGGGTCCACCTCTACATGCCTTAGGTTTTCAAGGACATGATCAAATGTTAGATTAGCCAATCTCCCCATAAATAATTCTTATCAAACCCCATTAATGCACTCACCCATGCAATTTTGTGATATATGTTGCATTCATTTGTTATATTTTATCTCACGCTTTATATATTGAAACCCCACATCAGGTTCTGTCTTAGATATTGACCTTCTGATTGCATTAGAGTTTTGGAGGTTTGTCGCTTCGATGATGTGTTAAGGGTATCTCATGACTATGAAACTTATCTTTCCGTAATGTGCATCGTAGTCAGTAGAGGCATTGTGTGTGAACAAGTAGGTTTTCAATTTGGTTTCCATGTGTTGACCATTTTAAGGTTTAGGAGAAACCCTAGATGGTCAAAATAAGGAATGTTTCCCTTCATGTGTTAACCTAATTTTTATACCTCTAGGGGTGCATGCTTATCATAATTGCATGGATTCATGATAAGAATCATTTCATTCCATATTCCCCAGGATCATGATTGGTTCCCCATATCAACATGTACATTAAGGTTTTGTGGTAACTGTTGTCCCTTTCGAAACCGTAGGCCATCATGAGTGCCTTCAACACCCTATTTTAAAGGTTAATATTAGTAATGAGATTCCACTTTTAAATTGAAAGTTAGTTTTAATTTTTGGAATATGTACTTTTCTTAAAGAAACATCCATGATTATTTAGATACCACATTAATGGGGGTGAAGGTCTCCTAGACCTTGTGTAATTCAAGTGGACCAAACTTCTATTTTTCTAGTTTATTATTAAGGCTTTATGGTTGTAGTGCATGTTAATGACCCTGCTAATCAATGTGGTATTTTGGAATGCAGGGTGAGCAAAGGAAGCACCATACACCCAAAATTCCCATTAATTATCATAAGAGAAATCAACAATGGACCATACACCCAAAATTCCCATTAATTATCATTATGTGTTCAAGCCAATTTATTGATACTATAATGCTCCCCTTACTCGAATGGAAATCAAGTTGAGACTAATGCGTATAGTAATTCAAAAGGCATTGATAACTGTAAAAAATTAGCACCAAGTGATTACAAAGGGGGACTCGAGAAAAGCCATCATATCCTCTTA
Source organism: Pinus albicaulis (assembly GCA_034641835.2). Lineage (NCBI taxonomy): Eukaryota > Viridiplantae > Streptophyta > Pinopsida > Pinales > Pinaceae > Pinus > Pinus albicaulis. The sequence goes on from CM076575.1 coordinate 325,024,995, forward strand.
AGTTGCTGACAGGATCCTAGCAGCAAAATAATGTAATAATTTCTCCTGAGGTCACATTAACACTCCCAAAATCACATTTCTGGTATGTGATGGCTCTCATCGCATTACAAAGAAATGAATTCCCATACTTCTTCTTACATAATGGATAAGATAAGAAAATATCCTGCAAAATTTGTTAGTCTTCATAATCGCCATATGATGATATAACTGCATATGAAGTAAAACACCTAAAATTTTGTAAGTTTCCTATCGTTTGATGACATGTTACAAGGCCAATAAAATCATGTAACAAATAACATACAATGAAAGGTTATACCCTGACATTACAAATTCTACAGGCTCAGCCATAATAATTCCACCAGACTAAGGGGCATGAAAGAATCAAAGATATCGCATGTTGCCAAGAAAAGAGTGAAACTGATGCAAACTAGCTGCAATATATCAGAATAATGTTGTGGAATGGAGTTCTTAAGACTTAATAAAAATACCCTTTATTTGTAACAGAGATTAAACTCGGGGGTTAGCCACATACATACATTGTGAATCAACAATGGTTATTCAAACCTTCATACACCCAAACCAATACATACATACTTGCATGAATCAACAACGAAGTTTTATAAAATACGCATATCAAACAATAATCCAAACCAACGCATAAAAAGAACAAAATGAAAACCCGCGAGAGTTCTTTACCGGAGGGTCCCATCGTAACTCTGACCAATCAATGGACAGTCGCACTTCACATTCCCTGCAACTTAACTTTGAAACGTTAAGAGCTAAACCTTAAGATCTGTGCAATGCAATGTTGCGTTGCATCGACACATGGCTCCCCGCACTTTGCATCGCAATTTTTTTAACTTCCTTTGTGATGGATCTTAGCATTAACCTTCACAAATTGTGATTTGTGATCACTGTTTTCAATCTCCACTGTTCGATTTCGGATGGATCTGACGGCCCGCGCTACACCTCCGCCACAACACTTTGCATTGCAAACAAAATTCTTTAACTTGCGAAGTGAGTCTTAATCGCTATCCTTTGCTATATGCAATGTCACTTCGCCTGCAGTATGATCGGCTGGATTCAATGGCTCTCATCGCACCAGTAAATTTGATTGATATCTTCTCTACGGTTAACACATTATTCAATTCAACAAGGAATAAGAAAGGTTTTATGGACCCGTCGTGCCTGCAAATCCGATTAATATACTCTCTGTGATTAACACAATATTACATTTAACAAAGTAAAGTGAAAGGTTTTTGGACTTGTAGTGCCTACAAATCCTATTTATATTCTTATTGTGCATTTAGACATAAACATTCAATTTCAAAAGAGATTTTAAAATAACCAGTCTACAACAGGGAACTCAATCAAAGCACAAAACACTTAGACATTATTTGGAAAAGAAATGTTGTTTTAAAAAATAGAGATCTCGATCAAACACAAAACACTTAGAAATAATTTGGACAATGGAAAAACATAGAGCCAAGCCCTCAAATGGTTGGTTTTTACATTTACTTCCGCTTCTTTATTCTCTCCTTTCTCTCTACGGATGGCATAACCCCACAATGGTGGATTTGGTTTGGTTTTATCCTTTCCCAAAATCCCCACATGGTTCAAAAACTGTCATTCAGTTTCCAAAACAGTTTATTCAACTAAATTCTTAACTAATCGTAAATTAACCATTCTTTTATTTTGTAAATTACATTGGCTGAGTTAGCCCAAATTAAACTTAAACAAAATACTTTAAAAAAAATACAAAGTCTTCAACTTCTTAGGACTGCTAGCCCTCTTTCCAAGCCACAACATGTGACCAACTTTTTCACATTGATGGCTCTACCTTAATTCTCCTGCATCAGAAATCCCACTTTTCTATAATGTGATAGGAATACTATATCGTCTCTTATGGGAGAGTATAATATTACCATGCAAAGGTCATAGTAAAATGTTATGAAGTGATACATTATGTATCACAAGCGCTCAAATTATTTGTAATGGAAGAGGATAAAAATAAAATAAAGGGAAACCAATTGTGATAAGCATTATAAGGTGAAAAGCTACAACATTAAAACATTTTATAGTAGAAGAAATATGAATTCACAATATCACATTAAAGGTTTTAACACATATTTCATTAAATTTGGAAGTATTCAGCTGATCTAGAATTTTAGAACTATAACTAGATTAAGTTTTTTCAAAATGTGGAATTATAAAATCACTTAGTTTAAAATTTTTGATGTAGATATTCACCATTTTTGGTGAAAATTTTATCATCGTAAACTATATAAAACAGATTTATATAAACTTGCAAAAGAAAATCTTTCACATCTTAATCTTGGATTCCTTACATCATCTCTTTTAAGATTTTTTATGGTTTGTAATAAAAGCTAAGTTTTTAAAGGTTATCTTATGAAAATAATTTTGTGTATGTTACTATTATTAACTTTATGAAAATAAAGTTGTGCATGTTACTATTGTTAACCCATTTAATTATAATAGGATGGAGTAAATATCATGTATGTGTTAAGATGCGATTATTACTAAGACAGGGTTGACACAATTTAAAAATCTATCACCTTTGCAACACTAGTAATATGGTTGAAGATCAAAAACCCTCTTAGATCATATAGTTTATACTCATATTGGATTTGAATTTCAAAATATTTGTGGCGCAACCAACCTTCTTGATATTTTAACTAAACAAAATTATGGTTATCTTGAAACTCTTATTTTAATGCTTTTTTAGCATAACAATAAAATTCTAAAGAATTTTAAGTAATATCTTTATAGCTTCTTATATACCATATTTAGTCTTAGTCTATAATAATCATCATTATCACCATCATCATTACATACAATTTTTTTTTTTTAAATTACACTCAATATTAATTTTTTATATAGAACATATTTTTTATTTATATTTTTTAATTTAAAAGGGCGCGGAATAGACAAGCTTACACATCCCCTCATACTAGGTTGTAGAATGAGCCCGACCTCTCTCAATTACTAATCATTTTAATTATCAAAATAAATCGTGAATTAAAATAGTAACAAAGTAATACAATTTGATTATTTTCAAATACAAGAGGAAAGAGAGAAAATTGACTAAACTATTTATTACAAATGTTTAGTTTTTATTCCTTGAGTGTTTAAGGATATTATATTGAAAAGAACATATTCACATTCATCTAAAACTTAGATTCCTTACATTATTTCTATTATCACGAATATTTATATTTTTGCATTAAATTTGACTAGTGAATAATAGATTTTCTAAAAAAATTCTTACCTAGTATAAATTTATTTAACAATATATTAATATTGTATTTCTTACTATTATTGACCATTTTAAATTGACACTAACTACTTTTCCTATGTTGAGTACAATGTTGGCACCACTTCAAAATCTATAAGAGGAAATATTTTATAAGTCTAGTTGTCTTGTTCAATGATCAAAATCATTTTTTTATAAATTAGAGTGCAACAAAAGAGAAAATTTGATTTATATCAATTATAATAAGGAATATTTAGGAAAACACACTTCAAACGATATTACAAGTGTCTAAATTTTTTTCATTAAGTGTTTAAATGGTTTATAATAAATAGAATACTAATTAGCTACTCCATTATTGTTTTAATAGACCAAGTTTAGAAGATGTTGTTTTTAAGTGCATTATTGTGTATGTTACTATTATTAACCCATTTAATTATAATCTGATATAGTAAATATCATGTATGTGTTAAGTTACCATCATTACTAGGACAAGGTTGGCACAATTTAAAAGTCTATCACCGTTGCAACACTAGTAATATGGCTAAATATGAAAAACCCTCTTAGATCATCCAATTTATACTCATATTGGCTTTTAATTTCAAAATATATGTGGCACTACCAACCTTCTTGATCTTTTAAATAAACAAAATTATGATGATTTTGAAACACTTCTTTTAATGTTTTTTTAGCATACCAATAAAATTCTAAATAATTTTGAGTAATATCTTTATGGATTCTTATATACCATATTTGGTCTTAGTGGATGATAATCATCATTATCACCATCATCATTACATACTATTGTTGGAAGTTTGAACCATTTTAGAGTTGACAGGAGAAAATATTTGTTTACGGTCAAATTAAATGTTGAATGAGAGTAATAGTATAATTTATTTATTATTTATTATTTGTACTTTTGTGTTAAAAACTAAGTTAATTGAGAGTTACCTAATAAATAATAGATTAATATGAAAGATATATATTTCCTATAAATTTATTTAATAAATTATGATAGTAAGGTGTCCAATATATACCAGCATAGATCCATCTTAAATACAGATTTAACATGAGCCTAGAGGGATCAAATTTTTTAAGTGAAAACATTTTTAGAGTGCAAAATACAATGCAAAATACAATGTGTTATTTTTCATTGCTTAACTTGTATTTTTGAATGCTAAATAGAATATATATAAGACCAAACAAAAAATTTAACCATAAAAACTTAATTTTTTTTCTATATATAGTTATATATGAATTTGATATCCACATAAATTAGTTAACATAGATCTTCAAATAGTTTATTTGAATATCTGGCTAGAATATTTTTGAAAAATAAAAGATTAAAACATCTATTTACACATTTTTTTTTACTTCTAATTACTTTAAAACATATTCATTTTTTCTTTAATAATAGCCAATGTTATTTTTCTATTTAGAACATTTTTTTATTTTTAATTTAATAGGGCACGAAACACACAAACTTACACCCCCTCGTACAAAATCAATCATGAATTAGAATAGTAACAAAGTAATACAGTTTGATTATTTTCAAATACAAGAGGAAAGAGAGAAAATTGACTAAACTATTTATTACAAATGTTTAGTTTTTATTCTTGGAGTGTTTAAGGATAAAATATTGAAAAGAACATATTGACATTCATCTAAAACTTAGATTCCTTACATTATTTCTATTATCATGAATATTTTTATTTATGTATTAAATCTGACTTGTGAATAATAGATTCTCTAAAAAAAATCTTACCTGGTATAAAGTTATTTAACAATATATTAATATTGTGTTTCTTGCTATTATTGACCATTTTAAATTGACACTAACTACTTTTCCTATGTTGAATACAAATTTATTATACTAGTACAATGTTGGCACCACTTCAAAATATATAAGAGGAAATATTTTGTAAGTCTATTTGTGTTGTTCAATGATGAAAATCATTTTTTTATAAATTAGAGTGCAAAAAAACAACAAATTTGATTTATATCAATTATAACAAGGAATATTAAGGAAAAATCACTTCAAACATTATTACAAGTGTCTAACATTTTTCATTAAGTGTTTAAATGGTTTATATTAAATAGAATGCTAATTAGCTACTCCGTTATTGTTTTAATAGACCAAGTTTAGAAGATGTTGTTTTTAAGTGCATTATTGAATTTGATTATGCATATTTGATATGGTAAGAAGTCTTGTTGGTCAAACAAAGCTTTGAAAACTTAAATATTTTATGGCACTTTCATGTCATTTGTATCACCACATGATTACTTTGAAGTACTAAATAATATAAAAACATGTTACATTGAAATACTAAATAATATAAAACTTCTCCAAAAATAATATGAAGAGAATATTTGATATACAACAAATATTGAAAAGTGTGTCTGAATGTATATTAATAGATCCTTCAAAAAAAAAAAATTACATTCATGAATCATATAAACCTAATCTTAGGATATTCACACAAGTAGGTCAAGAACAAATTCTACACCATATTTATTTATCTTGGTCTTCTTGCAATGTTCTTTCTTTAGCGTCCATGCCCACACTATGGTATTAATTGGAAGAGAGCCAAGTTCTGTGTCATTGAGATTTGGTATCCAATATTGCTCTAAAAAATTTCCATTGTATTTCCCTGAATATGCTTCCACCAATCAACCTTTACATGAATATTCTCACTTTCATTATCCCTAAAGATATCTGAGATGGATTTTTCCATCCAAATCATATATCCTGCATCCTCATTTCTTGATCTAACTAGCAACATCTTTCCTTTCTCAACATCAATCATTGGTTTGAATGTTGGCTTTGGCTTGTTGCATTTGGGTCCAACATATACCGGTTCATCTATTACATTATCAAAATCTCCATCCATAATACTTGAGATTACATGTAGTGCATTACGATCAACATCAACAATGTGCCTTGTCTTGTGCCAAAAATCCTCAAAATATGAATCGCTTCCATCTATTATTCTATGATCATTATAGATTCCATCTAATGTATCAAGAACTATTTCCCAATACACTAATTTATTTTTCCATTCCTTTGTAACAATTGGTGAATCCTCATTCCCGATAGTTCCTTTCCACATTTTTATGTATGATGTTATCCCTTCCTTTAGTTCTTTTAAATAGGAATTATTCTTTTTGGAAGCTAAGAAATATGAGTTCCCTATGCGAATTATAGGTCGACCTTCATCATCGATATTCCATAACTCAACTAATTATGACCACTCAATATCTCTAATGGATTCTTTGTACCTTAGTACTGGAATATCATTGAGTAAAAGAAACTGGAATTATTGAACATTAAGATGTCCAACTAGTGCATTTTTCCCCTCCTTGATGTATCCATTAAGGAAACTTTTGAAGTCATAGACATTGTCAATAAGTGTAGGTGGAAACACTTGATTTTCTTCAATTATGCGATATGTGTCCATCATTTTAGGTAAATAATATATATCTTTACTTTTAAGGTTGGAAGACATTCTTCCGTAGGTTCCATCTATGTCTTCATGGGAGTGCCCCACAAACAAGAATCCAACCTCAATATTGATTAAGACACCAAGTGCAGTTAGAAGTGACAAAAAAATGAAAAGATAGTGATTCTTATTTTCACTTGCTGCATTGTCCAACTGTAACAACAAATGTGGAGGAAGAGGTTTAAAATCAACATATTGACTCTTTGATCTTCCATGAGATATAAAATAATCCTTGTACACTTGACATTTTGAGTAAATAGAGGTGTCAAGTAATGCATTTGTAAGTGGGTTTCTTGAACTTCCACTCTCATAAAGTATATCGCCATACATATCAATTTGTGGGTCTTCAAGGTCCCTTAAGCACTTTTCAAGGGATGTGATAGAAAATTTTGATCCTATATGTACAAATGGTAGGGAGAAATGACCAAAACATCATGTCTTATGCCCATGTGTTAGCATACCTGTCAATGAAAAACCTAAATTTGTTCCTACAATAGATTTTGATTTGACACATAGCCTTGGTATTGAAGTCTTTGTCTTATCCATTTTATCATGGATAATGCTCAAATACTCCTTTGGAAACCACTTTGACATAATTCTTTGGGCATAGTAGCAATATATTCCACACATAACAATCTTGTTATGTTTGTACAACCTGCCTTGTGCCTTTTCTTCCAACTCTTTTGTAGTCGATGACTTCTTCTGTGCTTTCAACACAATACATTCAGTGCATTTATTGAATTTGGTGTTCTTTGAAAATGCTACATCTTGAAACTTAGTATTCCAAATCTTGCTCATTGTTGAGCTGTGATATTGATGGGTAATTGAGCTTTTGAAGAGCCACATTGATCTCTTTTAACAAAGTATTTTGTGTGTAAGTCGAAGGAATCAATATTAAAGGAGCAGATGTTCCATCTTCTTCAAATTGACGTGTTTGGTTTGGTGAAAAATCTGAATTATCCATTACAATTTTGTGCAATATTTCTATGGATGTCACGGTGTGTGCTCGTGCTTTGCATGTGTTGGATTTATCATGAATAGCTTTGATATGTCCATGTCAAGAATAATTCTAGTAGTTATATAATGTGCTTTGAGGAATCTTATGTATCTTATACCATGCTTTCTTATAGATAATATTCCCATTAAATCTCATGTCCTTTACATTTCTAGCAATAGGTGGTAGGCCACGGCCATGGTTCATTACATGGTTGTGTTTGACATTAGTGAATTCGAAAAAATCGCTAATACCATTTTTATTTATTTGTTTCATACCTCTTATAACACCTGCAATGGCCTTCCTATCCACATGTTGAAGACAATATTTTCTACAACATACATTTGCTGCCAAAAGTCGAATTTATTTCTCTTCATCTATTTTTGTTTGACATTTTGCAATTTTTTTTGTAGCCATAACTTGTTTAATCCTTTTATATGGCCTTATTACATGCATATCAATTGATTTTCTATATTTTTCATTAAAAAGAGACCCATCCCATTTGTTTAAGGGATTTGTGTCCTCTATAACATCCCATATCACCATTTCCTTGGGTGGCTCCTTGAACTTTTCCTTAACCCTTAATATCACACCTTTGTTATCCACTAAATTATTTATTGGCCATCTAACCAAACAATGTATAGACTTATCCCCAATTCAGCATATTCCACAATTTCCATCTATCTCTTCCAAAAAAATACCAAATTCCATTTCACCTAGTGCTTAACCTTCAATAATGTCATCCTCGCGGACATTAACTAGCACTCCTTTGGCAATGCACATGCTTGTTCCCATGAATTCATGTGTAAGAGAAAACTTTGTACACATGAATCTAACCCTATCTTGGGGAATATTTATGGCATGATCATGACAGTGAGGCTACAAATCTAATTCTGACCAAATCTCATATGATTCCAATGCACCCCCTAGTGTATGCTCAAATCCTGTTGGATGTGGTAGAGCACCATCATGTTTTAACACCTTCTCAATTTTAACCACTATACATCATTTCTTTGCCATATTTCCATGCACTTTATGTCCAAGCTTGATATTGAATATGGAGCCCTCACCCACCTTCACTCCATGTTGTATAAGATCTACCTTGTCTCCAATAGAAAATGTAGAAGAAACATTTGCACCTATAAATGAATGTAAATAAGGTTAGTATTTACTCAAAAAAAAGTATTATACTATCAATAATATTTGAACACATGCTTCAATGTTTTGATTTACCTATGTTGTGCCTCAAATCCATGATCTTCCATGGATGTATGTACCCTTCATCAACATCCTCAATCAAATTTGGTTGAATAACTTCATCAATTATCAAAATTGCAACATAACATGCATTAACCCTTTCTTCAGCATAATAAGTTCCAGACTGTGTAGATTCGACCCTTCCTAGCCCAACGAATTGATCATTAATAAGGTGATCAACATAGACCCCTTTTTCCAAAATTATATTTTCCACTCTAGCTTGTACCAATTCCGTAACAACAATTAAATCATAAATTGTAATTAAAAGGTTGAACCATGTAAAATGTGATTTTATATTTTTGCAAAAACACACAGCTTTCAAAAAAGTAATATAGATGCAATAATTTAAATAGTATGGTAGTAATATTGTATATACTGAAACATTGTTCCCCACCATCTAGTGCCTACACCAAAAAGTACTTTACATGCAAATTACACAAAAAAACATATATGAAGACCATGCAATTAGAGATGTAGATAGTATGATAGAATGGAAAATATAAAATTATATCAAACCACCAAGTTCCTATTTAACTTCAGAAATGACACTTGTAGTCTTAATGCATGTGTATGAATAATGATCATAAGAAATTTGTAGAAGTTCAAGAACCAAAACATGGCCCATTGGAAAATATAAGAAATTCCAAGATTGATGCTACATAAGATGTCTAAAAGCCCCATGAAAAGGAGAAATTATATTTTCACTTAGTGTGGATGTTTGATGTACATATGAATCTAACCCTATCTTGGGGAATATTTATGGCATGATCATGACAGTGAGGTTGCAAATCTGATTCTGGCCAAATCTCATAAGATTCCAATGCACCCCCTAGTGTATGCTCAAATCTTGTTGGATGTGGTAGAGAAACATCATGTTTTAACACCTTCTCAATTTTAACCATTATGCATCCTTTATTTACCATCTTTCCATGCACTTTATGTCCAAGCTCTGTATTGAATATGGATCCCTCACTCACCTTCACTCCATGTTGTAGAAGATCTACCTTGTCTCCAATAGAAAATGTAGAAGAAACATTTGCACCTATAAACGAATGTAACTAAGGTTAGTACTTACTCAAAAAAAAAGTATTATACATTTGAACACATGCTTGAATATTTTGATTTACCTATTTTGTGCCTCAAATCCATGATCTTCCATAGACGTATGTCCCCTTCATCAACATCCTCAATCAAATGTGGCTGAGTGACATCAATTATCAAAATTGAAACATAACATGCATTCACCCTTTCTTCAGCATAATAAGTTCTAGACTCTCTAGATTTGACCCTTCCTAGCCTAACGACTTGATCATTAATAAAGAGATCAACATAGTCCCCTTTTGCCAAAATTTTATTTTCCATTCTAGCTTGTACCAATTTTGTAACAACAATTAAATCATAAATTGTAATTAAAAGGTTGTAAAGTGTGATTTTATATTTTCGCAAAAACACACAACTTTCAAAAAAGTAATATAGATGCAATAATTTAAATAGTATGGAAGTCATATTTTATTTAATGAAACATTGTTCCTTTCCATCTAGTGCCTACTACCAAACAATACTTTACATGAAAATTACACAAAAAACATATATGAATACCATGCAATTAGAGATGTAGATAGTATCATAGAATGACAAATATCAACTCATATCAAACAACCAAGTTCCTATTTAACTTCAGAAATGACACTTGTAGTCTTAATGCATGTGTATGAATAATTATCATAAGAAATTTGTAGAAGTTGAAGAACCAAAACATGATCCATTGGAAAATCTAAGAAATTCCAAGATGATGCTACATAAGATGTCTAAAAGCTCCATGAAAAGGATAAATTATATTTTCACTTAGTGAGTATGTTTGATGTTTGAACTTGATAATCAAAAGCCAAACTATAGGTTTTCTTCCAAATAAAAGTTTTGAATGACATATATCAGCTCATATCAAACTACCAAGTTCCTATAACTTAAAAAATGACACGTGTAGTCTTAGTGCATGTGTATGAATAATTAACATAAGAATTTTGTAGAAGTTGAAGAACCAAAACATGGTCCTTTGAAAAATCTAAGAAATTCCAAGATTGATGCTACATAAGATGTCTAAAATCCCCGTGAAAAGGAGAAATTATATTTTCACTTAGTGAGGATGTTTGAAGTTTGAACTTGATAATCAAAATCCAAACTAGAATTTTTCTTTAGTTCAACAGAAAAGAAATTTCATTTTATAAATATTTAGTTCAAATGTTAGCACTCCCTACCTATACACATTTAAGGACATACTATTTAGGATGGATACAAAGGGATGTTAACTTTAGGTCCTTGAAAAGTGTATATTTGAGTTTTCCTACATTTTTATGTTGCTGAGGAAGAGTCTTATCTTATGCATCCAAACATTAATGAAATTTTTTTTGGAAGTTCATAACTATACAAAAAAATATAGAGAAAACAATACATGTTAAAAAATTGTGCTTGATACTTTAAAGTTGCATACATGTGCATCGGAAGAAAAATATAGTATACCTCAATAATAAATTTATTTATAAACTTCAAAACTATACAAAGATCAAATTATTCTCCAGGGATCAAATAATTATGATTGGATTATTGTGTTTGTGCCAAAAGGAAAGCTATACCATTATCTTTCCTTCCAACTCAATCACAAATGTAGTGCCAACAACAACTTATATCTATATACAATTCTTTTGCGCTATCATTGATCTCCATAAATTGCTCCAAATTCAATAAAAGGGCACATCAAAATCTCTAACCATTGCGATTATTGAGACAATGTCACCCCTAGAGCATTGGTTTCATAAGTGCAATGGTGTCTAGAAGAAAGCTAGTAATCACTAGGTATCCTTCTAACATAATCACAAATGCACTGCCAAGAATAATATCACAGCACTAACCTTGGTGATGGTGAAATCTTGATAGTTTTATTTTTGGAACAAGAACAAAGAAATATAGTACAATATATTACTCCTTCTAGCACAAATACAAGCACATTTCCAACAATAATGTTGCATTGCGATAAAAATCTAACAAATGCAAGATTATTTCTATCACAAACACAAACAAAAACACATTTTCAACAATAAAATTGTAGGATGAAGGAAATTTAACACATTATAACCTTCCTTCTAGCATAACAATAAACATATTTCTAATAACAACATTACATTATGAAGGAAATATAATGTGTGCTAGCCTTTCTTCTATCACAAGTAGAAGCCCATTTCGAACAACAACATTGCACCTCAAATGAAAGCTAATAATCAATGTCTTTCCTTCTACTACAAACATAAGCATATTGCTAGAAGCAATGTTACATGGTCAAATAAATCTAGCACGTGCTATATTACCTTCTAGCACAAACACAAGAACATTGCCAACAACAATATTCTAAGGCGAACGAAATCCACCACATGCTAAATCTCCTTCTAGCATAAATAGAAGCATGTTACTCACAAAAACGTTGCAAAGTAAAAGAAATATTACACATTCTAGAGTTTCTTCTAGCACAAACACAATCACATTGCCATAAACAACATTGTGGGGTGGAAGATATCTAACCTATGCTTGATTTACTTCTAACACATTTCCAGCAATAACATTGTAGGGAAAACGAAATCCAATGCATGATAGAATTCCTTCTAGCACAAACACAAGTATATTTCCAACAATATTTCATTGCGAAAGAAATCCAATGCAGGTTATATTTCATTCTAGCTCAAATACAAGCACGTTGCCAACAACAATATTGCATTGTGAAACAAATATATTGCATACTAGATTTTATTCTAGTACAAACACAAGCATGTTGCTAACACCAATATTGCATTGCAAAATAAATTTAGTGCATGATAGAATTCCTCCCACCATACACAAACATATTGGCAACAAAAATGTTGTAGAGTAAAAGAAATATATATTATGCTAGATTTTCTTGTATCACAAACATAAGCATATTTCCAGCCACAATATTGCAAGGTGAATTAGATCTAACATGTTATTTGTACTTATATCTCAAACAAAAACATGTCACCAATAACAACATTGCAAGGTGAATGAAATCTAACACATGCTAGATTTCCTTCTCTCGCAAACACAAGCACATAACAATATTGTAGGAAGAAAGAAACATACCGGATATTAGATTTTCTTCTAGCACAAACAAGCATATTTTCAAAAACACCTTATGCAAGACAAAATAAATCTGGTGTGTGGTAGATTTCCTTCTAGCACAAACACAAACTCATAACATTGTAGGGGTTAAGAAGCTAGTGCATGCCAGATTTTGTTATAGCATGAACAAAAACATATTACCAACAACAATCTAGGGAAAAAGAAATCTAGCACATGCTGGATTTCCTTTTAGGATATTGCTAATAACATCATTGTGGTGAAGGAAATATGGTGCATACTAGATTTCCTTCTAACACAAACAATTGAATTGCCAACAACAACATAGAAATGCGAAATAAATCTAGTTCACACTATATTTACTTCTAATGCATATACAACCACATTGTCAATAAAATCATAGAAGGGTGAAAGAAAACTAATGTATGCTAGATTCCCTTCTAGAACAAACACAAACACATTACAACATTTCTAGGTTAAATAAATCAAGCACATGTAGATTTACTTCTACCACAAAAAAAAGCATATTGTCAACAACCACATTGCAGTGAAAAAGAAATATGGTGCATGCTAGATTTCTTTCGAGCCAAAATTGAAGCATGTTGCTAGAAAAAATATTGCAAGTTGAAGAAAAGCTAACACATGCTAGATTTACGCATATCACAAACACAAACACAAACACAAAACAACATTTTAGGGTGAAAGAAATATAGCGTGTTAGATTTGCTCCTAGCATAAACAAAAACATATTGCCAACAATAAAAACCCAATGAAAAAGATATCTAGAACAACTACTATCACAAACACAAGCACATTTCCAATAACAACATTGCAAGGTAAAAGAAATTTAATGCATGTCACCTTTACATGTAGCACAAATGCAAGCATACTACCAACAACAAAATTTCATGCCAAAAGAAACCTAGCGCATGCTATATTTCCTTCTAACACAAACACAAGCACATTTCCAAGGTGAAGGAAATCTAACACGTGCTAGATTTCCTTCTATAATAAATAACCAAATTGACAACAACAATATTGTAGAGCAAAAGAAATCTAGCACAACTTCTAGCCCAAACACAAGCACATTTCCACATTGCCAAGGTGAAGGAAATCTAACACATGCTAGATTTCATTCTATCATAAACAACCAAATAGACAACAACAATATTACAGAGCAAAATAAATCTAACATGTGCTAGATTTATGCATAGCACAAACACAAGCACATAACAACATTGTATGGTGAAAGAAATCTAATGTGTTAGATTTGCTTCCAACATAAAAAAAAGCATATTGCCAACAAAAACATTGCATGGAAAAAGATATCTAGAACAACTTATATCACAAACACAAGCATTTCCAGTGACAACATCACAAGGTAATAGAAATTTAATCCATGTTAGCTTTACATGTAGCACAAATACAATCATACTACCTGTTGGGTGTGGAGCCTGATTATCTTCTTTATTTTGTATCACAATGTTGGACCCCTATTCTTAATGGGCCGGAAACTGCCTTTAATTAAACGCTGCCCAGGGGGTCCAAGGGAGGGTGGTTGTGACTTTATGAAGCCCCCCGCCCACCCTTGGCGAGGGCTTTCGGGGGCAGCTCCTCTGAAGCTAAAAAAAATGTAAAATTGCCTTGTAAAAGTATTGTAAATTCTAGTCAATCTAGGCCGTTCATTAGGCAGATGGTCATACGGTAGAGGTTATGTTTAATTTAGGGTTTTTTTTCCCTAAAAGGAAACTCCTCGCTTTGTATGAGGGTATTGTATTGCGGTTGTGTATTGTATGTGTATTCTTAGAGCGAGAAACAGATAGGGAGATTGAGAGAGAACAGAGGATATTACAATGGATCTGTTGTAGGTTATGTCTCTTCTTTTTTCTGGATAATAGAAAGGAAGGTTTGGTTGTTCAGGGTGGACGTAGCCCAAACAGGGTGAACCACGTATATATGTGTCTCTCTGGTTTTATGTGTTTTGTGTGTTTGTGTTTTCCGCATATTTTATGTGTTGCATTTCTCTATAATATATAATTTTCTAACACTACCAAAAACAATATTTCATGCCAAAATAAACCTAGCACATGCTATATTTCCTTCTAACACAAACACAAGCACATTGCCAAGGTGAAGGAAATCTAACATGTGCTAGATTTCCTTCTATAATAAAAAACCAAATTGATAACAACAATATTGTAGAGAAAAAAAAATATAGCACAACTTATAGCCCAAACAAGCACATTTCCAATATCATTGCCAAGGTGAAGGAAATCTAACACGTGTTATATTTCCTTCTATCATAAACAACCAAATAGACAACAACAATATTGCAAAGCAAAATAAATCTAACACATGCTAGATTTATGCATAGCACAAACACAAGCACACAACAACATTGTAGGGTGAAAGAAATCTAGAGTGTTAGATTTGCTTCTAGCATAAACAAAAGCATATTACCAACAATAACATTGCATGGAAAAATATATCTAGAACAACTTCTATCACAAACACGAGCACATTTCCAATAAAAACAATAACATATTACCAACACTAACATTGCATGTTAGCTTTACATGTAGCACAAATGCAAGCATACTACCAAAAACAAAATTTCATGCCAAAATAAACCTAGCATGTGCTATATTTCCTTCTAACACAAACACAAGCACATTACTAAGGTGAAGGAAATCTAACACATGCTAGATTTCAATCTATAATAAACAACCAAATTGACAACAACAATCTTGTAGAGAAAAATAAATCTAGCACAACTTCTAGCCCAAACACAAGCACATTTCCAATAACATTGCCAAGGTGAAGGAAATCTAACACGTGTTAGATTTCCTTCTATCATAAAGAACCAAATAGAAAACAACAATATTGTAGAGCAAAAGAAATCTAGCATAGTTTCTAGCCCAAACACAAGCATATTTCCAATAACAACATTGCAAGGTGAATGAAATTTAATGTGTTAGCTTTACATGTAGCGCAAATACAAGCATACTACCAACAATAGCATTGCATGCCAAAAGAAATCTAGTGCATGTTATATTTCATTTTAACACAAACACAAGCACATTTCTAGTAAGAAAATTCCAAGGTGAAGGAACTCTAACACATGTTACATTTCCTTCTATCATAAACAACCAGATTACCAACAATAACATTGCATTGTGAAAGTTCCTTCTAGCACGTCAATAAAAATATTGCAAGGTGAAAAAATGTAAGGTGCACTAGTGTTGGAAATATTGAGAGGGGGGTTGAATCAATATTTCTTTGCAATTGTTATATTATGACACTTAAAATCATCAGTTAAACCAAAACACAAGATGTGCAACAAGAAAATAATTTTATTAATGAATTTGAGGTCTCTAAAAACCCAAGCTCCAACTTGTACAATAGATTCTTTAACTCCTTCAACGCTTCAACCATGAATGAGTACTCTAATATTCAACTACAAATCCAAGCTCCAGCCTTGTATGACGACTCCAATCCTCTAGGGATCCAACGCTCTCAGTTTGCTTCAATCCCTTAAGGTGACTTCAATATTGCTTCAAGCCTCCATCAAAAACTTCAAATACTTCTAAAAAATGTATCCAAGATAGGTCCGTAAAGTGCTCTCAAATATACCTCTACAAAAACTTCATGTCTGCTTCAGTAAAACTTTTATGGTTGCACCAACAAAACATGTCTTCAAGTGTTGGTCTTCAACTATACTCCAACAGTGTTTGCTTCAACAAAACAACTCTTCAAGTGTTGATCTTCAACAATGCTTCAAGAGTGACTATTGTTTCAACAAAGGCTTTAAGAATTCTCAATTAGTGTCATCATGAATGCACTCTACTATCAACTCAAAATATGCTCAAAGTATGTTGTCATTTTATCATTCGACGAAGGTGTCACCTAGGCTCTTCATGTGTGCTTTAAAGAATGTCCTTCGATATGCAAGTATTAATTTACTTTTGTTTCAAATATGACTTGATATGTTGATCAAGCCTCTCAAGGTGTAATATTCCTAATGGAAAAATTAACAATGATAAAAAAAGCATGCAATAAACCCAACACAAATATTTTTCATCAAACGCCCATAAAACAGAAATGCTCCAAACACACCAAAATGGGAAAATTTTATTATAATATCTTACTGGATTACAATATAAACTCTAATATTCAACTAAAAATCCAAGCTCCAACCTGGTCTCTCAGAAGGGTCCAACCTTGTATGAGGAATCCAATCCTCACATATTAATCCAGGCTCCAACCTAGTTTCTCACAAGGCTCCAACCTTGTATGAAAACTCCAATCCTCTAGGGAAACCCTCTCAGTTTGCTTCAATCCCTTAAGCTGACTTCAATACTGCTTCAAGCCTCCATCAAAATATTCAAATACTTCTAAAAAATGTATCCAAGATAGGTCTACAAAGTTCTCTTAAATCTACCTCTACAAAAACTTCAGGTCTGCTTCAGCAAAACTTTTATGGTTGCGCCAAAAAAACATGTCTTCAAGTGTTGATCTTCAACTATGCTCCAAGGATGACTGCTCCAAAAAAACAAGTCTTTAAGTGTTGTTCTTCAACTATACTCCAAGGATGGCTGCTTCAACAAAACAAGTCTTCAAGTGTTGGTCTTCAACTATGCTTCAAGAGTGATTATTGTTTCAACAAAGCCTTCAAGAATGCTAAAGTAATGTCGTCATGAATGAACTCTATTGTAAACTCAAAAGATGCTCAAAGTTTTTTATAATTTTATCATTTTATGAAGGTGTCTCTTAGGCTCTTTGATGAAGGTGTCTCTTAGCCACATCAATGTTGAGCCATTTTGTTAATATGTTGGGAAATAGATCAAATGAGGTGTTGAAAAGATTGCACCTCGGCCTGCTCAAAGAAGGTTGAAGGAAAACTCAAACCAAAATAAAAAATCCTGTTGAAAGCTACTTTGCATGGCTCAATGATTGCGTAGTTCTACCAAGAAATGTTGATACTAGCTGGCTTCAGGCTGCTAGTTGGCCTAGTTCCTATGCTCAGAAAATTCTAGGAATTTGGGAAGCTGATCCTTGCTCGAAACCTAGAAAAACCCAGAAAAGGTTTCCTCTAATTCCAGCCTTCAAAATTTGACCCTTTTTCCCTAGTGCTTCTCGCTGCTGGCTGAGTAGGGATTGCGTAAATGAGTTGATCTACTGCTCAAAAAAATCTGGGATTTTAACCACAAACTCTTCTAAAGAAACACAGAAAAACACAAAAAGGGTTCATCCTAGTTTTGACCTCGGAAAATTGGACCTCTTGGTCTTGGCTCACCCAACTGTTGGGAAATTCGAAATCCTGGTTGGAACTATTGTTATATTTCTCAAAAATGCTACCAAAATCCCTGGTAAGAGTTTGCTAGCCTCCCCTCCAAATCCTCCAACTGAAATCCTCTTCTCTCCCACACTTCCGGCACTTCCTCTCCACTGTACTGCGCAGTATTTGTTTCCTGTACGCAATCTTGAAGGGACTACGCTCTATGTTGCCTTTACGTAGTCCTAAAGGGACTACACACTCCTGTTATTTCTAGTGTTTCAATCCCTCACCAAAGTGTGTAACTCCTCTCTTGAGAGAGTACTCAAAGTCCCCCGAGGATGAGGTTGGGATCTCCGCTCGGAGAACAACACTGCAAACTTGGCTAAACAACTCAAGCGTGCTCTAGTCAAAATGAAAAGAATAAATTTGTTGAATGAATGAATGATTTTTATGGTTTCCCTCATCCATTTTTTATTCTTGTGAAACCCTAACAATCCTTCAAACCCTAATAATCCCTTGGGTCCACATGAGTTGTGTTGTCCACTTGGCCCCTTGGGCTCCACATAAGTCGTGTTGTCCACTTGGCCTCTTAGACCCACCTGAGCTACATTGTCCACTTTAACTCTAGGAAAATGGTTTTACTCTAAATGATGGGTTTATGGGTCCCTTCACCCCTTTATTCTCCCACTGAACTTTAGAAAAGAAAAATTGGCATACTTTAATAGTCTAATTAGTTGTCTCCTAATTAGGAATATTGCAGTCCTCCCCGCCAAAATGTTTCTTGTCCTCAATCAACGCCTAAACAAGCCTCATCTCTAGTTGACGCTCCCCCACTATCATTGAAAAATGTGCCTGGGTCCCAGATGTGCCTTTGAATCTTCCTTGTCCTCTGCATTGCTCTAATATAAAGGGATCCCTCAATGCCAGGTTCCCAAGCCATCATGTCCAATATGAAGCTCCACCTGCTCTGCTCACCATCCAAGTAGTCCATCCTACGAACTCCAAGCGTAAACCCTCCATTATACCACCTAATCCCTGTAGAGGTAGCGTCTCACTCACATGAGCTCCTACTGCTATAATCTCGTTGACCAACCTTCCATACTAATGAAGTCCCCCACTCCATCAGTGACTCACTAAAGCCCAATGGAAGATCTACATGATCCCCCAATGTAGTATGCAGCTCACCCATAAAGGTTATTGAGTTGTGTAGAGTTGTAATTCTTGAGTAACTTGCTAGTCTTGTAGAGGTGCCACCATGCTGATGTTGCACCACTCTGACTGTGAGATACCCTCAATCAGGTGCAGATTGTGTCCCTTTCTCCTAGGGCCTTGTGGCGAAAAATATGTGTAGGCTAAGCTCATCCTACCCGAGCGTGCCCATGATGTTGATATCTACCCACCCACTACCGATCATGACCCTAAGAAACAATAGGATAAGTCTACCTTGCCATGTAGTGGAAATCTCAGTGCTCCCCCATGTGTCAAACCCAAAGTTGACTGGATCATCGTCTGCTCTGTCCCTGCTCATCAAAAAGTGGAGTGATCCACCTGCCCAACAGATCCCTGGATCCCCCAACCATACCGGGATCTCCCAACTCCAACTCCTCTCAGGATGTCACTGCGTAACTCTGCTACCTTTTAGAACCCATCTGACCCTCAGCCCTGACCCCTGTATGTATGCCCTGGGTGGAATCCAAGTATCAGGAGTTTGTCTGACGCATGCATACCTACCCTAATCTTGCCAGACCTTGTAGTAAAATTTGTTGTTCCAACTCCTGATGATACATCTAGACAGTGCTCGGAGTCTGAGTACCCTTCTGTAGATGAAGTATACCATCCACCCTCCCTCAAATGTGAGCATAGGGGTGGAACATATGCAACCTTGGAAATCAACTACACCATCCCTAAGTCGATATCCGACAACTCGTGTACCTACTAAGTGCCTCAATTGGAGTGCCTCCTTCTGGATCATGCCACATGGTATCTCATCTGACTACCTAGGGTGAGCCTCCCATGCCCTGTTGCCTAATTTGAGGGTGTCAAGGGGCAACAACCAAACACTTCGCGTCTGAAAACCACACTGGGGGATGAGGGGAGGGTATGTTCCAAAGGGTGTGCTCAAGAGTATACTTGCATGCTCAAGAGAAATCCTTCGGACAACACTCCCTCTGCCTTGGATCTACAAATAACACCCTCGTAGCCATGTCTCTACTAAACATGGTGTCTCCAGATGCTCAACAATGTCCCCATAAATCCTAGGTGATTTGCATCCTAGGGTACACCTAATGCCCATGTCCATAAGTCCCCTTGGAGGCAATGCTCCAAGTGCCTATTGCGGCATATCATGGGTCACTGCATACCACTAAATGTCTCGGCATTCCTCATCATGCCACTGTATGCTGCAACCTACCCCTATACACCACCAGATAGTGCTGGCTATGGATATACCATCCTGTACCATCATGTAACCCTCCTATGTCACTACACTTGTCGCTCCCCACATGTACCCAACACGATGTGAGGCACTCCTACTCCATAACGCAGTCTGACATACTACAACACACCCCCATGCATCTCCATGCTCCTCTGCAGGCCACTGCTCCTTGTTGCATAGCCCTGCACACCCCTGGATGTTATGGTCTAACATCGGGTTTGTACGAGTCATTATGCATCCCTCTACATAACACTGGACACTATGAAATTAATTTGTGTAGTCCTGCATATCAGTGCCTACTACTATGCCACGTTGTAATGTATAGTATCCTGCAGGGCCAAAATATCCATCACTTTGCTAGTAACCCCCCATGAGGTGGGCTACATCTCCCCAAATACTTTAAAGGATCGAAGTGGCCTGACTCCTCACATGCCAATTAAAATGACATCACTGCTCCTATCCTCCATAGATCAAGTGTACCATATACCCATGAGCGAGCACCGTCTCTATGTACTGCCATTTTTAGTGGCTTGCCAATGCCACCTCCTACAACTAGCTCCTGCCAAAGTAGGCTAATCACCCTATGACTCCATGCACAATCGATATGTTGAGATAGCTTCTGAAAAGGGTGTACCCTCTTGTCGAACCATCTTATCACTAGGGATGTCTAGGGCTCTGATAGAGATCTAAAATGTGTGTGCACCCAAACATCAAACCCATTGCACAATAACTACCATCACCTACCGAATCTATGATGTGATGGGAAATCCCACTTGGATCCCAACAGTAGTCTGGCCCTTGTGTCCCTCTCGTAATCCATGGAATTTGCTGAAATGTGGCCATGGATGTATCCAGCTTCCTAGCCTACTCCATGGGGTACTAGCTCAGTACCTCTCGCCATCCAACCTCGACAGAGGAATCGAATGCAAGAATCCCCACACATAGAACAATCCCTTCATCCTACGAGTGTTGCACCCTGTGCAGCTCATGTCGCCTCATCTCACCGTCCTAGTCAACATATGAGATCTAACTAGGTGGCTCAGTCTCTCTGTTTCCAATGGGAAGAGGTGACCCAACAGTGTTGCTAGCCTTGTCTATGTATGCCTGAAGGGGGATGCTCTGACACTCCCCTGTGCTCTCTAGTTCTACCATTAAGGAATTCAACCGTTCCCCAATGTGGGCCAACTTGGCCGCTGCCTTGACAGAAACCACTCTCATTCCCTCTAGTTCTTCGTTCTTCAACAAAATAGCCTCTCATAGTAATGTGGCCTTCCCTTTAAAAGCTAGAAGGTCGGCTTGAATTTGATGGACTGTGCAACCATCATCCAATACCTATGTATCACCTAGCACCTCCTCAAGGGCTAGCCCAAAGGATGGCTACACACCCTCCTCCATAAACACTCCAACACACAAGACATTCTCACTAGTTAGCTGCATGTGATTGTCATCTGACAATTTTGTCATAGACCTGAAGGCCTTTATACCTATCGACTCCTCAACAACAGTGGAGTTGTCTCATGACACCTCATCAACATGTGATGTGTTGCTATCATCAGAGAACTCAGTCACAACCCCAGATACCCCATCAATGGATACCTCAACAATGGGTGGTGTCTCACCAGCGATTGTATGCTCAATTGTCTCTTTGCCAATTATGGTCCCTTCAACTACTT
This sequence comes from Pinus albicaulis, assembly GCA_034641835.2. Lineage (NCBI taxonomy): Eukaryota > Viridiplantae > Streptophyta > Pinopsida > Pinales > Pinaceae > Pinus > Pinus albicaulis. The sequence goes on from CM076575.1 coordinate 325,047,542, forward strand.
TTTCATCTTCTTCCTTGATACATCTCACCATCCCTACATTTTTCCACTGAATTCCCCCTATTTTGTGCTTGTATTTTAGTTCACGAAACTCAAAAAAGAGAGGGTCGCTTGAGTTTCATTTCCCAATGATTGGTATGCCCGCCAATTTGTTGCCAATAACTCCACATTAGCTGCAATAATGTCCCGATTCACAATTGTTGCATGAATCAGTTTCTTCCCCGAATTAAAAATAACTTTTTGAACCCTAATCACCTCATTCAAGGTTACTGCCATGGCATATGATTTTAACCTTTATTCTGGTCTTGTCATAGAATGAGGGTTTCCCACAAGCTAAGCCGAGATTATGCTTTGATACCACTGCAATATCCCAAATGGGAAAATGATAGTAATACAAGCAATGATAGACTAAAATTACAGCAATAAGGAAAAAACCATTAAAACATAGAATTTAGAGCCATAATCACTGTTGAGCCATTTTATTAATATGCTGGGAAAGAGTACAAATGAGGTACTAAAAATATTGCAACTGGGCCTGCTCAAAGCAAGCTAGAGGACAACTCAAACCCAAACAAAAAATCTTGCCGGAAATTGTTTTGCATGGCTTAATGATTGCATTGCTATGCCTAGAAATGTTTTTACTGGCTGAATTCAGGCTACTAGTTGGCCTAGCTCTCGTGCTCGAAAAATTCTAGGAATTTGGGAAGGTGATCCTTGCCCAAAACCCAGAAAAACCCAAGAAAGGTTTCCTCTAATTCCAACCTTCAAAATCTAACCCTTTTTCCCCTAGCACCTCTAGTTGCTGGCTGGGTAGGGCTTGCGTAAATGAGCTGATCTATTGCTTAGAAAATTTCGGTATTTTAACCACATAATCTACTCAAGAAACCCAGAAAGGATCCGTCCTAATTTTGACTTCGGAAAATTGGCCCTCTTAGGCTTGGCTCACCCAAGAGCTGGGAAATTCAAAATCCTGGTTGGAACTATTGGTATATGTCTCCAAAATGCTACCAAAATCCCTAGTAAGAGGTGGCCAGCCTCCCCTCCAAATCCTCTGGTTGAACTCCTCTTCTCTCCCACACTTTCGACACTTCCTCTCCACTATACTATGTAATCATTACGTAGTATCTGCTACCTCTACGCAATCCTGAAGGGACTACGCTCTGTCCTGCCTTTACGCAGTCCTAAAGGGACTACGCACTTATTTTGTTTCTATTGTTTCAATCCCTCACCAAAGGGTGAAAATCCTCTCCTGAGCAAGCACTCGAAGTCACCCAAGGATGAGGTTAGGATCTTTGCTTGGAGACACCCATGTGCTGAATAACACTGCAGACTTGGCTAAACAGCTCAAGCGTGCTCTACTCAAAATGACAAGAAGAAATTTACTCAATGAATGAATGATCTCTATGGTTGCTCTCATCCCCTTTTTATTCTTGTGAAACCCTAACAATCCTTGAAACCCTAATAATCCCTTGGGTCCACATGAGCTGCGTTCTCCACTTGGCCCCTTGGGCTCCACATAAGCTGCGTTGTCCACTTGGCCTCTTGGACCCACATGAGTTGTGTTGTCCACTTTAACTCTAAGAAAGTGGTTTTATTCTAAATGTTGGGTTTATGGGTCCCTTCACCCCTGTATTCTCCCACTGAAATTTAGAAAAGAAAAATTGGAAAACTTTAATATTATAATTATTTGTCTGCTAATTAGGAATATTACACTCATCTGACCACCAATAAAGTTGATGTGTAGGTTAGCATAACCATTTTCATACTTTCCTTATTAAAATCTCCTTGAGTGCATCCCCTATTTTTTTTGTCAGGACATGGTCTCAAACTTCCTTTGTCTCTGAAAACTAGATTTGTTTCATTACCATAACCTTGTCACTTGTATTTATGTTGAGGTTCATGTTTATAGTTTTTCATTGTTTTCCATCATACTTGTTTGAGATCATTAAATTTTGATGAACCTATTAAGGGAACTACTTATCATTTCACATCATAACTTTGAATATACTGTAGAAGAATGGTATACTTTATTATATCCATTTTTCATTGCCTTTGGGTTTTTCCATTGGCCTTGATGGTGATTATGGGATGGTAAATCAGCTAACACAATTTCTCTTTATTGGTATTTTCCATTGATTATTTCACATGACTGTATGTATCTGTACATTTGGTTGAATGCAAGAGTAAATTGTCCATGATCAATACAAAACCCATAATCCTGGAGATTGTCTTCACTTGTGATCTCCCATTTGATGAATTTATGAAGTATAGGACAAAAGGAAAAGGTTTGAGTAAACCTACAAATTGGAGTGTTACCACCATCATTGTCTCATTTACTCTTTCCTCTTGGGAGTCTTTTCTGACCCCATATAACCATTTCCTTTGGGAGGCACTGATGCCACCTTACAACCACCATAAAAAGGAAATAGGAAACTTTTTTTTTTTTCTCTACGAGTCTCAAAATTTCAGCAGTCTATCAATATGTCCTAGAGAGTCTAGTAATGTCTTTGTTTGGATGTCTAAACTAGACTTAAAATTGTTTGTATAAATCTGCATATTACATCCATATACCCAATGTGTGGGCTTCCTTCATAATATCTACCATAGTGCCATGGCATGTGGCTTGGAGCATTCCCTTTGCCCCCACATTGTTCCATCATCATTTCACACGAAAGCTGCCATTTGATGGATGTACCATGGACCTGTCACCCCCTTAGAGGTTGAAACCACCTAATAGGGTCATTTATTAACCTCTCTTATTGAGCTTGGTAACACTTGTACATTTTAAAGCCCATTTGGACTATGAAGTGTCCACTTTTGCCCCTGGTTAGTAAGCTTATTTACTTAATTACACTAATGGATTCTTGGAAGGTGAGGAGGACTAATGTACTTTCTTTGTCAATTCTATGGAACAAAGCAAATTTTAATCTAGTTTACTCTAATCAACTTATGATCCATGCAAAGCAGGTCATTTTCTTTGTTCCATAGAACTAACAAAAAAAGTACATTAGTGTAGAATTTGTTCCATAATATTTTCCTTAGGCATACACTAGGTGTAGACTTTGAGATTCCTAGGTACAAAGGAAAAAGTTGGGTGTTAAGGTTACAATTGAAGTGTAAGAGGAGTAATATCATTTCAGCCAGAGAAGAGACAAAGAGAAAATCTGCTCATTGTAGAATGACAAAGTTGACACATGTTGTACAGTGCATAGGCCTGGATACCATAGAGATAGGTAATTCAAAATTGTGCACACATAGATAAATGGTTACAAATAGAGGTAAGGGAATGTTAGAACTGCAAACAAATGTTACCACAAAGAGGTGATGCAATGGAGAATGATCAACATGGAATGCTAGACCTAACAAGGCATATCTGATAGGCTCTATACAATGCTAAAGGCAATGGCCATTGCTACAAAGGCATAACTCCAATACCACTATTGGGCTCACGAGAATGCAAGAGATGTTTAGGATAAACATGAGAATTCATAATATTAACCATATGTACATATAAAGACAATTACATGTGACATTTGGATTATCCTTCCAAGGTCCCTTGGGATTGAGTCAAAGTGACGGTTCATGTTCCTCCACACCAACCCTAATGAATTAGGTTTCCAACAAATACAAATAAACAAACCAAATAAAAGATAATTAACTACATATGTACATAATCCAACCTGAATTCAATAAATCATTAAATGTTTATCTTTGTTTTATCTCTTGAAATTTGCTAGTTGTAGGAACATTCATTTTTTTCCCATGATGGGTGATTTATCTTTAGTGATAAGGAGTATGAAGGATGAAGCTCCCCTGATAAATATTAATATAATGGATATTTTCCATCTTGTTAGATAAATTTCGTGTGGTTTTGACCAACTGGATTTCCTCCACATATACAGAGAACGCGACATGATTACTGATATATTACGAAAGGAGGGTTTACTTCTCCCAATGAATTCATACTAGTTGATTTCTTAAAAGGGTGGTAAAAAGTCCATACATTTGATATTCTATATGTTCCTCTAATGTCTTGACATTGATTCTTCTCAAACAATGAATAAAATTTTTTGCAGTTGATCTCTAAAATAAGCTTTTATTCGTTTTTTTATGTAAATATAATTTCTTTTTAAAAAATTTAATCACATTGGTAATCCAACACTTCAATTGTAATCTTAACACCCATTTTTTTCCTTTGTATCTAGGAATCTCAAAGTATACACCTAGTGTATGCCTAAGGAAATGATTGTGGAACAAAGTCTACACTAATGTACTTTCTTTGTCAATTCCATGGAACAAAGAAAATTATATGCTTTGCATGGATCAGAAGCTAGATTAGAGTAAGTTGGATCAGAGTATTCCATGGAAAAAAAAAAATTACCTGCTTTGCATGGCTCAGAAGCTTATTAGAGTAGTTGGATGAAATGTTAGCTTCTGCTTGGTTGTTTAGTTTCCTTGCAGAAATTTTTTCATGCGTTGAGAATGCATCCACCAATACAGACCATAGTAGCAAGTGTATTTATGACCATAGTAACGAAGCTCACTTGTTTAATTTTGACTCGTCTCAAACTTTGCACAACTCAGAAAATTAGTTGTTTTAACTTGTGTGTGAGCCGAACTTGCTTCCTGTGAGTCTAACTCATTAGCAGTAAATTTCACTTGCAAGCACTTGTTACTAGTTAGCCTAAACGCTAACTAGCAAGTAAGTGCGAAGTTTTTTTTTTAATTTTTTGGTGAGATTGACTCATGAATCTAATGAATTACATGTTTGGTTCATGCCATTCTAAAAATCAAATGGAAAAAACCCATTCTACTCAGATTTTTGGTAAGATCTTCTGCAGGTTGTCTTTCGTGTTTTTTTCCAGGGACTTATAAACCTATGAAAGAGGAGAAAAGCAAGAAAATTTTTAAGAAAAACAGAAATAAAACAATGGAAAAATCACAATTTACACAAGATTTACCATAAAAACCCAAAATGGGAAAACCAGCTAAAGAGACAACACACTTGCTTGGCTAGGAAAAGTACCTACCTAGAAGGAGAACTAGACACTTGGAGGAGGAAATTTGATCTGTGGAGTTCGGGACCATGCGATATGATGTACATGGTGTATGCATGAACCCTTGGTTGGTCCATGATGGACATGCACATGTGGAGGTAGATTTCTCTTGATTTGTTAGACCTCAACTCCATGCTTAAGTGGCTTTATTTTTTGGAGCACTTGAGACCTTGTGAAAACATGTTTCTTCTATGGCTTGTGACCTTGTGACAACATATCTGAGTTCTTATATGGCTTGAGCGAAGTTTATGGAACATATCTGAGTTCATTTGTGGCTTGATCCAAGTTCAGTGGTGACTAGACCGAAGTGTTGTGGCTTGATCTAGGTCTGTGGTATATATATGAAATATCAATGAAGACTAGACCGAAGTCATGTGATAGTTGATCAAAGTCTGTAGCATAGATCCAAATATGTGGTCTTGTTCTAAGTCTTTCATATTGGTCTAAGATCTATACCATCTATCCAAGGTATGTCAAGAAGGTCTAAAACCTATATTTAGCTCTGATCTAAATTGCTATCATCATATCAGACCAATATCTATTCATTGCTTGAAGTCTGAGCTTAAGAAAAGGTGTATTCAATCTTGTTTCCTTGTGGCATGATGAGAGGATCAACCTTTCCTTGGTGATATTTTTTGGACATTCAATTGTGAATACTTAGCACTTGTGGAAGCCTTCATGGGTCAGTAAAGTCCTTGTCTTGATGTATTGTTGAACAATCAATTCAAATGCTTAAATAACAATGCACTCTGCTTTAAAATTTGCATATTCATGATCTCTTTTTATATGAGAAAATGTACAACCACAAACAAGAGAACTAGATCATTCTTTGGCACCACCTACACACGACAATGATCCAAATAGTTACATCTTCAATGTTGACTGGATAAAAATGTCATGGCCATTCAAAAATTTTCCTCACCATGTTTCTCTCAAGAGAAACCCACCTTGCCTTAACAGCCATTCCTGAGCCTGATGCCATCTCTAGTACCTAACATTTTGCACTACAATGCTCATACACTTTGCTATGAACTCCACCCGTACTAACCCCTTCTCTTGAATAATTTTCAATTTAAGTTTCAGTGTCAATGTTTCTTGAAAAAGAGTTGAAAGAAAAAAAATATTATATTAATTTTCAATGGTAGCCAAAACCAGTTAATGTGACTAATCAAGTATAAGTAAACAATTGAACCTCAAAGTTTGCCCAGTGATCACAAGTGCTAAAAAATGTTTATCTGGCCAAATAACTTGGTATTGGACCTTGTTCCAACTCAATAGTTGTAAATAAGGACAGTAGACAACAACTTTCTACACTCATAACAAGAAAGTAGAGACACAAATCACCAGCCTTTAAGATATGAAAAAAAAAAATTAAGAATCTGACAATTTTGATGCAAATAAATTTGGATGACACAACCTTTATCCAAGTTTCTCTACTAATGAGCCAACAAGCATAAAAACTGGTTACCCATGTGGCTTCATGGATGGGAATTAACCCATCTCCAATCTTTTAGATAAATTTTTGGGTGAATAAACAAGTGATTTCTTGACATGGATGAGCATTTAAGGGGGTGTTCAATGATAGTTGCATAAGTTCACGGCCACAATACCATGTTGTGCAGTTCACTTTGAAATGGAACTGATGATGATCCAGCAAAGTGGCCACCAAGAAAGGGTCCTAGAGACTGTGGATGGAGAAGATATTGTAATCAGCTACAAGTTTGTGTTGAACTAGGTGATAAAAAAATCTTTATTGAGTAGCTCATATTTGAAGGGAGATGTTGGAGGAACAAACATCAAGTAAGTTTACAGCCACAATATCATGTTGTGCAGTTCACTTTGAAATGTAAGTGATGATGAACCTGCAGAGTGGCCACCAAGAATGGGTCCCAGAGACTGTGGATGGAAAGGATGTTGTAATCAGCTACAAGTTTGTGTTGAACGAGGTGATAAACAACTCTTTATTAAGTAAATCATATTTGAAGGGATATGTTGGAGGAACAGACATCATGCCATCTCCAGTACCTAACATTTTGCACTACAATGCCCATACACTTTGCTATGAACCCCACCACTACTAACCCCTGCTCTTGAAAATTATGAAACCTTTCAGTTTAAGTTACAGTGTCAATGTTTCTTGAAAAAAAGTTGAACGAAAGACAATATTATATTAATTTTCAATGGTAGCCAAAACCAATTAATGTGACTATTTAAGTAGAAGTAAAAAATTGAACCTCGAAGCTTGCCCAGTGATCACAAGTGTTGAAAAATGTTTCTCTAGCCAAGTATCTTGGTGTTGGACCTGGTGCCAGCTCAATAGTTGTAATTAAGGACAGCAGACAACAACTTTCTACACTCATAATAGGAAAAGCAGAGATAGAAACCACCAGCCTTTAAGATATGAAAAAAAAAAAACTAAGAAATGGACAATTTTGATGCAAATAAATTTGGATGACACAACCTGTATCTAGGTTACTCTCCTAATGAACCAACAAGCATAACAACTAATTACCCATATGGCTTCATGAATGGGAGTTAACCCATATCCAATCTTTTAGATAAATTTTTGGGTGAATAAACAAGTGAATTTTTGACTTGGATGAACATTTAAGGGGATGTTCAATGATAGTTGCGTAAGTAAGTTTACAGCCAAAACACCATTCTGTGCAGTTCACTTTGAAATGTAAGTGATGATGAACCAGCTGAGTGACCACCAAGAATAGGTACCAGATACTGCGGATGGAGAAGATATTGCAATCAACTACAAGTTTGTGTTGAACGAGGTGATATTATATCTGGGTATAAGTTCAACGAAAGATATTATATCCGGGTATAAGTTCATGTTAGATGCATCTTATAATTTATCATGCTTTCCTAGAACAGAGACTTCTTTAATGTGGTTTTTCTATAGATCAAACATTATTCAAATAATGTTGTATCAAATGTTTATAATTTTTAAGAGGGTACAACAGAAAACACAACAAAATGATAAGATAATTTCTAAGGATGTAAAATTTATTGAGTTGAGGCTTCTAAAAATGAGTCTAAGGAGGTAAAATGTATTGAGTTGAGGCTTCTAAAAATGAGAGTTCTTGTTTTAGAGACTGATTTCTGTAATTTTGAATTCATGGGAAAATTAACAGTCACTCATTTACATTATTCAGAATAAATAGTTAAAGGTACTAGCCAAGCATTGTGAGTTACAGTGCTCTCGTTGGTGCATTCTTGAGGGCTGATGACAGTAAGCTAGCCTCTAAAACTATCGACAAGATATTTAAAAAGAACTTAGATCCCTGTCAACTAATATTGCTTTGATAAATGGTTAGCAGAGTTATCATGCAATGATGTGTTCATAGGGAACATGTTTTTGTTCTATGCTACATCAAGACATGCATGCAGAATAGAAGTAAGTGAGCCATGTAGATACGAGATACATCATTCATGAAGAGGATAGAATCTAGGTCCATAAAAATACCTTTCTTCTTTAATTGCTACAAATCTTTGGACATGAGCTGCATTTGACTCACTAGTTCTGTTGTGGAGATTGTCTTGTTCAAAACATTTTGCATCGAGTAATACTTGAGTATATTGTTTCTTACTAATTTTTTATTTGCAGTATATGCTTGCTGAAATTGTTCGGAATCATCATAGAGATTCCCATTGTGATCTTTTTCATTTGTGTTATCTATGGTATCATTTGTTTTGGCCAAGTAGAAAGGTTTGCAATGTTGACGTGTTTATCATATGTTACTAAATTTTCTTCGTGCTTACAACATAAATGTTTTTGAGACCTCGCATGATTATTCATGATAATAAACACCAAGATCGCTCGCAATGAGTACGTAGTGAAAATCAATGGCCTTTTCATTCAAAATATTATTTATTAATCATTATAATACTCGACAATCAGTTATGTATAGCTTTGTTACAACCTTTGGACTAAAAACAAGCATGGTTACAGAGTACTGCAAATGATCTAACTTACATTAAAAGAGAAAGATTAGTCATATGGTCTAACTCACATTAGAAATAAAATCCTTACCGAGAAAACATTATCTAGATTTTTCATTCAGAACTAGCACCTAAACCAATGGAAATCTCTCATGGGCATGTTTTTTGCAGTGATTCTTATTATTAACTAATAAATATATAATTAAACAATAAAAATGAAATGCAGTTACCTACCTCTTGAGTGGGTTTAGTAGCCTCTAGAAGCTTATCCTCTGGCACGGAGCCTTAATCCTACTGGTCTGAATCCACTTCAATTTCCTCTGCATCCAATTTCCTTACTTTGGGACTCTCGGAAACCTGGATTCCATGCCAATCCAAAGTCTTCTTTAGGATTTCTGGAATTTTTAGGTACAACTGGATCAGCACAATCCATCTGTGCCAGAGCATCTGGCTGGTGACCTCCTATGGTTTTAGGAAATTTGATTTTCTTATGGAAGTCAACTCATTTCTTCTCTCTTTTTCGCTTATTTTCTTCATTGAATTTGGGGTCGAAAAGGCACTTTTCGTCTTCATTGGTGTAGCCATTATCACCCGCGCCTTTGGCTTTGTCTGCCTCCATGGAATTCTAAACATACAGGCTCTTGAGTGCCTCGTTGCGCTTGTCGATATGTATTTTGAAGTTGTGAAGAGAGATGGAGAGCTTGGGATGGGCCATCCCCAACAATGTGGGGAATCTTGAGCAGATTCTTTTTGTAGAAGGAAATAAATCACTGGACTTCAACCAAATGCATCAGATCAGACCTGCAACAGGCACTGGGGATCAATTTCTTGAATTCCCACGTCCTTCCTCCAAACCTACGACAGTATGTCCGCATCCTTCCTCCTTTCGTGGACAAACCATGCAACTGGAGGGAAATGAACGAGGGAAATTAAAACTTTTTGATATTTGAAAATTTTTGACATTTTGAAATGAAATACGTGTTTTTTTTAAGGCCACTTAAATTCCATTAGATGAAATGTGTAAGTCTTTTCTTTGGGTTAATAAGGGGTTTGGGTTAATAAGTGGTATTGTTGATTATAAATAATTATTAATCAGGTTAGATCTAAGACATTTATCTAAATTATTAATTATATAAAATTGTTGAATTTCTATTTCATAAACTATTATTTGAGAGGATTTTGGTTGATTTTTTAATCTAATTATGTGATATTAAAGATGAATTATGGTGACTTAAAACTCATTTTTATGTGGTTAAAAGGGAAGTAGTAATGTTATGGTATGGATGATTATTTTCAATGAAATGTTTGGTTTAGTAAGGATAACTCATCTATGGAAATTTTCCATGATGTTTAAGATGGAGTCAATATAGGAAAGGTGATACTTTGGCTCCCACATGCTTTAGAAATGTTATATCTATTGTTTTATAAACATTAGAAGTGGAAAAATATCCTAAGCTCTAGAGTTAAGTTTGTTCCAACTTAGGTATATCTTGAACAACAAATTGTTGTTGACTTCAAGGATATGATAGAAATTTGGTGGGTTGTAGGGTAGTCTTGTCATGAAATAAATGTAATGTAGTTACTCGGTAGGTAGGGGAAACAATTTTGGTGGAACTTGGCCATAAATGGGACATATATCCATGCATAGTTTTTTAAGAACAAATACACCTAGTGGATTATCATTGTAGGGGAATCACTTTAGGATCTAGGCTATTGTGCACACACTAACTAAAGGGATATTAGTGAAACCCACAAAATTATTATAGGTGCTTTTATAGAAATAGGTATTCTTGTGTTCTCATTGGTTAGGTATGGGAAAATGACAATTAAGTAAGAGAAGTTATAGGTGCTTTTATAGAAATAGGTGTTCTTGGGCTCTCATTGGTCAGGCATGGGAAAATGACAATAAAGTAAGAGAAGGATTTTACCACTAGTCTTTCCTATAATTTTTGTCTTATTTTTCAGCATCACCCTGCTTAAGGTAGTTGTACATTTAGAATCGAGAAGACAAATGTGAAATTAAAATAGGGTTTGATGGATCCTTTTAATTAAGAAATATTATTGGGAGGAGATATCAAACATATTTTGGGAAGAGTATCTAGTAATGTGGCTAAGATAAGGGTTACGAGTGCCTAAAATTTTTATGCTACTCCTCATGTATAGTATTTCCCCACGGTTGTTTTAGTTATCACCGTGTGCAATTGCAATATAAAACCAAGGGAATATCAAAGGTTTACCTAGGTATGCTAGTCCTACCATAATAAAGTTACATATCTAAAGCCCACATAAAGATATTTATCTACTTGGGATCACCATAATCCAACATCTAGACAAGGGGAGCTATCATAGGTAACAAGTCATACTTGGTAGGTGCAAGTTTGATATGTACCACTTTCCTTTGATCTTCCTTGTTAGGAGGTTATTTAATTCTGTGGGATATTTTTCTTGTAATTATTTGCAAATTGTTTTCACTTGTGCTAGGTTTTTCACATGAAAGGTAATGGTTCATAATCTTATATTTGAATATGTTTCCAATTATCGAGGATTAGCTTTTATAGTCTTTCCTCTAAATCAACCTCAATGTACATCTTAGCGCCACTGAACATTATCCTTGGGTCCAAAATTGTATATGTATCTCCCAAAAGTATTGTGAGTACTATGAAGTGGATCTTCTTTCCAATAATGGAGAGGTAAGTGCGGTAAATGGACCTAAAAAAATAACAGAACGGATAACTAGCTTCAAGTTGAAGTCAGAAGTCCATCTATTCAAGTACATTCCTTTGGTGCTAAGGAAGTATGCCCATTTATGGATATTAGGTCCCTATCCTCCTTTGTTTCACATAAAGAGCCATAAAACTCTCAATCGTAGAAGTAGTGGGTGAGCTTACCTTTGCTTATGGAATTTTAAACCAAAATGGCCATTGATTTGGGTAAGAACCAAATCTCAACGATCCACTTATCAAACGTCTTCTAATTAAAGTGAGAACCATGTCTAGATAAGAGGAGACCTTAGTAGAGGATCCTTAGGGATATCATCCAATTTCTTGACAAAGCATGAATGTTTAGATTTCAAGGCTTTCCCAAGGATAGAGACAAGGGTGCAAAATTTCAAGGCCTCTATGTTTGGAGGGTGAAAAATTTTATGTATTTAGTTTAGTATAAAATTATTTTTCTAGCATATTTAGCTTTGGAATTTCATTTACTAAATGGAAACTTATCCCCTTTATAGTTATAATCCCTTATTATAGAAGCATTTATCCACTACCCGAACTCCAACCATGACCTCCCCGTGATGTGTTTCCTATGCTCAATGAGTGTCATGCCATAAGGTTATGCTGCAAACCACAAAGGAAAAATCTAAATCAATACTCAAATGCTAAGACCACTACCGCCAAGGACCTAACTGGAGACTAGCACACAAGAAGACGACCTAACTTAGGGTCCCAACAAATCTGAGAAAGGTTTAGTCTTGTAGAAGTGAAACACCAAAATACATTATGAAAATAAGCATAAATCCTAGAAACCAATTTTTTCCTCACTGCATTGACCTAGACTTGATGAAACAAGCCATCAACATCATCCCACATGTCACAAAAACTTCTTGAGATAGTAAATGTTACAAATTCAAAAAATTTCTTCCCCAAAATACCCCATATCATGAAGGGAAAATGGTTCATCAAAGATACCAAATATTGAACAAAAGCCCCCATACAAGAGATACAAACCAAAATCCAATGCTCAGTCCCATAATGCATGCACATCAAGGAAAGAAAAATTCCATAATAGATAGAGAGAGTTCGACAATACTCATACAACCCACCGAGATAAATGTTTTTTGCCTCCCATACTTCCCGGGAGCTTCCATTATTGACACATGACGCCATCTCATAAACAACCTTCCATAATTATGAACTAGTATATGAAACCAGGGATAAGGGCATACATGAAGCAAACAAATTGAACATGCCCAAACAACTGCTTACAGAGTGAGAGGTGATGTCGTTTGCACCTGAGTTTATGGCCTGGTAGGTCACCTTTGCTATCACCTTGGAGGTTTTTGGAAGACTATTTTCAATGTATACAGGCGAGATTCGAGTCTTTGCATAAAACCCTAAAGGTGTTATGTATGTTCGATGCCAGCGCCACACTTTAATTATAATAACACGTCTTGCCACCTTACCCATGAGGGAGAATGTGCGAGGGCTGGCATCTGGCCACCCAATGTCCTTTCTCATAACTCCTCTGACCATGACAGAGATCCCACCGATGCCCTTTCATCGACTCTCACCCTAATCGATGGTGTGTTGAAGTAATTTTGAAGAGTATAAGGTTTAAACATATTACTCACACATTTATTTTACTTCTAATTACTTTACATGAAATTATATTACCTCGTATGGACAATTAACTAAACATGCATAAAATATTCATTTTTTTCTTCAATATAACTCACATATTATTATTATATATATAGGGACATACTTACACATCACCTTCATACTAAGTGTTGAAAACGACAACAAGAAATCTAAGAAAGATTTTAATTTTAATTTCCCTTGAATTAATTAGAAGAAAATTGTAATTCCACATCACATGACAGTTTGTACGAGTTAACTAAGTTAGAATGACTTATTTAGTTCAGTTAATTCGAGTTGAGGGTCAAACTAGAGGCATGTAGAGTGTCTCCTACTTTTTTTGGGTCCTCATTGAGTTTATTTTGAGTTGCAATTAATTAACTTAATTTATTTAATTTAAAATCACTTTAACTAGTTCTGCTTGTATTTTTCCAATAACCCTATCAAGTCCGCTACCTTGTATCCTGATGGTTTTAGCCTAAAACCAAAATACGTGAGACCCTCCTTGATATTATTTGTGGGGTATTGAAACATATTTGCAATTTGAGAAGCATTTTCATCCACGGAGTCCGAATGTAATATTAGGGACTTTAATTTATTTGCCATCAAACCAGTAGCATTACCAAATCGATAAAATACGGTAAACATGTGTGCCCGTTGTGAGAGAACAGCCCGCCCAAAGACCATGATGTCATCCACAAAACAGTTATGTGAAACAAACACCGACCTACAAACCCGAACTCCCACAAAGTTTCCCTCCCTAGTAGCCTGCGAAATCTTATGGTCGAGTCCATCCATGACTAATATAAACAGTAGTGGGGATAGTGAGGACCCTTGTTTGAGCCCCCGCCCAGCCCTGAAGAAACCTAAAGGTAATCCATTTATGATGGCAACAAAAGAGGCAGAGTTAACACAATTCATAATCCATTCCACATTCCTCTGTGACATGCCAATTTTAGTCAGGATGATCTAGAGGTATTCCCAATCCACATAGTCGTATGCCTTTCATAAGTCAACCTTCATCACAATAGCTTTTATGTTCTGTGTGTGAATAGTATGCAAAGTTTATTGTGAGATGGCCACAGCATCATGAATAATCTTGTTGTGTAAAAACTCGAACTATTCCTTTAAGATATGAGTAGAGAGACACTTCTTAATCCGCACAACGATGATCTTTGATATGATCTTATATAGAATTTTGCATAAAGATATGGGCCGAAAATCGTTAAATTTTGTTGGAGTTGTTCCCTTGGGACTTAAGGCAATAAACGTAGAATTTATAGAACCTGTGATGTGGCCATGTAACCGAGACTCCTCCACCATTTAAGTAATATCTCTCCCCATTAGTGGAAAAATGTCAGGAAAAATTCTACGGTCCATCCGTCTGGACCCGAGCTTTTGTCATGAGCAAAGGTCATTAGAATAGAAAGAGTTTCTTCCTCGAAGACCTCCCTTGATATTGTTGCATTTTGACCCTCATCAAACATGGTGGAGTAATCATGGGTTAGCCATAATTGATCATCCACATGATCACCTTCTGAGCTTTAAAAAAAAATTGGAAATGTCTGATAGCCTCAAGTTGTATTTAGCTTTGAAAAAAATTTGGAAATGTCTGGCAGCCTCAAGTTGTATCTCCTCCATGGAGTGAAACTCCTCACCAGTATCATTAATGATCTTCCATATACTATTTCGTTGTCATCAAAGGTTGGTGATGTTATGGAAGTATTTCGTATTTTTGTCGCCAGCCTGAAGCCATATCGCCCTACTCTTCAAACACCAAGTTTGTTCCTGTATAAAATCTTCCTCTTACGATCCTCTAATTCCTTTAGACGCCTTTAGAGCATCACATTGTCGCCCAGTAAATCCAGAGTATGTAGCATATCTCTTATTTCAGTATTTATAGAAGTAAGTTTAGTAATGAGGCATTTATTCTTTTACCTCTCCAAAATCTTTACCTTAACCTTCAGGCCTTTAAGTACCAGTCCCATCTAAGTCATGGGAGTATACAATCTTCGGTCCTTTGTGGCCTCCCAGTGTTCAGTGACTAGTTTCTGAAAATTTTGGATCTTCAAGCCAAATCTGGTTGAATTTGAAAGGCAAACCACGCAGAAACTTGACCTCACACCAGCTAAGAATAATGGGGTGATGGTCCGATATTTCAGTATTTGGCACTTTCGAGTGCACCTTCCCCAGGCTTTCCAATAATTTCTCATGTAAAATAAATCTATCAAGCCTCTTGCCAATGTATGCATCATCGGTCCTTCCGTTGTACCACGTCGGGCACAACTTGTGGGGTTGTATGTCCCGCAAAATATTCTCCATGAAAATGTTTGTAAGATATGTAGATATAGGTTCCATCCTGCATCACTTCCCCCAATGTTCCTTTGCGGAAAGGGTGGCAATAAAATCCCTTGCAATAAAAAGAGAGCATATTTTGATTATATCATTGTCTTCCATTCTCTTCTAGAAAACATTTCGATCCGAGTAAGGTGCATTTAAATTTATAAAATGTATACGCTCCTTGTAACCCCGGATGTGGCCAGATAGTAGTATTCTGCCAAAGAAATAATATGCACGGAAACTAGCCAGCATAGGATTCCACATAGCCACCACGCACCTGGATAAACCCTGGGAATCCATCGCCACCATGTCCCACCTTGGATACATATTCCGAAAATAGGTATACACCTTATTAGAAGAAGTCTGGTCTCTTGGCACAAGACCATAAATGTATTGCACAATTTAATAAAATTCCTAATAGAGAGATATTTATAGTGGTCTACCAGGCCATAGATATGGAATGAAATTAAATTCATCATGAACCACCTTTCTCAGGGGACAGTGCTCTAGGTACCTGGTTGAATGCGGTAGAAATTGGAACCTTGTACATTCCAGGGTTCACTGATGATGTAATGTCTCGAATAGGTTTGTTTCCCCCCCCCCACCCTTGACGGCCCCCCTTGTGGCGCGTCATGACACTCAATATTGAGGTAGGTCTAATCTGGAAAGGAGGCGTGCTCTCATCGCATTATTTGACTGAAATCTCAAATAAATCCAACGAGGGGTTCTATAATAGAAACTCAATGTCACTGTCAAACGAGTTCTAGGGCGAAGTGGCAAGGGTAGGATCCGATGGGGACTGTATCCCAAGTTGTGATTGCCCAAAGGTGGCCGGAGGGGGAGATTACAAGGACGAGAATGGTCCAATGTCCCCAGTCGGGTCATCCGGGAGAGGGAAAACAGTATGGGACGTGATTATAGGAGCAGTTGATTCACGAGGGGTGTGTGGTGCACGAGCGCTAGCTGATGGATGAGGGTGTCCAGTCAGAGCACGAGGTTCCCAATGTACACTGATTGACGGATAGGGGGAAGGGGAATGGTCGAAACCTTCGGGTTATCTGGCGCCAATGACAAGGGGGATAATGTAGAATCTAGAGACATATAAAGGAAATTAGTAGGAGGTGCGGTTGTGTGATATTGTTCCATACTTGATTTTTCGCCTGTCGTAGGTGGTGATGCGTTCTTAGTAGCAATCTTTGTCGTCGAAACATCACTGGTCTTGTATGATCGCCTCCCAGAGTGACGCCTCAAGCAGTTTCGAACTAGGTGGCTTGTGTCGTGATACAGTAGGCATTGGAAGAGGATGCTCCAATAGTCAACCCGCTGGTGGTGAATTACACAGTCCCACGAAAGATCAATCTAAGCAAGAAGACCACCAACAAACCCCATCTCAACTAGAATCCATGCAACCCATTTATCAGACATTCCAAGTTCCCTAGGATCGATGTATGCAAATCTGCCAATGGAATCCCCAATGGCAGAAAGGACCTTCAGAGTCCAGAATTCCAGCGATAATCCCAGGAGTTTAACCCATACTAGATGATTGCGTGGAACCTCCGACATTGGATTAAAACCAATATACCACGTATGTAATGATAGGAAGCATCTACCACGTACCCATGGTATTTTAAGAATCCGTGCAACATCCTCCATAGTCAAGAAGTGAAAACTATACTAGTTGTTCAGTAATCGACACACCTTAGGCGGATATCCCAGAATGCAACACCACTCAGTGTTTACCCAATTCTGCATATCCCTGTTGCGCTCCCGGTCGAAGTGCCATCGCCCGATCAACGCCCTCTTACGAAGGCTTTCCACCCTATCCCACATGACATCATAGCCAAAGATCAACAATTTTGTCACAGTGGGAGGATGGTGAGGTTTATCTCAAGTGCACATGTGATGTGCAACTGGTGTCTGGTCTTGATAGCCATGTTTTGTGCGAGGGTTATATCGCGAAGGAGATCTCAAGGTCCTCGACCCCCGACGTCTCGCATGTGTTCCAGTTGTCCCCTCCTTTCTGACATCCACCGTCGATTGAAAGGCCTCTAGCATATATTTGTTTCCAGTGATGTCCGCGTCCAATGATGCCATGTATTCGTTAATATGTGCCATAAATGTATGTGGTCCAGTCCAGTGCAAATTGGCGAAGGATGGAGGAATGATGACGCTCAGCGATAATGCAAATCTGTGAATATAGGGAAAATAACATTCCCCAATGCTCAGCCTTTATCAGATCCTGCAGAAAGGGGCGGTGTCGAGGTGCCCACAACCTTGGGGTTAGTAAAAGTGTGCAAAGATTTATCTTCGACCTACCCCAAGTTGAGCGCTCGTAAGTATCACCCACGTGAAGTGAATATAAAACACTTATAGTAATTGTGAAGATCCGCGCCTGTCAACTTACTGTTCTTTCTACAATATTGTAAATATATGTCTATCACACACTACTTTCTCCGGCTAGAAAACCTTCTTGTTTTTGGAACTATGACTTTGGCACTATCTTGACTTGTATTTACACTCCTTTTATTGTATTTTCTGTTTTTGTGTTGTGTAACTAGTCCTGGATTTTTTGCCGGCCTATGTGACACACAGGGGGTCAAGGATGGGGACAAATTTTGATATGTTTCTCATCCACTGTTTCTTTTGTATTTTCTTTTTTACATGGGTGGACATATTTCTCTGACTTATGCTGATGCCTGATGTGCACTGCTTCTGCATATTGGTCATGACACATGATTGCACTTGGCTGACAAAATATTTTTCTATTTATGATGTGTGTTGCTTTCAGCAGAGGATTTGGTAATGTGTTTAAATGCTACGATATATGCACTGGCACATTATATAAGCTCATTTTTTTACACTGAAAAAAATAAATAAATAAATAAAAATAAAAATAAAAATTTATATAATAATACCAAATAACATCTTCGTCATTAAACTATAGAATACAAGTGAAAGCAATAATAAATTTTCCCTCGCATAACAAAATAAAGCCAATCAATGAAAACAATCAATAAATCCAACCAATGAAAACAATAGTAATTTTTTCCCATTAAAGGTTAAAAGGCCATCTAAAAAACCAAAACTTCGACCAAAACTGAATTCAAATCACGCTTTTCTCATCCAACTGAAATAGTGTGTCCAAAGAAAGTGCCCACAAAGGCAAAAGAAACCATCACTGATACTAAAAAAGAACTTTTGTATAATATATATAGGTCTGAAGAATTGAAATAGTTGCAAGCACAAAGCAAAGAGAACTCCAGATATTCAAGTTACATTCACGTTGCATAGATTCGAAATCTTTGTATGCCCATGCTATCGATTTTGAACAGCCTTCCGCTTTCCAATTCTTCTGGTGTGGGCGAATTGACTTTTCAATGAATCCACGACAAGAGCTTTACAGGAATTTTCAGCGGGGTAGGTACCGTAATGTAGCTTCAAATTTGAATGCTCTCTCAAATCACTAGATGGGATTCGAACTCCTGATCTCTGTTTCACAATTACACTTGATTGACTATCGTATAAAACCCTCTTCGTCACGATGCCTATCTTTTGGGTCACCGTTAGTCCTCTTTGGAACTTTTATAATGGTCAATATACAGTTTGATCGACACTTCAAGTTGTTACAGATTTTTTTGTTTGTTTTTGGTACATGAGGTTTTAGGGTGTTGGGTAACGGCAAATCGGCAATGGGCACTCTAATAGAGGCGGGAAACTTGCATGCTTCCCTGTCCTAAATGCAAAATTAAACTCTGTTAAACCCCACAAGGCAACTCTTTCAATTGAAACTGCCTTGATTCTCTGTCAAAGAACAGAGAGATTATTGTGTTCGCTTGTTTTCTGAGTTAATCATGTTGTAGTTATGCATATGCATTTGTTTGAACTTTAGCTTGCACGGAAAATGATGTGTTGATAGTCTAGAACCTGAGAGTAGCGATGGTCACCATATCTCAAAACTATTTGATTTGGAAACCCTTGCCCCAATACACAAGTGGGCAAAGTTAGTAGGACGTTTAGCTCCAATGGCGTCACTAAGATAGAATTATTCATCCAAAACATCACTAATGGAGTTCAAGGACTTGTGTTTTTTATATTTCCAAATGCAGATTTGACCATTGAACTTAAAGTTGAATCATTGTTAAGGATTTAACGATTGGATTGAAATTGGGGCTTCATGTCTACGCGAAGAAGCTTGCAATTTCTACAAACCATGGGTCACACAAAACCACTTTTAGCCAGTGCTCATGGGCATTGGACTCAATCAAGGATGAAGAAACATTTTGCAGCTAGATTAATGGCCTTAGATTTCAAGAGAAAGGGACTACTTGATGATTCAATCCAAGCCTATAGCTATGCCAACAAAGGCCACAATGCATTAAATTTGCAGGTCATGTCATGGGCCTTGAAATGTTCAATCTTTTGCATAAGCCATTCGACCTCCAGAACCACATTAGGGACTAAAGTCACATTTTCCACATAGGCGATTGTGGAAGTGGGTGAGGATGGGGTCCATGGTGCAACACTAGAAAAGTTTCTCATGTCAAATTTAAGCATAAAGTCTTTAAAATAAGTGTTGGTATTTCTTTGCTCGATTGGCATAGGCTTCAAAAGGCCATTAGGAGTGGGTTCGCCTTGTGTTTACTGTTCAAGTTCATTTATAGAAGCCTTGGTGACGATAGAATAAACCCTAGTTACATGCAACGTCTTCTTGTGGGTAGATGCATGGGTTTGGGATTGCACGTTATTACTAATTAGAGGAGACACTTGCTAGTACAAGCAAGAGAACAGGATGTTTCCCAGTCTTAATTCCCATAGATTTTGTACAAATCAAGAGAATAAGGAAGGGAGATGAGAAACAACACTAATTCTCAAGTCTCTACATGATGAGAAAAAACAGTTTCATTTATTTTTTGTTAAGCTCTTAGAAAATAAACACACACACACGTGAACATGTTTTTTGAACAACATATTAAATTCTAACATGTTTTTAGGAAGTTCTAACAAAATCTTCTTAATTCTCTTTGCTGAACATAAGAGGGATTTTATCATATTTTTTTGCACCAGCAATTTTGTTTTCCAAATTCACTGAATTTGAATGAAAACTACACAACTTAGTTCCGAACATTGGAGGGAGTGAGTAATCTAAGAAATGACCAAAAAGGTTGATAAAAATCTACACAAAAGCATAATCACCAAGAAAAGCTACCCTCTAGTGTAGAGGGCAAGAGAACAAAACAAAGAAATCATAGTAGATGACCTTCCAAATAGGTTTGGAAAAGCCACAACCCAAAATAATATGCTTCAAATCTTTCTTTTTCCCACAGTGCACATAACATCCATCAATAAAAGTTAAAACATTTTCTGATTAATGTATGTTTGGTTGGAAAAACATGTAAGGGAATGAACCAACTTGTAACCCTAAGCTCAAAGGCCCAAGGATCCCTCAAGAGAGTGTCCACTAGTTTTATCTTTTGTCTACTGAATCATTTATGGTCCATGTTTGATTTTTTGTATGAACAATTGATGACCTTTATCTAGTCCAACCATACATATCATGGGTTCATACCTATGTATGGGTTTGTCATTTGGCCACAATTCCAACCAAGTTCTAGTAAGCTTAAGTTCACTCTGAATGTGTCCCTTGGGTCAATGACTTAAATAATGTTCACAATGTCATTTTTACATTTCTTATAAGTTATTAATTATACAATTCCTATCAAGGTTCCTCCACAAAAGGCAAATCATCATTGTCCCCATACCAAATATCTGACCAAGTGAATATGAATTTTTGGCAAAGAATTTCATGTCAGCCTCAAGAGTGAGCCCAATGCTCGTGTTGGTGATTTAAACACCATATTTTGCTGGAGCCTGGAACCAAGATCTCTGCTTGTTTAAGCCCATGATAGTTCCAGGAGAGGTTTTGAGAGACCACTTTCCAATGCCTTTAAGATTATTTTAAGCATAGGAGAGCTCTCAATATAAAATATGAGGCACTGTAAAATATATCATCCAATGTGAAGTAACCACTGAAGACAAACATATGTGAGGTTGTCATGATTTGTCAGTTTCAGAGAATTTTTCATAAGCATCATCTTGCAACCCTCTAACAACTCATTTAGCAGCTACAACTAGTCCCCATGTGTGAACATATGCAAGTCCCAACACTCCTTTGTCTTCCAAGGTATAAAGATCACAAGAAGCCAATGGGAGCTAAACTTGAAGTATGTCCTTCTTAAGTTAAGAGAGAGTGACGCATGTGATTCTCTAATGCATGTGTCATGCACTAGACCAGGACTAACAATCGTAAGTCTTAGAGAAGGCCATGTGGAGAGAATGGATAGACACATCATTCCGGTCTTCACCTGGAAGACAGAATGGAGGATTGGGTAATCATATGGCATTCGATACTCTTTGAGAATGAGATACGACATTCAAGATAAGAGTAGTCGAGGACTAATATTCTTTGAGGGTTGGATACCCAAGAGAAGGATAGTCCAAGAAGGTCATACTATGGGAACACCTGGGTGGAGTATGTACCTTGGAGAGACAATGACTATGGTGTTTATAAGTCATGTGTCTCGCCAGCATTGTAGCCCATTGTCTCGTTGAGAGATGGGGCTATTAGTCAAGGCCTTGCACTAGGACAGTGCTGGTTGATATGATGCTATACAGATGCGATAACCAATCTGATTCTTCTTATGATATTCTTTAATTTGAAAGTGACCATGTACCTGTATGAATACCTACCTAGTTAAGAGGGAGTGTTGAAAAGTGTAACTAGGATTGGTCTTCATATTGACTGTGTGATTATGTATTTATGTAAAGAAGACAAAGACTATATTTATCGGTATTGTAATGGTCCTATTCTTTCGTTCAATAATGCCATTCTACTCAGGAGTATAGATAGTTGTGGTCTCCCTCTTGATGCTAGCTTCTCTGCAAAATTTATTGAACTTGTTCATCTCATATTCAATGCCATTATCGGTCCTCAATATCTTGATCTTCTTCCCTATCAGATTTTCCACCAAGGCTTTGAAGGTACGAAACCACATGAAATCCTCATCCTTCTTCTTCAAGAAGTATATCCAGGTTTTGCGAGATAATTCATCTATGAATGTCATATAGTAAGAACATCCTCCCAAGGATGTCACGGGTAGCATACCAAATAGATTAAAATGTATAAATTGTAAGACATCAGATGTCTTTGTGACACTTGAGGGGAAAGGTCCCCTTGTATGCTTTCCTTCGTCACAACCCTGACATACACCTTCATGATTATTTGAGAACTCAGGCATACCCATCACCACCTTCCTTACTTCGGGAAGGGCCCTATAGTGAATGTGTCCAAATCTCCGGTGCCATAGTTCAGTCTATTGGATAGTATCACACGTCATCGCTCCCAGTGGACTTCCTCAACCTGGTAGAGTGTATCAACTCTAAACCCAATCGTGATAGCTTCCTTGAAACTCTTCCAAATATGCACCTTCCCATCAATGAATGCCACATTGAAACCTTTGTCATCCATGGCCGATATAGACACAAGGTTCTTCTTCAAATCAGGTACATATAGTACATCCTGCAAGCAGAGGAATTGACCTTCAGAAAGGTGGAGGGTCACAATCCCTGTTCCTTTCACGGGATATGTGGCATTATCTCCAAGGATAATTTCCAGATTAGTATCCTTCTCAACCATATCAAAAAGTGCTTCCTTGAACCCAATGATGTGCCTTGAGGCACCACTATCTATCAACCAGACATCCATAGTGTCGGGTGGAGATGCAGCAAAGAGGGTAGATACAATAATGAATTCATTTCTTTTATCAACAACATTTGATTCCTCATACCTGGAATTTCTCAACCTTTGGAAAGGTTGCCCATTTTCACCAGAGGAAGTCTTCCTCTTTCCTTTGAACCTGTTGTTCCTTTGATTGCTATTCCTCTGGTTGTTGTTGTTGTCATCATCATCGAAAGAGTCCTTCTTGAAAGGGCATTCTCTAACATAGTGACCTAGCTTGTGACAAGTGTAACACTATCCTTTCTTTCCTTGGGCCCCTACTCTTCCTTTGTTCCTAGGACCACCAAATTTCTTCTTCTTAGAATGAGCAGCGAAGGAAGCATTTCCTTCCTTTTTATATTCCTTCATCCTTGTCTCTTCTTGTACGCATCTCGATAATACTTCGTCAAAATCAGGTATGACAATTTTATTGAGAATGGCAGTGTTGAATACATGCCATTCGGATGAGAGACCTCCAAGTGCGGTGAGAACCATCTCTAGGTCGGCTATTGTCTCCCCAATAGCCAACAGATTATTCCTGATTTCGGTCAGCTTCAGAAAATATGATTGAACAGACTCATCCCTGCCTTTCTTCATATTATTCAATTGGTTCTTGAAGAATAGGACTTGATTCGCTTTGTTGGCCTTGAACATGTTGACCAACTTATCATACATCTCCTTGGATGTGCCCAACTCAGAGATGTAGGCAACCAGACTCTTATGAATTGAGTCCCTTATCATCAGCTTTGCATTGATTTCCCCCTTTTTATACTTATTTTTGGCAGAAGAATTTGCAGTGGATGGAGGCTCTTGGATTTTACCCTACACATAGTCCATGACATCTTGGTCTTCCAAATTAAGATCCAATGTCATCTTCCAGGCATGTAAGTCATCCTTCCCAGTCAATTTGTCATCAGCCTTAAAGCCATTGTAGTTAGAGGAACCCATGCTCTTCTTCGGTGATTGCTACAAACTAGGACTTTGTCTTCACCTCAACTCTGATACCATGTAAATTTTTGTAGATGTTCTATGCTTGATGCAACTTTAATTTTTATCCCAATATCAGTTAGCAATCACATAAACAATAAAGTAAAATGTTGATAGAACATACCAGTAGATCGACAAAAGACAAGCCAAATTATATAAGTGTGTTGGTGCGTTACGGCGGTCAACGAGATGCTTCAACCAGCAAAGTCTCAATACATTCAGCCAACCAGAAGTGTCACACAACCCTCTAGGACAGCCAAAACAATCAACCCTGAAATTCAACAAAACTCAACGATGTCAGTCAACAGTCAACGCAAATAGTAGCAGTAGCAAGGTCAATGCAGCCAAGTCAAAGTCAACGTCCAGCCTTGGTAATTGTGCCAAAAAAATATTCAAAAAATCGAAAGTTTGGGAGAGTTTCAAATCAATTTAACCATGTGTTGACCAAAGTCAACTTTGGTCAATGCTACGGTAAACCCTAGGCCGAAAATAGATTTTCCTTCTTGCTGCAATTTCCCACGTGTGCAGAGAAGAGCCTCCAAGTGATCGAACCAATCAGATGAGGAGAGAGAAATGTATGAGGATGAGATGAGTCAAAATGTCCTCCAACGTTAACCAATATATATCCATCAGTGAGGGTGTGTGACACAACTACTGGGTCTTCTAACCTTCAAGCCGACCTGCACATATTTTGAATAAATTCAAAATAAATGTTCTGCTCATCGGATCAAGATGATCTTTAGATCGATCTTGCACCTCTCTGAAAGAGGAACCCAATAAAAATATTGGCATCTTCATCTGAGCATCACAATATGGAGTTTGGACATAGTTTTCCAAAATTAACACTCCCTCTCAACTAGGGAGAACTCCATCCACCTGTGCAATCCAAACATCGTGCGTCATCCCGCCATAACTTGCTTTGTTGGCTTCTTTATTTCAGAAAAAAGGTGGGTCAACCACAAAGACATGATTCCCGGTTGACAGATTCAACCCAGAGGTCTGAAACCTCAATAGGACTCAAAAAGAGTCTCATATCAACCCGAAGCCAGTTGGAGGTCTGAAACCTCACTATACTTGATCCCAGATCAAGTGGTTGGACCGTGCCATCCTAGATAGAAAGTACGACAATTTCTGATGCGTCCATCAGTCTTTGCTACTAGTCTCTAGCTTTTCCCACTTCACTGGCCAAATGAGAGGTTCTTCCCACGAGCCCTGAACTCAATGGGTAGGATGCATAAGGGGCAAAATCCATGAGAGGTGAACCAACTCAATCATCATAACGGTGGGGCAGAAGCACGCAAACAAGGTTCGGCAAGCCTAGCCTTGTGGTTGCTTATAGCTCTGAGAAGTTATCCCCAAAGCCCCCCAGAGCTCCCAGAGCTCATCGTCCAACAGGACCCTTAGTATAGGGTTGTTCCATGATACCAAGGTTCTCACGGAAGGTTAGGAACTTGACCTTCCCCAGGGGATTTGTGAGAATATCCGCGACCTTCTCATCAGTTCTTATATGATTGAGCCTTACGAAGCCTCGTTGTACCATATCACGGATAAAGTGGTACTTGATATCAATATGCTTGGATCGACCATGGAACATAGGATTCTCGAACAACCGGATCCCACTCTGGTTATCATAGAGTATCA
Source organism: Pinus albicaulis (assembly GCA_034641835.2). NCBI lineage: Eukaryota > Viridiplantae > Streptophyta > Pinopsida > Pinales > Pinaceae > Pinus > Pinus albicaulis. Next base: position 325,073,644 of record CM076575.1, read on the forward strand.
CGGTGGTATCTAGCACATGCCCGAACAACTCACTGAAGAGCTTTCGCAACCATATTGCTTCACAACAGGTCATACTCGCTGCAATGTATTCAGCCTCTGCGGTGCTCAAAGCCACCGACTTCTGCTTCTTGCTCGTCCATGATATCAAACCAGAACCAAGTGTGAAGCAACATCCTGATGTGCTCTTGCGATCCACCACACTTTCAGCCCAATTGGCATCAGTATATCCATGGAGTGTCACGCTCCCGGCAGTGTATCTCAGCCCATGGTTTATCGTGCCCCGAAGATATCTCAACAAATTCTTAGCACCAACCCAGTGAAAGTGATGAGGCTCAACCATATGTTGACTCAAAGTGTTCAGTGCAAAACATACGTCCAGATGGGTGTTCACTAAGAACATCAGGGCTCCTACGAGTTGACGATACTCAGTAGGATTTGCTAGCACGGGCCCAGTCGCGTTGCCACTCAACTTCTTGAATTTGAGCTCCATTGATATCGACACAGACTTACAGTCCACCATCCCAAATCTTTCCAGAAGCTTCACAATATATTTTCCTTGAGAAAGGAAAATCTCGCCAGGTCTCTGCCAGACCTCCAGGCCTAGGAAGTAATGCATCAGTCCTAGGTCCTTCATCTCGAACTTAGCAGTGAGCTCTCTATTGCACTGATGAACGAAAGGGTCAGCACCTGTCAGGAAGAGGTCGTCTACATATAACACTAGAATGAGAGGTTTTTCTCTATCAACCTTGAAGTAAAGGTTTGGATCAACATTACTATGAGTGAAGCCCAACTTCATCAGGTAGCTATCTATCCTCTCGTACCAAGCTCTAGGTGCTTGCTTCAACCCATAGAGGGATTTCTTCAACCTGCAAACATGGGTGTCCCGATCCTGGACTTCGAATCCCAGAGGTTGCTCCACATATACCTCTTCCTTTATCGCACCATGCAGAAATGTGGTCTTGTTGTGGTAAAACACAACCCCCCCATTTGTGACTTGTTCACTTCAAATAATGGGGACCCTTTCTATAAAAAAATTGGCTAAATGCCTTTTAGGATTTTTATTAAGTTGATTATCCTACGATTTTATTAATTTTTCATTTTCTTTAGATTCTTGTTTTGATTGCTTTGTTAAAATTATTTTTTTATAAGCTTTCCACTGATACTTGTTTCGCCTCATTTGGTCAACTCGTTTGTAAATGACACTCCTTTGAAATCTAATCATTTATGTCGCCTGGGTTAAAAATGCGTAAAATGTACAATATTCCATTTTTGTAATTAAATTAATTCAATAATGCATTTAGCTTAAATATTAACTCCTAGTTAGTTATTACTAACATTTTTTTTTTTTTTACTTATACAGTCAAATCATGAAGCATCGAAATTTCAGTTATTTACTCTAATTTTCAAATAAATTACTAATCTCAAAATATCCAAAATATCAAAGTGGCTGTAGTTTAGATAGGCAAATCATCCCTTTGATAAATTCATAACTTAACATCATTAAAAAACTAATATTTAATATTAAATATTAAATTAATTAAATTAATTATTATATTAAATATAATTAATTTAATTAAATTAAAATTTAATATAAAACATATATATATATATATATATATATATATATATATATATATATTACATCGCATCAGGAATTTCCAATGCACGCGTTTCTTTAAAAACCTCGACCCCCCGATACGCCGATTGCGAAGTCATGTTTTATAACTCACCCCCGATATGCCGATTGCGAAGTCATACTTTATAACTCATGTGTTTGAGTTTCAAACTCAATTGCACGTATGGAGTGGTAAGTTAAGTGAGTGAAGTGTTAGTATAGTTTTAGGTTAATATTAGTTTAATGTTAGTATAATGTTAGATTAATATTAGTTTAATGTTAGTATAGTGTTAGTTTAGTTTTAATTTAATATTAGATTTAATAATTAATATTTAATATAATTAATTTAATTTAATTATAATTATTAGTTAGATTAATATTAATTAATAAATAGTTTATTAAATAATTAGTTAGTTTATAATTAAAAATTAAATTAGAATTAATTATTAGATAATTAGAGTCTAATTTAGGATCAGATTTTTTTAATTAAAATTCTGATTTTTAGCCCAGCAACAGAATTTCCAGATTTATGCCAGATTTGACTCATCAACTTTGGAGGCTCATAGATTGAGTTTTACTTGGCCAAATGAGGCCCAGGACGTCTCATTGGAAAGAGCAAATCAAGGAGAACATTTCTGAGGAGGTTTCACTAACAGATTTAGTAATTTATTGGGTTTAAAAATAGGCAGAAGATCAAGCTCCGAATTTCTAAACAAAATCAATTTTCTGAGTTTATTTTCTTCATTTTCATTTGCCCAAGCCTCTTCTAAAGTGCAGACTCATTCATCAATAATATTTTTGGCCAATTAAATCATCACAGAAATCAATAGAAAGCTTGGATTTCCTTTTTAATTATTTATTTAATTGTATTTGATTGGATTTGTTTTAATGACAAAAATGGCATTTTAATCTTGATTGTTACATTTTAATTTATTTTGATTTCTTTTTGCAGGAAAACAATAAAGGAGAATATGAAGAAAAGAAATCTCAATCAATGAGAGTGCTCCAGCAATTAAAGATTGGAATTTTGAGCAAATAAAATTGGATTGGGCAGATTTTTTTTCAACAAACTTTCCTCTCAAAAATACTTTTGAAAATATTATAAATGGCAGATTGCATAATGTATTTTGGACTTTTAAAAGCACTTCTGCAATATGAATTTAGAGTTGTAGGAGGGAGGAGAGAAAATTTCATATATGAACATTATTGAGGGTTTTTTCTTTGTATCTTGAATTATGTATGATGGGCAGATTTTGCACTTTTGAAGCTCTAGTTTTGAAAGCAGAAATTCAAGCAATGTAAAGGACTGTTGGAGACTAGGAGCAGAGAAATGGATTCAATTAATTGGTATTTTTAATACTACTGTTTCAAATACCAGTTTCATTTTTATGAGAATAAAAATGTGTATCATTCTATTCATGTTTGTGCACTTCTGTTGATATGGGTAATTTGTCTCAATATTGTTATGTATCTCTGCTCTTATGGATTAAACTCTGATTTCTGAGTAACTATTTACTCAGAAATCTGTCTTATAAAACTGATTTATTAAATAGTAATGTGTTATGAACTATTCCCACATATTATTGTTTAATTATTGAGTTTGCTGATTTGATAATCAATATCATATTTGTGAATTAGTTCCTGAGTGTTGTTGATTTATTATTTCAGTTAAAAGGTCTCAATAGGATGTGTTTCGGTATTCACAAATGTCAGTTAATTGAATTACTTTATTAGCTTGACATTAACTAAAATCCAGACATGTTTAAATCCTTATCATTTAATTATCTTGCTCTTAGTTGGGTTAGATCTATATCTACCTAATTAAGATAGAATTAAGATTAGTTTCTTTTGCTCACATTATAGAATAAGTTTGAATTTAGATTAAGTTCTACATTCTTTTAAGTCTTCTTCTCAAAGAGGAAAAATCTTAGTTGTGGTTTGGCTGAACCCAAATCAGCTTAAGGGTCATTCTCTTGCCTAATCAGCAAGAAGAAGTGATCTGATATCCCTGTCTATTGGTAGTTAAAGATACATTTTAAACCAATAGCGAAAGGGAAAAGGTAACTAGACCTAATTAAACCAGTCCAAACCACTACTCCAAACGGAAAAGAAGTTGCTTTAAGGTCCGGACCGGGTGGTTATCCCCCAATGTTGTTGCAACGATTTTCGAGGCTTCAACATTTTTGGCGCTAGAAGGAGGGCCTGAAACTTGTTGTCTATTGGAGTCTTTTCAATTTTAACATTTTATTTAAATCACGATGGCTCCTCTTAAACTTCCAATTTGGAGTTGTATACATGGACGTGCATCTTCCAATACTCCGCCCGTAGTGGTAAAACTCGTCTCAGGTAAAGTTTAATGGTAAAAAAAATTCCTCTGCTTTTAATCATGTCTTTCAATTTATTCAAAATGTTTCAAATTATGATTTTCAAGGAATTGATGAAGGCATTTTATGCAGAATTTTTACTCTCACATTCGCGGCAAAAGCTAGAAACTGGTGTAGAACTCTTCCGGTTACCTCAATTCACAGCTGGGATCAATTTGTTACAATTTTCATTTGTAAATTTGACGGATACGATTATGAACAGGTATGTGATGAAATTGAATATCTACGAAGATTTGAAAATGAATCTGTTAGAGATTTAACATTCGATTTCATTTCAATTGTTTAAGATTTAAAGTTGAAGATAAACCTACGGAAGAAGAATCACTAGATTGGTTTGAATATATTTTCTCTCTTCCTCCCATTCCCAATCCATATGAAATTAGTTCAAGCTTTGTTCCATCCCCTTCCAACATAAATGAGAATTCCAATATGGATGTGCAAATAAATTATAATGAAGTGGTCTCACAAAGCTTAGAAAATATTTCTTATCAAATATAAGAAGGCAAAAACAGCAATTTTGGAAAAAGAGTCGCCTTGAAATCTGAAAGTTACTCTGCAGTGAATTCAGAAAATCAAATTTCAAATCATCAAGTACAAGTAGTAATCAAAGTAAATAATAACACGCAAACTTCTGTATAAATCTCTGAATTTTTTCATGATAAGAAAATGCCACATTCAAAGAACCAAAGCACAATTCTTCAAGAAAGCACGAGTAGACAAAGAAATGATCTAGAATCTGAAATTTATAATGAACAGAATGCACAAGATTTCTCAAACAGAGAAACTCTTGAATTCATTATTTCTGATTCTCATTTTTCCCTTTATCCTGATATTTTTAATGTTGGTAATTTTTCCCCTCTTGGTATTAATGATATTTCATAAAATAAAGAGGATGATCTAAATGAATTACCAATAAGTTTTTATCAAAATAGAGAAACAATTATTGATCATTCTTTTTCCATTAATGAACATGAATTTTTTATTTTTCCTTGTTTTGATATATTGGACGAAATCAAAGAGAATTCTAGAGAATATTGTGAAGTCGTTTATGATAATTACTCTGACATCAAGGATGTTGATTTCTTTTCTTCTCAAGAGAATCATCATGATAAAATTCAAATAACATCTGTGAATGAGGAACATTTCAATTTAGAAATTATTCCAACCAATCCTCATTGTGGAGCAACAAATTATCTTCATGATTTTACCATTCGAGAAAACATTCCGATTTATGATTCATATCATGATCAAACTCCCATTCCTGCTCATAATCATAATTCTCTTTCTAATTCACAAGTTGGAATTGGAAATTATTCAAATTCTGTTATTCTGGCCAATCTTTCTGAAAAATAAATTATTTCAAAACAATCGCAATTATGTTGTAACATTAGTTGTACCAATAGTGATTTCACTTTATTTTTTCCTTCACACTTATTTTGTTCAAATTTAGAATTTATTTTCCGTATTTTATCGATATATTTTTGACACTTTATGCCCATATTGAGCATTTTAAGTAGTAAAACACTCAATCGATGTATTGCCTTACTGGAAATTGAAGTTTCGTAAGAACATAATCATGAATATCCAAAAACTATTAATATTTCTATTTCAATCAATGTTCATCTCTTATCAATTGCTTCTATCTTCTCAAAGGCAATATAAAAAAGATAATGTATTTTTACAATCCAATTCAATTAATAATCTTCCATTATATCTAACACATTTCCATTCATTCTTCAATAACTCATTTGAAAATATTTGGAAAGTTTTCCTTCAAGGAAGATTGTTAATAGCACTAACAATTTTCTCCAGGCCTTTGAATCTAAAAGCTTATACCCACAATCTGGCCTGTTAGTTCCTCTTTTGAACCTTTCCCAATCATTAATAGAAACCCATCCAGATTTTTATCATCCAATTGGAATTCAATTGGAAAGGACATTTCAAAAGAAGGTGATTGTAAATAAGTCGCTAACAATAACTATAAATTCTACTTACAGATTTATTTTTCTTAGTTTAATTAGATTTGTATTTTTATTACTAACATTTGACCTGTGTATATATGAAGGAATTAAAATGAGAGAGTGGTTACATTGGAAATATGACTATACTTAGTCATTTTCCTGCATATGGTTAGAATAAGAGTAGAATTAATGTAGTTAGTTTGTTTATGTAATTAATTTATTTTCAACAGTTCTGCATATATAAATAAAGTAAGCAATCGGCCCTTCTTATATCATATTCATGTTCAAGAAAATGTTTTCTTCTCATCAGAAAATTTCTAATTCTTGCTTCCCATTTTTCAAATAAAATATTTTGCAGCAATACCTCTACCCATAACTACATCTCTGCCTATTCCAAATAATGTCTTGACTAAATTTAATTGAGTTTTCACTTGGCATCGATCACCTCAAAGCCAATTTTCTCCATTTCGAGAAATCCTTACAAGATTTTCTTTTGAAATTTATTTGTCAAAAGTTTTGAAGATACAAAGCTTCATGATCTCATTTTCTCATGAAATATAGGACTGTCTATTCCAATTCAATTATTATTAGTCAGTTTCACCTTTCACTATAGTCACATGAAGTTCATATTATCTTCCTCGAAATTTGTTAAAATAACCTTCAGGGTGTCCATTTTGCTGTGTACACATTCAAATCTGTGTTGATATTCTTTCAAAATGAGTGGCTTTATTCCATTCTTATTTTTAGTTTATTCTCTGTTGCTGCAATACGCATCACATTTATTTATTAAAGGTATTATTGAACAATCACTATAACAATACAGATTTTTCTCAAGTTAATTTCGAATGAAGCAGAGGTAATAAATTATTATTGCAAATCAAATGGAAGCATATTTTCATTTTCATTTCTAGTGAATTTTATGAAATTTCAGATTTCCTGAACATGAATAATTAATTTCCTTTAGCTTGATTGCACACTCTAATTTAGAATAAATAATGAGATGATTTTGAACAAAGTCAGAATTTTGATAAATCCAAGAAAGAATTTGAAGATTCATGAGGTAAAATTTACAGACAATTTCCTTCCAGGTATGCATTTACAAGTTCATTTTCATTTATTCTTCATTTTCCTTAATTTATTTCTGATTCTTGTCCTGTTTCATTTGCAGGTTTCCATTTATTTTCGGAACTTGAAGTAGGCAGCAAATCCATTTCAAATTTGCAAGAAGTTCAGGGAAATTTTATTTATGATTCATTAGAATTTGAGCATTCTTTAACTTTTCCTTCATTCATTTGAAAACCCAATATAAATTTAAAACAGTATTGGAAGATTCATATTGGACCATTTCATATCGCCGATACTACAAAATTCATACATCTTTGATGTTCTTTCTCACTCAATCTTCGATAAAATAACTTTACCAATATTGTCATGATCACATAATTCTGGACCCGATATGAAATATTAAATCAAGTTCATAAGAAATATCGCGTCAATTCAATCGCAATAATGGTAGGGGTATAATTTTAAAAGCACCGATGTCTCGAATCCGATATGATATTAAACTTTCATAATAAATTTATCGGGCTCATTCTTCATCGCATATTGGCGTATCATGTTGTATTACATCTTGTACTTAAGTTTGCCGATCGCCGAAATCCACATCATCCATCGCATCACCGCTATTGCAAAAATCATATTGGCATTTCTGACATAACTATTGTCCTATATTCCGATATGTCGATATCACAATCACTTCATCGCATTTTTATTCACGGTCATGTCACTATTTTGAATCTGCGATGTGCGATGTGCGATGTGCGATGTGTGATGTGAGATATACGATGTGTGATATGTGAAGTATAAAGCATGATGCGACCATTCCCCGATTCTTGATATAACAATTATTCAATATCGCAATCGCTCTATCTCATTGCATGTTCTCATATCACAAATTTGCCATTGCAACTTCCGATGCGATAGATTCCAATGCATGCCTCTATGCCATTACCATTTAATCAATATATGACATATCAGCAAAAGTGAAATTTTGCAGATTGAACTTTAATCATTAAAAAAAAAAAAAAAAAAAAAAAAAAAAAAAAAAAAAATTACGAATCATCCGATAAGGCATTATGTTGTATGAAATATTTTAAAAGCGATTTTTGGGTAATGACTATGATACTAAAGCAATTGATGACAAATTTGCAGCATATTTAAATCATTTCGATTTCTCATATATTTCAGTTTTAAATAATTCCATAATTAAATATGAAATTCAAGACCTCTTCACATTTAAATTTCATTATCTTGGATTTGGTCTTAACTTTGGACAATTTATAAAAATCATGGAGTTTATATGAGACTTATAAAATTTTGAGAACATTCATCACTGCAAATTCTCAATCTCATTTCTGATGCATTTGTTTTAATTTCGATTTCCTTGAACACAAAGCATTCCCTTTTTTACATTTTACTGTTTGTTTTAGTTTAAATAAAATAAATAATGATTTTGAGTTATAGGATTTTGGTTAGTTTGACTTCTTAACGTTTTTAATGTTAACTAAAAGAAGAAGTCAGCTAGCATTCGAAAAACTGATACCTTTCAGGTAAGATCAAATGCAATTATCCAAAGGTAAGATTCATGTACCCACTTTCATTAATTTCCATTTCATTGTTTTAATTTCAGTTTTGTTTTTTTAATTGTGTTGATATTTAAATATGTTTTGCAGCTCTACATAAAAGCTTTCAGTCATCTGCCAAATCATATTTTGAAAGTCCTATACTCTTCTCCTGGTTTTATTTCATGAAGCAGCGATAATCTTCGTTGAAACAGCTACACTAGGAAGTTTTTGAACCTTTAGTTTGTTTCTTTAAAGCATTCATTTTATTAGAAAATAATTAAGATGATGCTTTGAAACAAGAAAATTGACATCAGACAGAAAGTTTTCATTGTGGCTAAATTTTATCATCACTGCTATCTAAAGCTTAAAACATTTACAACCCTGTAAGACATAATTCATCTGAATCTCAACATAAGAAGGAATAATTACATGATTATTTTCTTTTACTTCATTTTGTTGAGACATTGGTATAAACATTATTGTTAGAGTTTGTGTTTCAAAATTAGAATTTTCCTTTCCACTTTTAAATTTCTTCATTTTTATTTTTGATTGCTGATTTATTTTCCCACTTTAGCTTAAGAATTCTTTTCCTTTGGTTTTCAGTTTTGATTTTGGTGACTCTGCCATGATTTATATGGAAGGCCTTCTTATTACCTAATTATGGTCGGCATACTTAGGGAAAAATTTGTTAATAGTTTACTATTAGCTTTTTCTTAAAATCTCTTAATAAGGTTTGTTTTTCTTGTTATAAAGATAGACATACTTAAGGAATAAAACAAGAGAATTTGACAAAGTATCATAAAATCTGATAAATGTCTTTGTCATCAAAATTGTAATTATTTTGAGATTTCAATATTTTATTAGGATCTTTCAAAATTCTATTATCAATCAAGAAAAGTTATTTTTAACTAAGTAAAGACACTTTACAGCAAAGCACTTTTAACTCTGAAATTGTCATTCTGGACTCTTAAGGAGTCAATGATTCTCCCTGTTCAAAAGAGTTTTATTTTTCTAGAGTGTAATCCAAAAATATTTTCAAACTTAAAAGATAAGAGGTCTCATCACGAGCCTGCTTACCATGATCATAAGGTAAATAGGCTGACATTACCAACACTGCTAAACAAACTAGGGTAATGGCTTATGATTGCAAACAATTATAAGACAAGGGGTCTCATCACGAGCCAGCTTGTTCAGTCCAATTATAGCCAGTGAATGGCATTGTCAACTATCTGGCTACAAAACCATGACAATGGCTTTTAAGAACTAAAAATAAATAAATAATAAAAATAAATATATATAAATGGATTTATCTCTAGGTCAATAATTCTTAAATAGATGGAATTCTGAATCATTCATGATTAAAAGGTAACCCTATCGAGACTATAGATGTTTGCTAGCAGCAGTGGCTCTAGCTGTGACAAATGGGTACATTTTAAAAGCTAAGTTGTAAAGTGACCCCTGCTTTATCTCTACAACTAATTAAGGACTGATATAGAGTTATGAAATATTTTAATTTATGAGGAATTTTAAGAAAATTACAGTAAGATGATTCTTGCTTTTATTCAGACTAATGAACCTAGTCAAGCATTCCAAAAATAATTTTCTCTTCTTTAATTATTTTTACTTTAATTTTAGGAAAATCTCATTCATATCAAACAGAGATAACTGGTTCTTCTCCCGTATGTTGCCATTGTTATGGTAAAACACAACCCCCCCATTTGTGACTTGTTCACTTCAAATAATGGGGACCCTTTCTATAAAAAAAATTCGCTAAATGCCTTTTAGGATTTTTATTAAGTTGATTATCCTACGATTTTATTAATTTTTCATTTTCTTTAGATTCTTGTTTTCATTGCTTTGTTAAAATTAATTTTTTATAAGCTTTCCATTGATACTTGTTTCGCCTCATTTGGTCAATTGGTTTGTAAATGGCACTCCTTTGAAGTCTAATCATTTATGTCGTTTGGGTTAAAAATGAGTAAAATGTACAATATTCCATTTTTGTAATTAAATTAATTCAATAATACATTTAGTTTAAATATTAACTCCTAGTTAGTTATTATGAGCATTTTTTATTTTATTTTTACTTATACAGTCAAATCATGAAGCATCAGGATCTCAGTAATTTACTCCAATTTTCAAATAAATTACTAATCTCGAAAGATCCAAAATATCGAAGTGGTTGTAGTTTAAATAGGCAAATCATCCATTGGATAAATTCATAACTCAACATCATTAAAAAAAAAATTTAATATATATATATATATCGCATCAGAAATTTCCAATGGACACGTTCCTTTAAAAAACTTGACCCCTCAATATGCCAATTGCGAAGTCATACTTTATAACTCACCCCTCGATATGCCGATTGTGAAGTCATAATTTATAACTCGTGTTTGAGTTTCAAACTCACTCACATGCATGGAGCGGTAAGTTAAGTGAGTGAAGTGTTAGTATAGTTTTAGGTTAATATTAGTTTAATGTTAGTATAATGTTAGATTAATATTAGTTTAATGTTAGTATAGTGTTAGTTTAGTTTTAATTTAATATTAGATTTAATATTTAATATAATTAATTTAATTAAATTATAATTATTAGTTAGATTAATATTAATTAATAAATAGTTTATTAAATAATTAGTTAGTTTATAATTAACAATTAAATTAGAATTAATTATTAGATAATTAGAGTCTAATTTAGGATTAGATTTTTTTAAATTAAAATTTTGATTTTTAGCCCAGCAACATAATTTCCAAAATTATGCCAGATTTGACTCATCAACTTTGGAGGCTCATAGATTGAGTTTTACTTGGCTAAATGAGGCCCAGGACGGCTCATTGGAAAGAGAAAATCAAGGAGAAAGTTTCGGAGGAGGTTTCACTAACAGATTTAGTCAATTATTGGGTCTAAAAACTAGTAGAAGATCAACCTCCGAATTTCTAAACAAAATCAATTTTCTGAGTTTATTTTCTTCATTTTCATTTGCCCAAGCCTCTTTTAAAGTGTAAATTCATTCATCAATAATATATTTTGCCAATTAAATCATCACAGAAATCAATATAAAGCTTGGATTTCCTTTTTAATTATTTATTTAATTGTATTTGATTGGATTTGTTTAAATGACAAAAATGACATTTTAGTCTTGATTGTTACATTTTAATTTATTTTGATTTCTTTTTGCAGGAAAACAGTAGAAGAGAATATGAATAAAAGAAATCTCAATCAGTGAGAGTGCCCCAGCAATTAAAGATTTGAATTTTGAGCAAACAAAATTGGATTGAGCAGATTTTTCTTCAACAAACTTTCATCTCAAAAATACTTTTGAAAATATTATAAATGGCAGATTGCATAATGTAATAGGGGTTGCTCTCTTCTGCAATTTTGGACTTTTAAAAGCACTTCTACAATAGGAATTTAGAGTTGTAAGAGGGAGGAGAGAAAATTTCAGATCTGAAAATTATTGAGGGTTTTTTCTTTGTATCTTGAATTATGTATGATGGTAGAGTTTTCACTTTTGAAGCTCTAGTTTTGAAAGCAGAAATTCAAGCAATGTAAAGGACTGTTGGAGACTAGGAGCAGAGAAATGGATTCAATTAATTGGTATTTTTAATACTACTGTTTCAAATACCAGTTTCATTTTTATGATAATAAAAATGTGTGTCATTTTATTCAAGTTTGTGCACTTCTGTTGATATGGGTAATTTGTCTCAATATTGTTATGTATCTTTGCTCTTATGGATTAAACTATGATTTCTGAATAACTATTTACTCAGAAATCTGTCTTATAAAACTGATTTATTAAATAGTAATGTGTTATGAACTATTTCCATGTATTATTGTTTAATTATTGGGTTTGTTGATTTGATAATCAATATCATTTTTGTGAATTAGTTCCTGAGTGTTGTTGATTTATTATTTCAGTTAAAAGGTCTCAATAGGATGTGTTTCGATATTCACAAATGTCAGCTAATTGAATTACTTTGTTAGCTTGACATTAACTAAAATCCAGACATATTTAAATCCTTATCATTTAATTATCTTACTCTTAGTTGGGTTAGATCTATATCTACCTAATTAAGATAGGATTAATATTAGTTTCTTTTGCTTACATTATAGAATAAGTTTGCATTTAGATTAAGTTCTACATTTTTTTAAGTCCTCTTCTCAAAGAGGAAAAATCTTAGTTATGGTTTAGCTGAACCCAAATCAGCTTAAGGGTCATTCTCTTGCCTGATCAGCAAGAAGAAGTGATCTGATATCCCTGTCTATTGGTAGTTAAAGATACATTTTAAACCAATAGTGATAGGGAAAAGGTAATTGGACCTAATTAAACCAGTCGGAACCACTACTCCAAACGACCGGGTGGCTATCCCCCAATGTTGTTGCAGCGATTTTCGAGGCTTCAACTGGTCTTCACATCCATTTGATGAAGACTCCATCCTTGCATAGTAGTAAGGGCTATGATAGATCGAATGGTGGTATATCGGGCCACAAGTACAAATATGTCATCATAGTCTATGCCTTCCTTTTGAGAGAAGCCACGGGCAACGAATCTTGCCTTGAACTTTTCAGCACTTCCATCAGATCCATGCTTCATCTTGTAGAACCATTTCGAGGTGACAACTACTTTGTCTTTCGGTCTTGGAACCACATCCAGACACCATTCTTCATTATGGACTCATACTCTTCGTCCATAACATCCTTCCAGACTTGATGCTTTACGATTTCCTCAAAAGATCGAGGCTCAGATTGTACGATAGACTCATGGCTGCTAGATACCCTTGGTATCTATGCGGCTTCTTGCTTTCACGGAATTTCCCCCTTGGGGCCATATGTCCCTCGACATCCTCGAGAGTGTCCCTGAGCCATGATGGTCTCTTCCCCATCGAAGGAGGTGGATCAATCGGGTCCACCGGTCCTTCAGCAACAGGCATCGTCTCATCCTTCGGTTCTTCTTGATTTCCAGGCCTTGCTTCATGATCTTCCTCAGATCTCGGAAGATAGATTACTTTCCTCAGGGAAGCATCTTCCTCAAGGGTAACATCGTGGCATATCTCCACTTCCCTTTGACCAGGCACATAGACTCTATAGGCCTTCGAATTTTCATTGTAGCCCACAAACATTCCCTTCTTCCCAGAAGCATCCAGCTTGCTCCTCTTCTCCTTCGGCACATGAAAATAAACAGGACATCCAAAAACTCTAAAATGTGAGACGTCAGGTTTCTTACCACATAAAACCTCTTCAGGAGTTTTAGATTCCAGGGCAGAATGCGGGCATCGGTTTTGTATATAGCAATGTTCTCTGCTTCTCCCCACAGAAACTTCAGTAGACCTTGGTCACATAGCATATCATGGGCAGTTTCCAGAATGGTCCTATTCTTTCGGTCAGCAACGTCATTCTGCTAAGGAGTATAGACTGTTGTGGTCTCCCTCTTGATACCAGCTTCTCTACAAAATTTCTTGAACTTGTTCATCTCATATTCAATGCCATTATTGGTCCTCAATATCTTGATCTTCTTCCCTTTCAGATTTTCCACCAAGGCTTTGAAGGTACGGAACCACATGAAAGACTCATCCTTCTTCTTCAAGAAGTATATCCAGGTTTTGTGAGAGGAGTCATCTATGAATGTCATACAATAAGAATATCCTCCCAAGGATGTCACGAGAAGAATACCAGACAAATCATAATGTATCAATTGCAAGACATCAGATGTCTTTGTGACACTTGAGGGGAAAGGTCCCCTTGTATGCTTTCCTTTGGCACAAATCTGACATCCACCTTCATGATTACTTGAGAACTCGGGCATCCCCGTCACCACCTTCCTTGCTTCGAGAAGTGCCTTTTAGTGAAGGTGTCCAAACCTCTAGTACCATAGTTTAGTCTATCGGATAGTATCACACATCATCGCTCCTAGTGGACTTCCTCCAACCTGGTAGAGTGTATCAACTCTAAACCCAATCGTGATAGCTTCCTTGAAACTCTTATTCCAGATACTCACCTTCCCATTAATGAATGCCACATTGAAACTGTTGTCTTCCATGGCCGATATAAACACAAGGTTCTTCTTCAAATCAGGTATATAGAGTACATCCTGCAAGCGGAGGACTTGACCTTAAGACAAGTGTAGGGTCACAGTCCTTGTCTCTTTCACGGGATATGTGGCATTATCCCCAAGGATAATTTCCAAACAAGTATCCTTCTCAACCATATCAGAAAGTGCTTCCTTGAAGCCAGTGATGTGCCTTGAGGCACCACTATCTATCAACTAGACATCCATAGTGTCAGGTGGAGATGCAGCAGAGAGGGAAGATACAATAATGAATTCATTTCTTTTATCAACAACATTTGATTCATCATACCTGGAATTTCTCGACCTTTTGAAAGGTTTCCCATTTTCACTAGAGGAAGCCTTCCTCTTTCCTTTGAACCTGTTGTTCCTTTGATTTCGATTCCTCTAGTTGTTGTTGTTGTCATCATCATCGGGAGAGTCCTTCTTGAAAGGGAATTCTCTAGCACAGTGACCTAGCTTGTGATAAGTGTAACACTTGCCTTTCTTTCCTTGGGCCCCTGCTCTTCCTTTGTTCCTAGGACCACCAAAGTTCTTCTTCTTAGAATGAGCAGTGAAGGCAGCATTTCCTTCGTTTTCATATTCCTTCATCCTTGTCTCTTCTTGTATGCATCTCGATAATACTTCGTCAAAATCAGGTATGACATTGTTATTGAGAATGGTAGTGTTGAATACATGTCATTCGGATGAGAGACCTCCAAGTGCGGCGAGAACCATCTCTCGGTCGACTATTTTCTCCCCAATAGCTAGCAAATTATTCTTGATTTCGGTCAGCTTCAGAAAATATGATTGAATAGACTCATCCCTGCCTTTCTTTATATTCTTCAATTGGTTCTTGAATAATAGGTCTTGATTCGCATTGTTGGCCTTGAACATGTTCACCAACTTATCATACATCTCCTTGGATGTGCCCAGCTCATAGATGTAGGCAACCAGACTCTTATGAATTGAGTCCCTTTGATTTCCCCCTTCTTATACTTAGTTTTGGCAACAGCAGTTGCAGTGGATGGAGGCTCTTGGATTTTACAGTGCACATAGTCCATGACATCTTGGTCTTCCAAATTAAGATCCAATGTCATCTTCCAGGCATGGAAATCACCCTTCCCAGTCAATTTGTCATTAGCCTTAAAGCCATTGTAGTTAGAGGAGCCCATGCTCTTCTTCGGTGATTGCTACAAACTAGGGCTTTGTCTTCACCTCAGCTCTGATACCATGTGAATTTTTGTAGATGTTATATGCTTGTTGCAACTTTACTTTTTATCCCAATATCAGTCAGCAATCACATAAACGATAAAGTAAAATGCTAATAGAACATACCAGTAGATCGACAGAAGACAAGCCAAAATATATGTGTGTTGGTGCGTTACGACGGTCAGCAAGATGCTTCAACCAAAAAAGTCTCAATATGGTCAGCCAACCAGAAGTGTCACACAACCCTCTAGGACATCCAAAACAGTCCATCCCAAAAATTCAACAAAATTCAACGTTGTCAGTCAACAATCAACGCAAACAACAGCAGCAAGGTCAACACATCCAATTCAAAGTCAACATCTAGACTCGGGAATTGTGCCAAAAAAATGTGGATTCAAAAAATCAAAAGTTTGGGAGAGTTTCAAGTCAATTTGACCATGCGTTGAGCAAAGTCAACGTTGGTCAATGTTGTGGTAAACCCTGGGCTGAAAACATATTTTCCTTCTTGCTGCAATTTCCCACATGTGAAGAGAAAAGCCTCCAAGTGATCGAACCAATCAGATGAGGAGAGAGAAATGTGTGAGGATGAGATGAGTGAAAATGTCCTCCAAAGTTGACCAATATATATCCACCAATGAGGGTGTGTGACACAACTACTGGGGCTTCAAACCTTCAAGCCGACCTGCACATATTTTGAATAAATTCAAAATAAATTGTTGGCTATGTAAGCCCAGCAGAGCTGCGTCCGGCTTTATAATGAACCGTTCACCTATTACAGAGCCAGATCTATAGGTCTCCTTCGCATCCACGTGTGCAAGGTCAACTATATTACAGTGCTCAATAAATTATATACTTCTAAGACAGTAGCAGAACAGATCCAGATGCAGTAAAACACAATATTTCGCAGCTTAACACAAAGTACACATAATGCAATAGTTACCACAAGTTCACAGAAATAGTACAAATAGATTTAGTTACTCAACCAACCTTTCTTATTCATCAATCCGTCTATTCCTTCTTACAATACCCAACCTGACCTGCGCACATAGCCAGCAGGAGTCCTTTCCCCAAAACCCAAACAGATCTAATAATCCACAATTCGCATCAGAAGCTCATCATTTTCTTACATTACAATTCAAAATGTTCCTCTATTTATAAAAATCTAGCCTAATCTTTCCTATGGTCCGCAAAACGTGGTTTGGGGACTCTAGGTCTACCCTTTGACCTATTACAATATTTCCAGGGCTTTGACCCACCCCAAAACCCTTGCGCTAGACTAAATATACTCAAAAATATACAAAATCAGACTAGCTTCGCAGCTTGTAGGAGACCCTGCTCCAAAAGTCCCCCAACACAATCTTGTGACTTGTCCCGAGTCACTGTGGCCGCGAGTTTGCCCATTGTCCCTGGAGCTACATGCTTATCTCGTTCATGCCTCAGCGCCCCCTCCCTGGTGGGCCGAGTTTTCCTGAGACAATTAATCTGGCTATATAGTCATTTAGTCTGATATGGCTTAAGCCGACTGCCATTGACGTAACCTGGTAACACGTTACCGCACAGGGTAGCTAACCTGACTGCTCCACCATCCGTGATTTCCTTAACGGTGTAGGGACCAAGTCAGTGCTGTCGGAATTTTCCTAGGTGTTTCGCAAACTGGCTATCGTATAAGAGGACTAGGTCGCCTTCTTCGAATGTCTTTTGGCAAATATGTCGATCATGCCAAGATTTTTTGCGAGCCTTCTAAACCTGCTGATGAAAGTTAGCAATGAACCGATCTTCTTCCAATGCCAAAAGCTACGCAAGGCGTTCTTCCATTATGTCAGGTTCTGCCATATTTGTAAATGCTACGATATGTAGACTAGGAACAATGTATTCTATTGGCATAATGGCCTCCTTGTCATAGACCATCTGAAAGGGGGTCCTTCCTGTTAGCTTCTTGCAGGTCATTCGATAGGCCCATAGAATAGAGGGGATGCGTACGTCCCAATCACTACGATCAGCATTGCAGACCTTGGTCAATGCCTGCTCTAAGATTTTGTTGAAAGCCTCGACCACCCCGTTTGCCTGTGGATGATAAGGTGTAATTTTGGCATCATGGATCCGGAATTCCTCATTCAGTGCTTGGATCGTTTCATTAACGAAGTGAGTGCCTCTGTCGCTCATCAGGATCTTTGGGCATCCAAATCTGGTCAGGATTTGCTTAAAGATGAAGTGTGCAGCAGTATCTACAGTACAATCCTTCACCGCTTGTGCTTCATCCCATCGAGTAACATAGTCAGTAGCAGTAATAATGTAGCACGCACCTGTCTTCTTTCCTGGGGGGTTGATTTGTCCTACAAAATCAATGGCCCATTTTTCAAAGGCCTGCAAAGCTATTTGAGGTTGCAATGGAATTTCATCTCTTCGTGAGGGTGGTCCCGTCCGCTGGCACGTATCGCACGATTTACAATAGTTGTGAGAATCATGGTGTAGGGTAGGCCACCATAACCCAGCTCTCAAGATCTTTTGTGCCGTTTCCTTTCCTGCATAGTGGCCTCCTATGACACATTCGTGCGCCTCTGCTAAGACTCCATGTCGTTCATGCTCCAAGACATATCTGTGGAGTACTTCATCAGCGCCTAATTTGTATAATTGGTCGGCTATGAGTAAAGTCCGCTGCCCAAGTAACCAACACCTTCTTCTGCTAAACCGAATAGTCTGCGAGAGCTATGCCTGTAGTCAGGAACTGAATGATATCATCGAAGTGTGCATCCACAACCTTAATGGTGAACAGCTGCGCATCCGGTAATCCTTCCTCCAAGATACTAGGCTCTTCGCCCATCTCAATGCGGGACAAATGATCCGGGCCCACATTCAGCCTTCCTGGTTTGACGATAATTTCAAAATCATACTCCTGAAACAACAACAGGAATCGAAAAATCTTCCCCCTAAACACAGGCTTGTTCACAAGGTATTTTAAAGCCGAATGATCAGTAAACATCTTAAAGTGTCCTCCCAATAGATAGTGCCGATATTTTTGTAACGCGTATACCATAGCCAGTCCTTCTCGTTCAGTGGTGGAGTTGTTGCGCTCTGCGCCAGAGAGTTTTCGACTAGCAAAGGCAACCAGGTGATCAATATCTCCCTCCCCAGGCTGAGTTAGGACAGTGCCCAAAGCGATTCCTGATGCATCCACGTGTATGTGAAATTCCTTCGACCAATTAGGAAATATTAGTATGGGTGCAGAGACCATCTTCTCTTTGAGCAACTCAAAACTCTTCTGGCATTCATCATTCCAAAAAAAGGAAACATCCTCTTTAAGCAGTTTTTCCATGGGTGTTGTGATCAGTGCGTATCTCTGAATGAATTTTCTGTAATAGCCCGTGTGTCTGAGGATCGAACGCAACTGTTTCTCCATTGTTGGGACTGCAAGGTTTATAATTACTGCCACCTTTGCCGGATCAACCATCAGCCCTTGTCGGCATACTATGTGTCCAAGAAAAATTCCAAAGGGCACACAGAAAATTCACTTCTTGATATTCAAGGAAATTTGGTGCTTTCGATAGGCATCCAACATCAGGCGCAGGTTGGAGACATGCTCCTTTACCAAACCGAATATCGTCTAGTCGTCGAAATAAAATTCTAGAAACTTGTGGATGAACTCATTGAATGCGGCAACTACTACTCGCGAGAAGATAGTAGGTGCATTCTTGAGACCAAAGGGCATGACTGTGTACTGAGAGGATCCCCATTCCATTGCGAACGTAGTCTTACTGCAATCGTCAGGTGTGATTCAGATCTGGTGGTATCCTGAGAACCCATCGGTGAAGGAATATTCTTCTTGTTCGCCCACACTATCAAGGATTTCGTCAGAGAAAGGCATAGGGAAGGGGTCATGTACACAGGCGTTGTTTAACTTGCATAGGTCTACGCAGATTCGTATCTCCCCCTTTGTTTTCTTCTCCTGGAGGACCATCGGACTTACCCAATCCAACTGTTCAACCGGTTTAATGATACCTGCAACCAGCATTTTGTCCAGTTATTCTATGACCTTTTGCTTATATTTAGGGTTCAGCTGGTAAGGTCGCTGCTTTACGAGGCATGCCTTTGGTTTCAGAGTGATGTGCATAACGCCTAGGTCCCCCGTGATTCCTTTGAGCTCGGAAAACTTTGTTGGTAATAAGTCCTGATATTTCGTAAGTAGCTCTGCAATTTTGCCTACGGTTCCTTCGTCCCAATAGTCCCCAATTTTGGCCAACTTCAGGCGTTCTTCCGTCCCAATATTAATTTCGTGGAGCTTGAGAGGCTAGGTAACGTCAACATTCTGCAACGGAGGCCCAGTAACTGTATGTTCCCCCTCGGATTCTGGGATAGAGACATTCCGAGGATTATCTTCCTCTTCCTCTATCGCCAAGCTCCGACAGTCGACTATGTCTCGCATCTGCGTTTCCCATGTTGAGACTTCCGGTGCAGCGTGATAGCGCGAGTCATTAAATACAAAAGCATTTATGTCCTGCAAAGCTTCATTGAGCGCCTCCATTCCCCCAATTAGCCCGAACATTCCGATAAATTCATCTTTCAATGTCTCCCAGTGGTAGGTGCATTGATGGAGCTCCACATATAAATACCATGTGACGAGGATAGGCCCCAAGGCATGAATAAACATATGAACCCACTCTTCCGTAGTCCGGTCGGACCATTTGTCCATCCAGGTGAACAGATTCTCACGGGGATCTCCTGTTCCGAGGAACGTCTTGGTGTGTTTGTCAGTCGGGGGTGTGAACCGCAGGATCATCATATCCCGACATTCCTCCCAAATTTGGAATGCTTCCTTGTGGGTGTCCCACCATCACGCAGGTGTGCCACGCATAGCTAGATTAAGGGCCCATAGCCCGCATTCTCTCGGAACAGTGGCTTCCAGTGTCCGCAAGAACTCCGTGAGGCTACCAGACTCATCAAAATGGGGTAGCTCTCTTACCTCTGAGGAAATGCAGCAGAATTCCCTTGTGAGTCGAAGACACCATAGCGTTGAGACATCGTGCAACCGATTTTGCTAATTTTCCATTTCCTCATTAGATTTAGAGAAGCATTCATTGTCTTCTTCCTAACAGAGTACCCTGTCCGTCGTGGGATTAATCCAATATTCATCCCACGCGGTCAATCTGTAAATGTGATCCACCTCTTCTCCACCGTGTACTGGTTCTATGTAGCGCTTACCTTCTGTAGGCTCCAATGGTACCACTACCCTTACCCCGGTATTTTCAAACACCGTGCTTCTCTTTTTGAGGTTGACGATACCACCCATATCTATGGCCCAGTCTAGCCCTAAGAGCGCAGGGTATGGGCCTGCGTCGTCCACAATCTGAATTACTTCAAAGTCAGCCTGGACCTTGATCCCAGCAATATCCACCATGATTTTTGATAGTCTTCCTAGAGGTATAATCTTCTGTTGGTTGGCCATACGCAACTGGATGTTGGACCACTCCAATTTGGGTTTTCCCATTTGTTGCCAAGTTTGCTTAGGTAGCACGTTTGCATCTGACCCCAGATCTAGGACAATTTGATCCATTTCATAGTTATCAATTTGGGCAATTAGTCTCATCTTCCTACCGGTGCGTTTCCTATATCCTCCTAGCCTGTGCACGTTTTGGACTTCTGGAGACAGGGGGGTTGTACTTCGCAGCTACCTACCAATGTCTAAAGATTTTCTTCGGTTCGTTGGTTGCGTAATAGCTTCACACGTGGCTGCAGGAATGGTCTCATCTCGTCACCTTTCTTGAGGTGCGCAGATGTCTACATAGTAGATTCCCTTGCCTTAGCAATGTCCTGTTGGACTGCTCTAATTGTTTCTTGCCCCGAGTTTCAGTCCAACCCTGCTTGGTTGAGAGGTGCCTATCGGATTAGAGGTCCCTTCGCAGCTTCCTTCTAAGGCTCCCTGGCGGTGATCCCACTGCGGGTTACAACCTTCACACTTGGATTTTTGTCCCGTAGTTCCGCCTTAACTCTTTGTACATTCTGTGTCGGCTGCTTTTCTTTCATTTTTGCTATTAAGATTGGAAAATCTTCAATTGCGTAGTTGCCTGCAATATTTGCAGGATGGCCTTGCAGGATTTGGGCAATCCCTTTCAAAGTATCCTACTTCCCCGCAATTATAACAGATTAGCTACCCGCGTCCTCGACCAGCGCTTCCTCCCCGACCTCCCCTACCCCTAGCTGGGGAGCCACCAAAGTTTGCGGGAGACCTGGGTGACGCAAGGTCTGATTGCACCCTATACAAGTTTCCCCGATCGATCATCAGATCATAATTTCGACAGTTCTGCTCATCATTTCCTACCAACCGACAAAATCTGCACCATTGTTGCTTCATTTCTAGGACATATGCTCCTAGCCGGGGGCAATGGTTCGTATCATGCAGCCCTGCTACACGGCAGTCATCACAGCACAACACAGATTCGCTTGAGCCTAGAGGCAAGAGATTGGGTTCTCCACTTGATCCTGGCCGCACCGGAATAGGTCCTCCTGCCTGCATGTAATCTGCCAGTAATGGGCACTGATCCTTCGTATGTCCAGATGCCCGACATCTTATACACCACAGATCCACGCTAGCTCCTTTTTCCCGTTCTTTCCGTAGGGTCTAAATCTCCATATGCATAGCTCTGAGTTGTTTCTGAATTTGTTGTACTCCTACCGAAGTATCTTCCCTAGGCGCAACCTCTAGTTTCATGGCGGCTTCCAAATATTTTTCCTGTGATTCAAAGGTTTGGTGGCCCATAGGTGCGCGCAGGTGTGGTAGCAGCATAGCGATGAACCATTCCATATGTTGTCTATCGTCATACTTAAATCCTCCTTCTCTGATTTCTTTCTTTAGTCTTTGATCAGCTTCCCATACTTACTCAGTTGTTCCTTGCTTGAAGTCTTTCACATTTGCTACGATCTGTGAGTAGGGCTTAGGCTTCCGGAATTATTGTTTCAGAGCATCCTTAATATCTTGAATAGATAAGCTTTCGTTTTGGGATAGGTATCGCATATACCAGTCCAGAGCTCTCTCTGCGAAAGCTAGTGATAGATGCGCCCTTTTCACAGTATCGCTTGTCACACCTTGCGCAATCCACACAGAATCTGTAACAAACCAAAATCGGTCCATGCCCTCATCCCCCGCACCCTTGAAAGTAGGTAATTTCAAGTGCGCTGCCATATCCTCTTCTTGTGGGGCTTCAGGCGAGGTTTTCCTCTTATGTGGTTCTGACGGTGGTGTAGCTAGTGGACTTTGCGCAGCTACTCCTTTTAGTGGTCTATAGACAGATCTATCCCCTTCTTGATTGGTTCAATAGTACTTACCGCTCCGCGTTACACTTTCATCTAAAATGGGGATCATTTAACTGTACCTTCTCTCAGGCCTTCATTTATTTTCTGAGCATTACCCAATCCCTCTCTCAAATTGCGCCCGGTCCCAGCAACGAAACAATTTGTTGGCTCGAGGGGTCCTGACCCAGGTTCGGAGGTGAAGGTTTGCCAACAAACCCTTATACTACTGGCCCTTTCGGCAGTGACCGGCTTGCGTAGGTCAAAGTCTCACCCGAAGTAGTATGGGTGGGTGCTGGAACCAGGTTTCCGCACCCTGAGAGAGGGTAGGTAAGCCCATCAGAGCTGTGTCTGACTTTACAATGAATCGTTCACCTATTACAGAGCCAGATCTATAGGTCTCCTTCGCATCCACATGCGCAAGGTCAACTATACTACAGTGCTCAATAAATTATATACTTCTAAGACAATAGTGCAGTATTGCATAAAACATAACATAACAGATCCAGATGCAGTAAAACACAGTATTTCGCAGCTTAACACAGAGTACGCATAATGCAATAGTTACCACAAATTCACAGAAACAGTACACATAGATTTAGCTACTCAACCAACCTTTCTTATTCATCAATCTGTCTATTCCTTCTTACAATACCCAACCTGACCTGTGCACACAGCAGCAGGGTCCGCACACAGTAGGACTTGGGATCTCCGCGCACACAGCCAACAGGAGTCCTTTCCCAAAAACCTAAACAGATCTACTAATCCACAATTCGCATCAAAAGCTCATCATCTTCTTACCTTATAATTCAAAATGTACCTCTATTTATAACAATATAGCCTAATCTTTCCTATGGTCTATAAACCGTGGTTTGCGGACTCTAGGTCTACCCTTTGACCTATTAAAATATTTTCAGGGCTTTGATCCACCCCAAAACCCCTGCGCTAGACTAAATATACTCAAAAATATAAAAAATCAGACCAGCTTCGCAACTTGTAGGAGACCCTGTTCCAACATAAATGTTTTGCTCATCAGATCAAGATGATCTTTAGATCGATCTTGCACCTCTCTGAAAGAGGAATCCAATAAAAATATTTCCATCTTCATCTGAGCATCACAATATGGAGTTTGGACCTAGTTGTCCAAAATTAACACTCGTGTATTTTGATAATTGACTTGATGAAAGGTTAAATAAGCTAACAAAGGAAATAGATAAGTAACTCGAGTAACCTCACAATTAATTATCAAGAAGAGAATTTGAATTAATCACCAGCCCTCCAAATTCTCAACAGAACAAGCATCCTACATGTGGGGAAAGGATGAACCACGTCCCACCAACATGTCAACAAATGCCTATATGCATTTTTCACTGGGGTACCCGCAAGAGAAGGTGAACCACTCATCCTGCTCATATGCCATTGGAGAAGGTGAACCACTCATCCTATCCATAAGTCATCAATAGTAGGGGAAGGTGAACCAGTCACCTTACATACATGTGTCCGCAAACGTAGGGGAAGGTGAACTAATCACCCTGTTCACAACGCACCACTAGGGGAAGGTGAACCACTCACCCTATGGTCGCTTATAGCTCAATAAGTACCCCAAGCCCTCAGGAGCTCCTAGATCTCAATGTTCAACCTTAACCACGGATCCCTTCATATAAGGAACAATGCAAAGTTGTTGCCTGGAAAACAAGTATAGATCTTGGTGATGATATATGGATAGATAATAAGAGCTTTATGGCTCCATCAAGCAGCGCATAGATGAATCCACAGCTTTCTATGGACTTATTAATTTTCAATAGAAATCGTAGAAGTACTTCGCCATCCTTGCCTTTTGAATATTATGATAATTGTTTTTCTTCTTCTAACTGGTCTTACAGAGCTCAATGAACAATCGGGACCCTGATAATAGGGTCTGTCCATGACTTATAGCTTCTTACAGAAGAAAGGTGATCTTGATCTTATCAAGATACTATAGGTCTGCTCACTCAAATAATGATGACGAAAGGGAGGATCAACATCTGACATATTTTATTAATAAACATTTATATCTACTTCTGATCATGGGAAAAGGTATGTTGATACAAAGCATATCCATCAAGCTATCTGAAGCCAGATATTCATCCTTTGGTACGTGCACCAAAGTCAGCCAATTTATCTTGGGAGTCATTAGACTATTATAATCAGATGCAATGAGTCAATGTCCTTTGATATAGATGACTTTCTTGGAATAAACTGTAGCTCCCTCTGAGACCTTCTGTCAGATGGTAATTTAACTTTCAAAGTAGCTTGCAGATGATTTCGGCTATAAGCATGAAACTGCTAGATCTTTTACAAAGACAATCTTCTAAGTTTTTTTGTCTTCTTTCGAATTCCCAAGTCCATAGGAAGTATAACATCAAATGTTATATGCAAAATAAATAGAGCTGTTATATCAAAGACATTCATGACATTTCCTCTATTTCTTGTCATAATGGAGATAGATAATAGTAAATACTATTCAGATGTGAAAGATCAGATGTTGTTACAGCCAGCACTAGGATATATCTTTAAGTTGTAATGGTAAGGTCTTCCACCTTGACTTTTAAGAGTCTATTACTTTGATAGTGTAATGAATAAAATAATATAAATAATGATTAATTATTTAATTAGTGATTGGGTTGAAATGCCATGTCATATGTGACATGACCTTTCGTGAAGAGGTACCTGCCTAGGTATATAAGCAGGCCTCAATTGTAATTATCAATCATCTCATTCATCATACATTTAATATAATACTTGTATCCAGACTTGAAATATTTAGTTTGAGAAGGAACTCTGTTTGCTTCATTTGGTATCAAAGCAGTGCAATCTTCTGTCTTCTGGCTGCTCATGCTGCACAGAGCCACGCTCTCTGATCCAGGTCTTTGACCATAAAATTCGTCAACATTGTTGTCGTTGAAGCGTTTCTTTACACTTTTGGAGTTTCTCCGCTGCTGAATTCATGAGAGGCCCTTGGCCATTTTTTTTAAAGAAAAAAGAAGAAGTCAGTATATTACAAAAAGGGAAAAGGAATTTAAAAAAAAACACACACACACACACACATAAGTACATAGAAAGAAAGACAAGTTTTAAAAAATAATATTAAAAAAAAGAGAAAAAAAAAAGCACAAAGGTTATATGAAAAAAAATAAAATAATACAAAATACAAAAGAATTATTAAAAAATACTAAAAAAGAAAAAGAAAAAGAAATTAATAATAAAAAAAAGGGCAAGGATTAATAAAGTTAGAGCCAAAACAGCCTGCACTTTTCTGTTGGAGCCGTAATTTCATTTCCGCCCGTGTATACCACAACTGTCCAACCGACAACTGCCAGAAGCAAGCCGACAACAACTAAGTACTTATTGCTCGACCAACAAAAATATCGACTTTGTAAACCTATTTGAACCACTAGTTTCGCCAACCATGGCACACAAACATCCTTCTGTGGCCCCACCAAAGTCGGCCATATCCACCGTTGTCCTACCATCTCGACCCCGACCGTCCATTCCCCACAAACCCTGTCCTGCCATCGTGCCTGCATTTCGAGTCTCTGACCATTCATACTGTGATGTCGCCTCTGCGATCTGTTTTACCATCACCCCCACAATCCCATCTTCATTTGGTATCGGAGCAGTTCCAGCGTTTGGCAGCTTAACCGCTGCAGAGAGCCACACTCTTCAATCTAGGTCCTTGACCGTTAAATTTGCCAACATTGTTGTCATCGAAGCTTTTCGCTACCAATCTTGGAGTTTCTCCATTCTCACCAATAGGCCTTTGGCCATAATAATAATAATAATAATAAATAAATAAAAAATTTAAAAAAAGGGAAAAAGAAGAAGAAGAAGAAGAAAGATAAGATAGTTCCAAAAGAAAAAAGAAAAAAAAATGGTTCTACATTTTTTATAAAAAGTGCATGATAAAAAAACTATACGTAAGAGAAGGAAAAGTAGATAAGATTATTTTGATTCTTATTTAAGTGGTTTACAAGCTCGTGGTTTTAGAAGCCCATTGTATTTTCAACGTAAAATAAGAACAAAATGAATAAAAAACCTCTTTGTGTGAATGTTAAGTTTACTTTTCACGTGGAGAAAATTAACCGAGTCAAATACACATAAGTGGAAATATATTTTATATTATACCCCAGAGAGGTGAATAGCCACGTTTCACTAGAATTGTAACTTTTCAAAAAAAAAAAAAAAGAAGAAGAAGAAGAAGAAAATGAGTTTTAAAAAAATTATAAATAAAAATAAATAAATAAAACTAGAATTTACTTAGTCAAAGAACTCATCATTAAAGGAAGGCTATATTTAAGGTTATAAGTGATAAAAGTACTTTACAAAAGTGTGAAGAAAGTAAAAAGTACTCCCCTTTGAGAAAAAATATAATTCAAAATATTATTGTAAGGTTATTTAGGAGAAAAATAAATTAATTATTTCAATTAACTATTGGAATAAGGAACTTGACTATTGGGAAGTCAAAATTTAAATAAGGTAAGTTTAATTAAAAATCAAGGAAGTAATTAAGGTTACAAAGTAAAAAAAAAAAAATATATTAAGTGTGCTATATATATATATATATGAAAAGGGAGTAATTAATATTTAAAAAAAAAAGAGGTATTATAATACCTTATAGTGCTAAAAGAAAACAATATTAAAAGTTTTAAAAAGAATAAGAAAGGAAAAGGTTTGAAATAAAAGGAGGGTGACTTTAAAAAATTAAAAACCTAAGTTATCTTAACAAATAAGCAAAATGAAGTCTAAGTCAGAAATGAAACAGAAGAGGTTTTTAGAAACCACACCCATCGACGCTAAAGTGATATTTAAATTTAAAGGAACCCTTGCTGGAAAAGATGTCACTATTGCTATATCACCCGCCAAAGAGAAAATTTATATAAACCCTAAAATTTCCAACTAGTTGGTGATTCCCGAGTCAAATATAATCGAAACTTTGACTTTTTTTACAAGAAAAAAATGACATAAAAATTCTACAACTAAATATTGGGGATTATACTTTTATCTCTCAATTTACCATGAAAACCTTACTTTTGGATAATAGTGATATTGTGTTAGGTTCACCGTGGATGGAAACGCTAGGTTCATTTATCCTAAATGTGAAAAATAAATTTTTGACATTCACCTACAAAAAGAAGAAAATAACACTAGAGGACGTTAACTTGAAGCCAAATTCTGTGATGCCTGAAGACATACAAGAAATTTCAAAAGTAATTTTCCAAGAAGGTAAAAAGGTGATACCAAATATGCAAAAGGAAATTGACAAAATCTCCACTAATAAGAATGAAGAGGTTGCTCGCCTTAAGGACCACAACGAAAAATTACTAATGCAAATTAAGAAGCTGAAGAAGGATAAGAAGTCATTGGAAAACAAGGTGCAACAACTTGTCGAAAATGAAGCATCGAAACCTTCAAATGTAGAAATTCAAGTTGATGAAAAAACATCAAATAATGATCCAGTCAGTAACACAAATCTAAAAAACGACACAAACAAGATAAGGGAAACTCAAATCAATAGGATTCCCTATCGAAATCCAAATCATGGAAGTAGACAACTCGATCAAGCTACGTATTCAAAACAAAAACAACAAGTTGATGTTTTGAAGAATACTAATGCCAGTGCAATCCGCTCAAGTGATAATAAATCACAAGTTTCAAGTCATTGTAATATTCCACAGAAGATTGATCTAGGATGGTTCGATCCATTCTCAGTGCGACAATTTTTTTTGTCACTTAGAGGATCATATCAACCTGTATCGACAAGGATGAATACCCCGAGACGGAAAGACATTCATAGCAGGAAAATAAATTCAGGCCTTTCATCAACAAGCTTTGAGGACAAAGCTTTTTGAGGAGGAAGGCAATGTAATGAATAAAATAATATAAATAATGATTAATTAGTTAATTAGTAATTAGGTTGAAAGGCTCGCTTCAGATAGATATGAGGATTATTAAACACTATATATTGTCATGTCAAGATGTCTATCCTTTGGAGGAAAGAGAGATTATAACTGACTGCATTCCCCGACGCCTTCCTTCCATTGCCCATCTATCCATGAATCATCATGATACTTAATTCAAGATCACTTATGCAAGCATTTGTATCTTCCAACAAGGTTCCTCAGATTCCTGGTACTTAAGAATAGGAAACCATTCAGACTTCAAAATGACTATGACCCCTTTAGCTCCATAAAATTTTCATTTCTCCAAAAGTTATGAGGCACCTAATGGAATGAATCTGATTTTTCCAACAAAGATTATTCGGTTCTTTGACTTCTTAAAGTAGAATTTAAGTAGCATACCCTAGTAACAATGAAATTTATAGAAGATGAGGAATAGAATTCCAATAAAGGAGAACATACTTAGTTTTGACATTGAGTATGATTAAAATATACAACCATGATGCCATAGATACTGAGGATTTTTCTTTGCTGAGATTATCCCTTTGTTGATAATGTGAAACTCATTTGCTTCAAGATGAAAAATCTGTGAGAACAAGAGGCAATATCACTTACTCATATTGCTTATATCAACGGAAATTCCAATGATGATTGATCAATGTGCAAGGTCAGGACTTCATATAAACTCTACTTGATAATGGCTCATAGTTGAGGGATTTGATTATAGGGATCAAAGCATATCATGGATGTTATCATAAGAAGTACCTTGGAGTACAATAGCTGAATCTTCTTTAACAAAAGAACACCTGGAAGCTGCAATACCATCATGTATATTAAGTTGAAACTTTCCAGATAAGATACCTCAGGTTTGTAACAATAAAAGTGACCGAAATTCTTCAACATCTTCAGATTTTGATACATATTTTCGCCTATAGGGAGCCTTGATCACTAATAGAACATATGCCAAACGAGTGCCACTTGAGGATGCCTTGAGACTAGACAATTCAATCTGCTAGGTAAGAATTCTTATACGCAGATTAAACTCAGTCCGAGGAAGGATGGCACAAGCATCACCTTGGAAGATAACATAACATATGTTTGATCTATGCCGCAGATTGGGTTGTCATGTCTTCAATCCACCATAGCTCAGTGAATGCCAATGAAACTTTTGAAAAATAAAACCCCAAGCAAAACCCCTTGGGAAAAGACATGCAGGGTTATATTAATATATATATCATAATACCATCATTAATGTCTTAGGTGTGTATCAATAGAGGATCTGAAACTGTTTAGGAACAAGTCCACAGCTTCAGAGTTGTGAAAGAAGACAAGATCAAATAACTCCTTCAACAAACCATCTTGGAGCAAGTTATCTTCTGAGAGTCATGTGGACTTCGTGAACAGACTATAGTACTGCAACATTTCGAATCATTATTTTCATTCTTAAATTTATTTATAGAAAGGTTTAGATAAGACAATCCTCCAGGGATCTGCAGGCCAGAATGTTGTCCAATCAGCAGAGAAATCTTGAACCTATGAGAGGTATGGAATTCTTTCATTTTGATTGCAATTGGATGACAAGAGACTAGATCAATGGATCCCAAACTTCTGAGCAAAAATCCAAACCCTATATTCAGATATATTTGTTGCAAATATGTGAGTATGAAAGAGACTCGGTCTTCTCCAGAATTTAATACCAAGGTCTGCACAAGACAAACAATGACCCCAAATTGCCATAGTTGCTAATCAAACAAGACTTTTCTGTATGATCCAGAATGAGACCTAGATTCCTTTCAAATGTGCCCAAGTCAGAGGTATTGGCTACTTATAGAACTCATATTAGCTCTTCTAGACATTATGCCCAATCTGAATTTTCCTTCAAAGAGAGATGTGCCATAAATCAATTTATGATTTATGATGATGAGAGTGTTCAGGTTTCTTACTCTTATGCTCCTGCTTGGGCTTGTCCTTGACCTAACTCTGATTCCATGTTAATTTTTCATGTTAACATGTTCTTTGCAAGGACAATTACTTCAGAGATCTATATTAGCTCGGATTTCCTTTAGCAAACACATAAGACATAATCATCATGACAGTAATTGAAGAAAGAACATAGACAAAGGATGCAAAAGACAAGCAAAGACAGGAGGACACATGGATATGGCACAAGCCAGGGAAAAACCCTTGATCAATTCTTCTTATTATTATGGATCAAATGTTCAGTAGAGAATGAGAGAGAGAGAGTACACATAAGGACATATTGACTCTCAATATGATGAGTAATACCATATCTGAATCACGTCTACACTCTTGGATCTGAGCATATATGAAGCCTTCTAAACTGATGATGGGGATGGCAAAAACACAGTCCTTATAGGACCTATATACAGTCTGATCAAAGCAATGAACAAGGGACAAAAACATTCTAAAGAAGGGATACTTCTACTGCTTATAGGTCATGACCAGATTAGAGCTTGTGCTGCTGTAATAGCCCTTAGACAATTATCTAACGACTTTCATATGCTACGGCCTAGGTATGGTAAGATGCTGCCACCATAGACTCATGAAACAGACCTTCAAGATCTCTATGTAGCCCTGAAAGGAGTGGCTAGTCCTGCGGCCTACAACTGTCCACTACGGTACCCAATAGTCCTTCGCAACAGCCTCACCTAAGCTTCGATCAACCCTCACAGAACAATAAAACAGTCCCACTTCTCCACAGTCCTTAAGCACAACTTCTCGGCCTGCAACCCAGCCTTTGGTCCTATGAAATAGGCTCCAGAACTGTCCTAATGCATCTGCGCAGAACACCTCACCTTGTTGCGGCCTAAACAGAAACCCAATGAGCTAGCTTCCTTAAGAGCATGGCACAAATGGACCTTCCTCTCCTGCGGCAAAACAGAGACCTTTTCTCTCCAACGAGCTGTTCAAAAGACGAGTTCAAATGAGAGTAGAGGCACCCCTATTTATACAAATCGGAAGAGGACTAAGGGACATGTATTTTGAACCTATTGAGCCGACATGGAGATAGGGCCAACCTTGATGATCATGAGAAATAATAAATTCAAAAACTTACTTTTAGTTATCCAAATTTGACAATCTTTATATTGATTTTGCACCTCTCGGAAAGAGGAATCCAATAAAAATATCATCTCCATCATATGTGATGTCAAAGGTGGATTTTGGCCCTAGTCTCCCAATTTAACAATAGTACTCGCCTGTCATGGTAGCTTAGCCAAATGTATGTGCTTGTGTCCTCTGTTGTGATACTCTTCTTGCAGGCTGCCAATATAGCCATTTTTGAGATTTTGTCCACGACCACAAATACACAGTCATTACCAGGATTGGTATAAGGGAGGCCAGAAATATAATACATGGAGATGGATTCCCAAGGCTGAATGGGAGTGGGCAGAGGAGTGTACAGGCCTTGATTCTTGATGGTTGTCTTGGTGATAGTGCAGGCAGTGCAAGATATGATATATTTCCCAACATATTGTCAGAGTTTTGGCCAATAGAAGTATTGTTACAATACAACCACTGTCTTTTCTACCCTGAAGTGTCCAGAGACTCGACTCTAGTGTGGCTCCAAAATCATCTTGCCCTGCTCACTTGAAGGAACACAAAGGTGTCCCATGTGGCATAACAATGCATCTTGGAGGTGATAATCTGGCACTTGTTTGCCTCCCAGGATAATTTGGTATGTGTTGCTGAAGTTTGGATCGCTCTTATAAAGAGTCAGCCAACTTGAAGTCTTGTGCCCACAAGAGTCGAGCACAGTGGTCAGCGCCATGACAGGAAGTCGGCTGAGGCAGCCTACAACATTGTTGGTGCTGCCCTTCTTGTACTTAGTATTCAAATGGAACTGTTTCTGGTATGTGGACCATTTATGATGGCGATTGTTCTACAACTTCCCTTGTGTCTGTATGAACTACAGTGGTGTTGATATTGCAACAAGATGATGAGCTTAGTGGAAATAATTCGCCTTCACTAAGTGGGCCCGCAGGCTATTTTTGGCACAAGTCTATTTTTAGACATGTCGATCATATTCTATGAGTTGCAAGATGCTATTTGTGGATGGTTGGTCAAGTTGGAAAAATAGATGGACTTCTATTTTTAGACATATTGGGCGGAATCTATTTTTAGATTACCAGTCTAAAAATAGATATGTCGAATATTATTAGCTCTTAATAATATTTGGATTATAAACATTATCTTATTCTCTTGGAGCACTTCAGTTAAGTGCACAGATGTGGCATAGGAGCTGACAGAAGGAATTACGCTATTCCTGAGGGTTAAGTGGAGCTATTGCATGGATACTTCAGTTAGAACTCATGTGACAGAGTTTGGTGGAGTTATTGAGGAAGTTGATGGAGTTGTGTTCAGTTTAACTGAGTTAAACATAGTTGAGCTAGTTGTATCTAGTCTAATTGATTGATACACTAGTGAGAGTGGTGTGAATTAATTATTAATTAATTCACTAATTATTAAATCATTAATCAACTAAAGAATACATCAGTTAACTACAGTGCATGGACAGTTTCAGTGGAGACCAGTGAAGAGGTAGGTGAAAGAGCAGTGAGACTATCAGTTGTGACTATACTGTTGCATGATTTGCAACAACCAGTGATTGGAGATGCCAATGAGGATTGCGTGAGCAAGGATGGACCAATTCAAGTTCATTCAGAACCATTCTTCAGTAGTGATTGTTGTTTGGTCAATTTAGTGTGTCCTAAATTGCTACATTAATTTATCAATCCGGGATTCGTAAGCTGATGAAGTGTGGCGCACTATATGTGCAAGATAACCTATTTCTTATCTTTTTGTCGTTTTTAGTTTTCTAATGTGAGATGGAAATTTTAAAATAAAAACAAGTATGGTTATGATTGTTCAAGGCAATGATATCCTTTATAATGATTTACCAACTTGAAACTTCAAAAGGAATTTGAAACATACAATGACAAAACTTGAAAGGAAATGAAAATGTGCTGCTAACCTAGTAAATCAAAACAGTGAACTATTGAGCATGAAAACCAAACTATCCTTGCTGCTGTCTAAACACAAAAGAAACTATGTTTAAAGAAATCCAAGAATTGCAACAAAGTAAATCTAAATCAAATTACATCAACTTATATTCTGATCCCTCGCCATTAGTCCAGCTATGGCTTTCGGAGGTAACCATAAACAACTTGAGCAACCTGATATCTAATTTGCAGAAAAAGAAGCTAATATCAAACTACACACTCATACTTCAATCCCTCACCATCAGTCCAGCTGTGGCTTTCGGAGGTAACTGAAAATGACATGAGCAATTTAATATATCTAATTTGCAGAAAGTAAACTAATATAAAACTACACATTCATACTTCAATCCCTCACCATCAGTCCAGCTGTGGCTTTCGGAGGTAACTAAAAATGTCATGAGCAATTTAATATATCTAACTTGTAGAAAGTAAACTAATATCAAACTACACATTCATACTTCAATCCCTCACCATCAGTCCAGCTGTGGCTTTCGGAGGTAACTGAAAATGACATGAGCAATTTAATATATCTAAATCTGACTACTGAAGCAAATGAGCAAGACTGAAATAAACAAAGCAGTACTGAAATTAAACAGAAACTAAGAAAAGTAAATTAGCAGCAGAACAATATTGATTCCATGTCATTAGTCAAAAGATATGCAAATGCCCGGGCTTCCTATTTGAAATCTGAAACAAGAACACTGACCAGTTAACATAAAACATGAAAGATTATGGACAGAAGTAAAGTGTAAAGCATGACAGATTATAAACAGAGATGAAGCATAAATACCATGAAATATGAAATGTATAAACACATGAATGACTTATGGCACAATGAGCTTAAAGAAATAAAACAAGAACTATACAATAATGCACAAAACCTCAGCATGTGCAGGGGCCCTCTGCACCAGCCTTGGCAACAGCCTTCAAATACGAATTACGCTTGGAAACAGAGTCTTCTTATATATTAAAATGCATTCATAACAGAGAGGTGATATTACGGCACAGTGGCAACGTAATTACATTACAGAGCTATCTGGAGGCTAATGGAGACTAATCTAATATGCGTATGCAAACGCATTATTTATAACAAAGGAAATATAACTAATTCCCTAAAGTTTATGCTGATATAAAACACGTAAACCATTACGTCCAGAGATCTAGGATCATGGCCGCGTTGAGGAGTAAATCTATGAAGAGTGGATGTTGGATTCGGCTTATGGAGCCGTGTACAGGTGTTGATGTGTCTCCCGTAAGTTAGAAACGGTCATGCAAATCCTCACGTGATGAGAAACAGAGTCCTGTCACCGTGGGACTCTACGGTTGACTTCCACTTGGCCACCTTTGACCACGGCCTCCTTAAGTGAATTTTCTCGAGCCAATAGGACACGATCCATGTCCACATCATTTCTGACTTGCCCATGTGGCTCGTTTTACCTGAAGACACCTGTAACATAGACTTTCACAAAATGGCTGTGGAAAGTTGCAGCAGCTGCGGAAAGTGGCAAGATTCCGCAACTAAATGAGCAAAAATCTAAATCAAACAACAGACACAAAATATAGTTAAAAACCATTTTAGATGCTCTTTTAAAATTAATATACAATGACATTGACAACTTGGAAGGTTCAAGTGAATGAAAAAGGTCTAGAACGGTGTATAGGAAAGATGCAGATTTGAGACTCAACATACCCCCACTGTGAAGGTGTTGCATGTCCTCATGCAACCAAAATTTTGATAATCCTTCTTCAGTTCATATGCCTTGACACTTCAACCAGTACATCCAATCCTCTCCTCTTCTTCCTTGGTGCTGCTAACATCCTGGGCTTCTTCATTAAGCATCTAAATTTGATATTAACCAGTGCTCTGCTTAACTTCTGGCATTTCTTTTTCAATTTATTGTTCTTCTTCTGCCATATTCCCAGATGTAGCATGGTATTATCATGAATGATTTTGTCCAATTTACTTTGTTCCTTCAATGCCTCATTTTCATTTTTAATGTGTTTATTTAAAATCTCTAGCTCAAAGACTTCCTGTTTCAGTGATTGGACTAGATCATTTTGTACTGTGTGAGGCTAAATGGACGAAGTACTAGGACCTGTAGCCGCTTTTTCTAAAGATTCTATATAATCATATACTTCTTGCTGCTTGGGGTCTATATCAGGTGTCATTTTTATTGGGCTGTCCCCAAAGTGCCGTGAAGGAGAGTTGTCTTCAAAATCTGGCTGAGAAGGGCTCACATCAACATCTGGCTGAGAATGGGATGGACTATGTTCAATGTCTGACTGAGAATGAAATGAAACAGGTTCACTAACTGACTGAGAGTGAGATGGACTATGGTCAGCTGGGGATTGTTCAGATGTTTCTTCTCCCAAATCGATAAAATGAGGTCCCTTCATTTGCATTTTCCTCAACTTCCCCTTAAGCCTGGAACTTCTTCTCACACGCTGTGGACCACTGTCTTTTTGCTTTTTTTTTTCCTTTCTCTTTCTTCTTGGCTATAGATAACTGTTCTTGAAGATGAACCAATCTCTCGATAACACTTGATGATGTTCTTCTTCGGAAGAAGGGGTTTGATGTATAGCCTCAATACTTTTTCTCTCTTTTGATGTTATTGGCTTTTTACCCTTGGTTTCTTTCTTCTTCCTTTTTGACAGTCTCTCTTCCCTACTAGTTCTTTCAATTGTAGTAGTAGGAGTACTTTTAGTTTCATCATTTGTTCTTTTTCTCCTACTCCTTCTTGATGTGCTACCTTCAGGAATTTCTTGAGGTTCCTCAAAGAAATTTCTAATCAAAAATTGTTCCCATGTGTCCTTCTTCTCCTTTAACTCTTTTTCAATCAAAATTTTTACAAGACCTTGGTGATATAGATGTGGTTCTACATCCCCTAAATGTTTCTGAACAGTCACAGACATCTTCTTCAAACTATTTAATAGAAAATATGGGAGATTGAGAGTTTGATTATCTAGAAAATTCATCAGCAATCTGGTATGGTACATATACATGGACCTAAAACGGCCTTCACAGGTGATGAATTTTTGAACAACTAGCAGCAAAGTAGCCCATTCCTCTTTCAAAGCATGAACAGGAATTCCTCTTTTAAAAATAGTTATGTCCATACCTGGGTTATGTAGAATTAATCTCCAAGCTTCATCACTAATGCTTTTGTTCTTAAACCATCGTTCACCCTCTTGAAGAAGTTTTGTGGCAGATGCTATAGATGCCTCATTCACCGTAAACTTAAGGTCTCCAATCTCTACTTCCAGGCCATTGAACGACCTTGCAAAAGCTTTTGTCACTTCTTTATGGTAGCCTCTAAACTTTTGGATAAACTACAGCCACTTTGCCTTCTTCAATATATCCCTGACTTGCGGATATCCTTCCATGAACTTAGGTCCTTCTGGTTCTGCTCTCAACAATTTACCCATCCTTCTTTCTGTTCTTTAAAAACTTGCCTGCGTGAGGAGGGTTCAATGGAAGTAGGACGGCTGAATGAACAGAAATAAGCACGATGACTGTAGGTAGATATCAGAGAGTGGGTATACAGACTGTAGCGTAACAGAGAATGAAATGGAGAGAAGCGGAACAGAGAAGGGTTACGTGAGCATGGTAGAGATACGGCTGTGAGATTAATAGAACAATAGGAAGAGTATAACACATCCGGCAGTGTTTGAAATTTGGTGGCTGCAAAATAAATGTAAGCACGTTTAAACAACGGCTATGGATTTTATGCGGCTGAAAGAAGCCGTAGTCAAATCAACTACGTCTCATTGTCATAGGTGGAATATCGGAGTATGAGTGAAGATCGGAGGTTTTAATTATGGGACCGTTTGAGAATGAATGCGGGAGGATCATATGGAGATCGTGAAAGGGTTACGGAGTTTGTCAATATAATCATTGCACATAATGGATGGAGCTTATGGTTTAGAACTATATAAAAATGTGTTTTAAATGCCATTTGAAATGAATTTTTACTCATACCTTGGAATCTTTGCCTTTTTTCCTTGGTCTTCAATTTGTTGCTCCTCATTGATATCTTGAATGCTCCATGTCTTCATTTTTGGTCCTCATACCTGCATTTTATTTCAAGATTATGGAAATAACATCTGGCTATACATTCTTTTGAAAACAGAGTGGTAGCTGCGGAATCTGCTTCTGGCTGCGGAATCTGCTTCTGGCTGCGGAAACTGGTGTCAGCTGCGGAAACAGATGTCAGCTGCGGAAACTGACACAGCTATTATTTGGGTGAATGGAAATGAACGGATGACAAATGACTAAATGGAAATGGTCATGAAAGAGAATTTTATTGGTAAAATGGAATGAAAAATGAAGTGAAATGGAATGAAGTGGAGTGAAATGAAGTGGAATGAAGTGGAATGGAATGGAGTGGGTGGTCACAAGACTTGTGAAATGAAAGAGAGAGATTTTTTTTGGAAAATATAGGGTGTCAGGTGTTCCTGATTTTCACCCAATATTTTCTGTATAAGACAGCCAATCAGTGATTGGTTTTCAGGCTTATACAATTTTTTTTTAAATTTTTTTTTTTTTTTTTTTAACTGAAAAGAACAAAAGCTAGGCTGGTGGAGAAGAAGAATTCTTCTGTACCAGCCTGATTGCAGAATTTTCTTGAAACATTTTGACAAATTCCTCTTTTGAGAGTGGCTTATGATAAATTTTCAATCTGTGGCCATTCACAATAAGAGGAGTTTGAAACTCATCAATGGTCTTTATTCTTACCGCTCCATTGCTAAAGATCTTGTCAATCTCATATGGCCCAAGCCAATGAGTCTGAAATTTTCCTTGAAAATATTTAAACTTGGAATCAAATAACAATGCCCAATCTCCTTCTTGAAACTTCTTCTCTTTGATGTACTTGTCATGCCATTTAGCTCGTTGATATTGAACTAGATCAGTTCTTAGAATTGCCTCTTGTCTGATCTCATCTAGCTCATTCAACTGCTCCATTCTATGCTTTTGGGCTTCTGATAAGTCCATCCCCAACTGAACTGCTATCTTGAAGGTCTTGACTTGGAACTCAATGGGAGCAGGACTTCTTTCCCATAAACAAGTTCATAGGGAGAATGTCCTGTTGTATTTCACCATGTAGTTTTGTAGGCCCACAAGGCTTCAGGAAGCCTTTCTGCCCAATCTCTTCTATGTAGATGAACAGTTTTGGTGATGATACTTTCAAGAACTTTGTTTGTAGACTCCACTTGACCATTTGCTTGCGAATGGTAAGGAGTAGATCTTTTGTGCTTGATTTTGTATTCTTCCATCAACTTCTCCACCAAGTTGGATGTGAATTGGCTTCCCTGATCTGTCACAATTTCTCTTGGAACACCAAAGCGAGTAAAAATATCCTCATAAAGAAAATGAACAACTGAATTTTCAGTAGCAGATACTAATGCTTTGGCTTTTACCCATTTAGTAACATAATCAGTAAAAACCAATATATACTTCTTTTGCTTAGATGGTGGATTAATAGGTCCAATGAGATCTAAAGCCCATTTTTCAAAGGGTTCAATGAGTACCTGTGGTTGCAATGGCATTTCATTTGAAAGGGTAGGTTTCCCTACTCTTTGGCAGCTATCACACCTTTTGACATATTGTTTTGCATATTTGAAGAGGGAAGGCCAATAATATCCTAAAGAGAGGATTTTATAGGCCGTCCTTTTGTCTGCAAAGTGTCCGTCGCATGGTTCATCATGACATGCCTTAAGAATATCAGGCATTTCATCTTCCCTGACACATCTTCTGATCACAAGATCTGGCCCTGTTTTAAACAATTCGTTAGAAATCCATGAATATTTTGAACTCTCCCGAATAATTTTTCGTTTTTCACTTGGAAATAAATGTGAAGGTAGTTTCCCTGTAACCAAATAGTTAGCAATATCTGCATACCAAGGAGTCTTAATAGTTACTGCAAACAAGTATTCATCAGGAAACTTATCCTCTACAGGAGAATCTTCTTTAGTATTCCGAATCCTAGACAAGAAATCAGCTACTGTATTTTGTTTCCCTGGTCTATCCAACACAGTAATATTGAATTCTTGCAAAAGTAAGAGCCATCTTGTCACTCTGCCATTAGTAACAGGTTTGTTCATTAAATATCTAATTGCAGAATGGTCAGTATGAATAAAAGTTTCATAGTCTGTTATATAATGTCTAAACTTATTAATTGCATGAACAACAGCTAAAAACTCTTTTTCAGTCACAGTATAGTTTAACTCTGTGGGAGTCAAATTTTTACTGGCATAAGGAACTAAATCTTTTTGACCTAACACAGCTCCTAGAGCTGTATCTGAAGCATCCGTAGAAATATGGAAAGGGAGTTTCCAATTTGGTCCTCTCAAGATAGGTACTTCAGATATTCTTGTTTTCAAAGTTTCAAAGGCTGATTGACAATCAGGATCCCATTTGAATTCACAATCTTTTGTAAGCAATTTGAAGAGTGGAGATGCTATTTTAGTGAAGTTTTCTATAAATCTTCTATAGTAACCAGTAAATCCTAGAAAACTTCTAACATCTTTTTGACAATTTGGAATAGGCAACTTGGAGATGACTTCAACTTTTGATCTATCAACCTTAATCCCATCTCCCGAAATATGATGTCCTAAAACAATCCCTTCAGTAAACATCATAAAGCATTTTTCATGGCTTAATGAAAGGTTTGTTTCTTTACATCTTATGAGAACTTTTTCCAAATTTTCTAATGCCTCTTCAAATGAATAACCATAAACTGTAAAATCATCCATATAAACCTCTACACAATCATGGATTAGATCAGAAAAAATTCCTAGTACTGCTCTTTGGAATGTTGCTGGTGCATTACATAACCTAAAAGGAAGCACTCGGTAGGCAAAAGTTCCCCATGGACAAGTAAATGTGGTCTTATCTTGATCTTCAGGTGCTACCTGAATTTGATTATAGCCACTAAAACCATCCAAAAATGAAAAGTACTTTTTACCTTCTAATGTGTCTAATAATTGATCGATAAAAGGCAAAGGAAAGTGATCCTTCAAATTTGCTTTGTTCAATTCCCTGTAATC
The DNA here is from genome assembly GCA_034641835.2 of Pinus albicaulis. Lineage (NCBI taxonomy): Eukaryota > Viridiplantae > Streptophyta > Pinopsida > Pinales > Pinaceae > Pinus > Pinus albicaulis. Next base: position 325,114,771 of record CM076575.1, read on the forward strand.
AATGCATACCCTCCATTTACCATTCTTTTTAGGTACTATAACCAAAGGAGAAACCCATCGGCTATCTGAAATTGGATAAATGAAGTTTACATTTAGTAGTTTTTGGAGCTCTTCTTTCACTATCTCCCTAAGATTTGGATTCATCCTTCTTTGAGGTTGTCTGATTGGTCTACTGTTTTCCTCAATATAGATATGATAGATGCAAGTATTAGGATCAATACCTTTCATGTCAGTATACTCCCATGCAAATGCAGTAGAATGTTTTTGCAAGATTTTTATTAGTTCTTCTTGTTGTGACTTTTCCAAATGTTTGTTGATATTCAATGTTTTTCCTGGAAAAATCTCAATAGTAGAACTACCAAACTCTTCCATAGAGTAAAGAGACATTTGTCTTGATGATAAATATTCTATGTCAGATTCCAACCGAAATTGTGTGGGGTCATATTCTGAAGATATCTCAAAATTTTCTAATGTGTTCAGAATTTGACTATCCTCACTGATTTCAGAAATGGTAAAGACATGTTGTATAGTGTCCTCATCATCAACCCATTCATTGTCTCCTACTTCTGTGATTGCTTTTGCTGGAGGATACAAATTGAATTTCTTTGTCGAATTACCATTAGAAATGTACATATCCCTAGATCTACAACTAATAAAAGCATCAGCTGTGGCTAGCCAAGGTCTTCCTAAGATAAGTGGGTGTCCTCCTAGATTACTCTTGGGAGTCAAAATCATAAAATCTACCGGATATTCCCAAGAATCTAGGGAGACTGAAATATCTTCTAATACACCATCTGGTTTAATAATTGATCGATCTGCAAGTTGCAGTAAAGTAGGTGTAAAAAGAAGCTTAGGAAGTTTTAGTTGGTCCATAGTCTGTCTACTCATAATGTTAATAGCAACCCCTAAGTCAATCAATGTGTTTGGAATTTCTATCCCATTTATATGTGTCTTGACAATTGGACTTCCTGGATCTACATACTTCTGCATGGTAATTTTTCCCATCATGATCTCTGCAATTTTTCCTACCAGGTGGATTCTTCTTGTGTCTTTTAGTTTCCTTCCTGGTCTTTTGAAACTCAACTCCTTTATTGTTTTTGCTAGAATAGGAATCTCTCGAATGGCTTGTAACAAAGGAATCTTGATACAAACATTCTTCAATTCATCTAAAAAATCATAGTTAGGCAACAAGATTTGTTTTTCCACCCCCTTGTCAATTTGTAGTCTTTCAGGAAAAGGAGGTGTAGATGAAGATGCAGGTTGCTCAACTATAGGAGTTGTGGGTGTTGAATTTTCTTTTTCTTTTTGAATGTTTAAATTTTGAAGAGATTCTTCCTCAGAACCCTTATTGACTTGAAGAGAGTCCTCCTCAGAGGTATCTTGCTCTTGAATATCTATAGAAGGTTTTTCTAAAACTCTACCGGATCTGAGTTGTACATCGTTGAGAGGAACAATCATATAGGTAGGAAATTGTTGTCCTTCTACCATATAAGTAGTTTGAGGATTCTTATTGTTAGGATTTGGCAATGGCTTAGCTGGAAGTTGATTTGTCTTCTGTTGGTATGGGAGCATGAGTTGAGGATTTGTATTTTGTTGAGAAGGTTGTTGTTGTGGAAATGGCAATGAAAGTTGTTGTGGATTTTGGCTTGGAAATTGTGGAGCTTGTTGATTTTGAAAAGATGGTGGATATTGATAAAATTGAGCAAATCTCCCATAAGGATTTTTCATCCCTTGTACCCATGGCTGATATGAATTTTGATGTTGGGGCCAAGGTTGTTGCCAAGGATTCCAATTTGGTGGGGTTTGAAGATTCATAGGGTTGTTAAACCCTTGAGTTTGTTGTCCCTGCCAAGGTCTTCTTGCAACAAAACAGAGAGATTCTACCGAATTTGGGTCTTCTTGAAAGACAGCTTTGAGTCCAGGAATTGAAGGACAATCCTTGATCTCATGATTCTCTGAGCAAATCATACATGTTTCTACAACTTTTGCATCCAAGGGACATTCCCTTAAAGCATGTTTCTTCCTACATTTTGGACAAAAGATGGCTAGAGCATCAGTTTTTGCTTTCTTCTTGTTTTGGATTTTAAGGGTGTTTAGTTGTTCACTAAGGCTCCCTAAGATATCAATTTTGAATTCATCAAGCATATTACCAATCTCTACCCTACTTACTGATCCAGTTGCAGATTTGTTAGCCCTAATAAGAGAAGGATCCCTAGGCCCTTTTCCTTTTTTAGATTTTCCTCTTGAGAGATGGACACATAGTTCTGTTATGTCACGAAGTGGAAGTTGAGAAATGTCTCCTTTCCCCATCATGTTTAAAATATCTATCCATTCATCTCTAATGGATTTTAATATGAGGGATTTCAAGGTTTCATCATCTAAGTTGCTCATCTTTGCTCTTTTTAAGTTGTATTGAAATCTTTCAAGTAAATCTTCCAAGTTTTCATCTTCTTTTTGCATCATTTTGAATACCTCATCCTTATGATTGGTGGGCATACAATAGTCCAAGTATCTATCCAAAAATGTTTGTTTCATATCATTCCAAGTCCTAATAGATTGAGTAGCTAATCCCATGAACCATTTCAAAGCAGCTCCCTTCAAAGTTGAAGGAAACAGTTTGAGTTTTTTAGAGTCTTCCATATAGTCATAGGTTTGGCACACGACTTCAAACTCAAACAAAAATGTTTCAGGATCCTCACTTCACAATCCATAAAAGTTGGGGAGAACAGATGGTGAGATATTTTTCATTGTTGTATGAGTTTCCTCATCAACTATAGGGAATCCAAACAAGTTATCTCCTTCCCTATTTCTTCCATTATTATCTTCACCATTGTTGTCTCCATTGTTTCCTCCTCCTCTACCTCTACCTCTAAATCCATCTATTATTTCCTCTACCATGATAGTTTCTTTAGAGTCCTTAAAGTCCTCTGGTTCTTCTATCAAGGGAGGATGAGAGGGAGTCTCTTCCTTTTCTAAATGAGATTTAGTAGGTGGTATAGGAGAATCTTCTAATTCAGCTGCTCCTTGAATTCCAAAAATCTTAAGGCTAGGGGTAGATGGTGGTGATTCTTGTCTATGCCTTGAAGAAGATGGAGTTGTGAAAATTGAACTCTTGGCTTTAGCTATAAACCTTCCCCTAGAATCTCTTGCTCTATGCATGTCATTTTTTATTTTTTTTTATTTTTTAAAAGTTGGGCTAATAATTCTCTTTCTGATCTTCCAGGTCACACTAGGTGCAAGAAGAGAGTATACTTAAGAAATTACTAAACCAATAACTCTCTTTTCTGATCCTCCAGATCACACTAGGTGCAAGAGGAGAGCATACTTCAAGAAGTTATCAATTTTTCCCTTCTTTTATTATTTTGTTTTTTTTTTTTTAAGAAATTGGCTACCTAGTTACACTTCCCCGGCAACGGCGCCAAAATGTTTGGTCAATTTAGTGTGTCCTAAATTTCTACATTAATTTATCAATCCGGGATTCGTAAGCTGATGAAGTGTGGCGCACTATATGTGCAAGATAACCTATTTCTTATCTTTTTTTCGTTTTTGGTTTTCTAATGTGAGATGGAAATTCTAAAATAAAAACAAGTATGGTTATGATTATTCAAGGCAATGATATCCTTTATAATGATTTACCAACTTCAAACTTAAAAAGGAATTTGAAACATACAATGACAAAACTTGAAAGGAAATGAAAATGTGTTGCTAGCCTAATAAATCAAACAGTGAACTATTGAGCATGAAAACCAAACTATCCTTGCTACTGTCTAAACACAAAAGAAACTATGCTTAAAGAAATCCAAGAATTGCAACAAAGTAAATCTAAATCAAATTACATCAACTTATATTCTGATCCCTCGCCATTAGTCCAGCTATGGCTTTCGGAGGTAACCATAAACAACTTGAGCAACCCGATATCTAATTTGCAGAAAAAGAAACTAATATCAAACTACACACTCATATTTCAATCCCTCACCATCAGTCCAGCTGTGGCTTTCGGAGGTAACTGAAAATGACATGAGCAATTTAATATATCTAATTTGTAGAAAGTAAACTAATATAAAACTACACATTCATACTTCAATCCCTCACCATCAGTCCAGCTGTGGCTTTCGGAGGTAACTGAAAATGTCATGAGCAATTTAATATATCTAACTTGCAGAAAGTAAACTAATATCAAACTACACATTCATACTTCAATCCCTCACCATCAGTCCAGTTGTGGCTTTCGGAGGTAACTGCAAATGACATGAGCAATTTAATATATCTAAATCTGACTACTCAAGCAAATGAGCAAGACTGAAATAAACAAAGCAGTACTGAAATTAAATAGAAACTAAGAAAAGTAAATTAGCAGCAGAACAATATTGATTCCATGTCATTAGTCAAAAGATATGCAAATGCCCGGGCTTCCTATTTGAAATCTGAAACAAGAACACTGATCAGTTAACATAAAACATGAAAGAGTATGGACAGAAGTAAAGTGTAAAGCATGAAAGATTATAAACAGAGATGAAGCATAAATACCATGAAAGATGCAATGTATAAACACATGAATGACTTATGGCACAATGAGCTTAAATAAATAAAACAAGAGCAATGTAATTACATTACAGAGCTATCTGGAGGCTAATGGAGACTAATCTAATATGCGTATGAAAACGCATTATTTATAACAAAGGAAATATAACTAATTCCCTAAAGTTTATGCTGATAGAAAACACGTAAACCATTACGTCCAGAGATCTAGGATCATGGCCGCGTTGAAGAGTAAATCTATGAAGAGTGGATGTTGGATTCGGCTTATGGAGCCATGTACAGGTGTTGATGTGTCTCCCGTAAGTTAGAAATGGTCCTGCAAATCCTCACGTGATGAGAAACAGAGTCCTGTCACCGTGGGACTCTACGGTTGACTTCCACTTGGCCACCTTTGACCGCAGCCTCCTTAGGTGATTTTGCTCGAGCCAATAGGACACGATCCATGTCCACATCATTTCTGACTTGCCCATGTGGCTCGTTTTTCCTGAAGACACCTGTAACATAGACTTTCACAAAATGGCTGCGGAAAGTTGCAGCAGCTGTGGAAAGTGGCAAGATTCCGCAGCTAAATGAGAAAAAATCTAAATCAAACAGCAGACACAAAATATAGTTAAAAACCATTTTACATGCTCTTTTGCAATTAATATACAATGATATTGACAACTTGGAAGGTTCAGGTGAGTGAAAAAGGTCTAGGAAGATGTATAAGAAAGATGCAGATTTGAGACTCAACAATTGTGCAGTAGAGGCAGGCTATCAAGTGGTAGAGATTGGAGCATGTGATTTGCTAGATCGGGGCTTGATTAGTGTGTAGCAATTGGAGATTGTACTGAGAGCTTTGTGAGGAGATTTGTATAATGATTGTTACATGATATCTATGACATATAATATACAGATAGTTGGGGGTTTTCAGCTTTAAGCTTTCCCATAAAATACTGCGTTCATATGTGTGATTGTTTATGGTTTTAATGTGCGCATGCGATTGTTTTTATTTCCGCAATTAATGATCAATGGTAGAAGAGATTCTGTATTGTGCATGAAGTTAAAATAGTGTGTGATCAGGAGAATCTCGGTGAATAATATATCAGTTATTCAAATTTATACAAGTGGTTGGTGGTCTGTGTGGATGATCGTTTACTTCCCCAGAATGTAGTGCTTCCACTGCCGACAGGCCAGTACAATGGAATACATTTATTTTTCATAGGTGGGATACTTCCAAACTGTGTCTGAAAGTGTCTCACTGTGATATGCTATTGGATGACCCTGTTGAGTAAGAATTGCACCAATCGCATAGTCGAAGGCATCTGCCTCAATCTCAAATGGTTGTTGCAGTTCTGGTAATGTGAGCAAAGGTGCAAAGCAAAGACGATGCTTCAATTCAGAAAATGCCTTCTGTTGGGATTCAGACTAGAAGAAATTTTCTCTTTCTCCTCCTTTGGTGACTTGACTCAGGGGCCAAGTGTTATGGGAGAATCCCAACACGAATCTGCGGTAGAAGTTGGAAAGTCCCAGAAAGTTACGGAGATTTTTTAGAGTGGTTGGGGCTGGCCAATCCCAAATGACTTGTATCTTGGTTGGGTCCACATGCATAGCTCACTCATTAATGAATATTTAACCTGGCTCATGCCAAAAGTGATTTTTTCCAAATTGGCACACAACTTGTGTTGTCACAGTGTTTGGAGGACCTGTCGAATGTGGTGGAGGTGTTCCTCCCAACTCTGATTTAAAGATCATGATGTCATCCAAATACACCATCAGGAATGAGTTGGTAAAAGGTCGCAAGATGTTATCCATCAACTTCATGAAGGTTGTGGGGGCATTCGTCAACCCGAAAGGCATGACCAACCATTCGAAGAGGCCCTCCTTAGACTTGAAGGCAATTTTCCATACATCTGAGGGTTCGATTGGTACCTGATGATAGCCAGACTTGAAGTCAATTTTGCTGAAATATTTGCCCCTCTTGAATTGGTCCAAGAGGTCATCGATATGTGGGATTGGATAAATATTCCTTACAATGATCTTGTTCAATGCTCGATAGTTAATACAGAGTCTACATGTGTCGTCCTTCTTCTCTACCAATATGATTGGGCTCCCACAAGGTGAGGAGCTTGGCCTGATGTGCCCTTTTTGTAACAACTCTTGGATCTGTCTCTTGATTTCATTATTCTCTAGAACATAGCGTCGATAGATTGACCAATTAGGTAGGGATGCGCATGGGGTTAGATCAATGGAGTGCTTCCTCGAGTATGGATGAGTTCAATAAATTTGGTTGCTTTATCAACCTCAGACAATACATGTGTGGATTCTATTTGTCTGGTCATAGGAGGTATGGCAACATCAATTAGATATAATGGTTGAAATCCTAGGCCCACTTAAAAGGGAATACGACCAATCGAGTTATGGAGAGCTCTGTTCTAGTTGTGTTGCACATATGGAAGGCTCTCATCCCATGTTTGTAGATGCTTGGAGTTTTACATGCGGAGTGTGCACTATCATCCTGTTGACGACCTCTGTTTGGCCATCTGCTGGGGATGGAAATCAGTTGAATCAGTGAGCATGGTGTCCAACAGTTCCCATAGGTTTGACAAGAATGTGCTCAGGAACCTACTATCCCAGTTTGATATAATAGCTTGAAGGATCCCAAAATGTACCCACACTCATTCAAAGAGGAGTTTGGCAGTGTCCTCTGCTGTGATACTCTTCTTTGCAGGCCGCAAATATAGCCATTTTTTAGTATATGTCCACAACAAAAAATACACGGTCATTACCATGCTTGGTAGAAGGGAGGCCAAACATATAGTCCATGGAGATGGATTTCCAAGGCTGATTGGGAGTGGGCAGAGGAGTGTACAAGCCTTGCTACTTGATGGTTGGTTTGGCGATGACACAGGTAGTGTAGGATCTGATATATTTCCCAACATGCTGTCAAAGTTTTGGCAAATAGAAGTACTGTTGCAATACAACCACTGTCTTTTCTACCCTAAAGTGTCCAGCGACTCGATTTTAGTGTGCCTCCCAAATCATCTTGGCCCCCTCGCTTGAAGGAACACAAAGGTGTCCCAGGTGGCATAACAGTGCATCCTTGAGGTGATAATCTACCACTTTTTTGCCTCCTAGGAGCATTTGGTATGTGTTGCTCAAGTCTGGATCACTCTTGTAAAGATTCGGCCAACTTGAAGTCTCGTGCCCATAAGAGTCGAGCATAGTGGTTAGTTGAGGCAATATGCAACTTTGTTGGTGCTTCCCTTCTTGTACTTAATATTCAAATGGAATTGTTTCAAGTATGTGGACCATTTCTGATCGAAATCATTCTACAACTTCCCTTGTGTCTATATGAACTACAGGGGTCGGTGGTCTGTGTGGATGATTGTTTTCTTCCCCATGATGTAGTGCTTCCACTGCCGGCAGGCCTGCACAATGTTATACAATTCTTGTCATAGGTGGGATACTTCCGGACTGTGTCTGAAAGTGTCTCACTATGATATACTACTCGATGACCCTGTTGAGTAATAATTTCACCAAGTCCCATGAAGTTGTGGAGCTCTGTTAGAGTGGTTGGGGCTGGACAATCCTGAATGAATTGTATCTTGGTTGGGTCCACATGCACACCTCGCTCATCAATGATGTACACTAGGTATTGAACCTGGCTCATACCAAAAGTGCATTTTTCCAAATTGGCACACAACTTGTGTTTTCGGAGTGTTTGGAAGACCTGTTGAATGTGGTGGAGGTGCTTCTCCCAACTCTGACTAAATATCAAGATGACATCTAAATACACCACCACGAATGAGTTGGTAAAAGGTCGCAAAATGTCATCCATCAACCTCATGATGGTTGCGGGGGAATTCACCAACTCAAAAGGAATGACCAAAGATTCGAAGAGGCCCTCCTTAGACTTGAAGGCAGTATTCCATACATCAGAGGGTTCGATTGGTGCCTGATGATAGTCGGACTTCAAGTCAATTTTGCTGAAATATTTAGCCCCCCTAAGATGGTCCAGGATATCATCGATCCATGGGATTGGATACCTATTCCTAACAACGATCTTGTTCAACGACTGATAGTCAATATAGAGTCTCCAGGTGTCATCCTTATTCTGTACCAACACGATTGGGCTCCCACAGTGTGAGGAGCTTGTCCCGATGTGCCTTTTCTGTAACAACTATTGGATCTGTCTCTTGATTCCATCATTCTCCAAAACAAAGCGTCGATAGATCGGCCCATTAGGCAGCGGCTCGCTCGGGGTCAAATCAATGGAGTTCTTGACCTGACAGTGTAGAGGAACCCCTATGAGTGAGGAGAAAAAGTCCTTGTATTACTCCACGACTTTGTCCATTTGCTGTTGCCACATAGGGAGCTCTGTTTGGAGGTTGCGGCCACAATCTTCTTCTTTCCCTGTGGGCGAAATGTAATAAAAACAAATTTTATGGTTTGGGAAATAATCTTATTGCATTACTTTGTAGTAATCAAAGAGACGACGGAAGGCAGTACTACCTACGGTATCTTGTACAACTTATTTCCCAAAGTAATAATAAAAAAACAAGGTCTAGACGCATACACAACATGTCGCTTCCACAAGTATGGTTGGCCTAATAATACATCAGAAACTTCAAGAGGATCAACATCACACAATACCTCATCTGTGAAGGGCTTGATGTTGTAGGGAAGGCGACACTGCTAGCTGACACGGAGATCTCTTCCTTGGTGAAGCCACCCGATGGTATACGACTGCGGGTGTGCTTTGGTCAGTAGGTCGAGCCGCTTCACAAACTCTGCTAAAATGAGTTTATTTTGTCTTCCACTATCGACAATGAATTTCAGTGGAGAACCCTTCACCCACATCTAGGAATGGAAGATGCGCTCCCCCTCCTCTGGATCCTCGAGCTCCTCCCTCTAGAGCTTGGTGGTGGCAATGGTGGCACTGGGTTCCACATCAATGATATGCTTCCCTTTTTCATTCCCCTTGTTTGGATCTGACTCAGAATCATAACATGCATCTGATTCAGATGCCTTCAGCTTGGCCACCAGTGACTGTTTGGCCCGACACTCACTTGTTTTGTGAGTGAAGCTTTAATGAAATTCACACCACTTCCACGTATCCTTATTTGGCTTTGTGGTGTTTTTATACTGCTTCGACAAGTTTTCCTAAGTCGCCTCGCTTTGGCTTTTCCCCTTATTCTGTGGTTTGGGGGTGCCTTTCCTTAGCTTCAGATTCACGGAACCAAAGTCTCACTTCTTCAGCTTAAATTTATGCTCGATCATGGTGGCATATCGATATGCCGCGCCAAGCGAGGTAATGTCGAGGAAATCCATTTCCTCCTGAATGTATCTGTGCAAATCGTTGTGATACTTAAGCACCAAATGTTTCTCCGAACCTTTAATACCCAATTTTTTGTGTAGGGTATGGAACAAATTCTTCAACTCGTGCACATCTTGATCCCTTTGCTGCCGCAACGTGGTCCATTGGATGTACTTATCCTCATAGCTCCCCAAAGGGTAATATTGTTCCTTGATTTCATTTTAGAATGAATTCCAAGTGGGTGCAGCTGAAAAAAGTGATGGTTCTTCCTCATTCCTCTGTTCACAATAGGTTTCCCACCATTATTTGACATGGGGGGGCGACTTTGAGGAGCGCAAAGGTAATATTTTCTCGATCGAAGAAATCATGGACCGAAAAATACCCTTCCAGCAAATTTAACCATATATTATGCATCTATATGGCCTTCAAATACAGGAATGTCGAAGTTGACTTGTACCTTGAAGGGAGTGGCACCTCCAGAGTGACTTCCAGATGAAGATGCGTTGCCCGTGTGCATCCGCTGCAGGGTCTGAGCAAAGTTGTTTATCATTTTGTTCCTCTGTTGCTCAAGGGATTCTTCGAGAAATATTTTGATAGGTTCTACTACTCCCTTGTATTTATTTTTTCCCGCCATGGGAGGTCGTCAGGGTTTGCGATGCTGATCTTACAAGGGTTCAACCAAATCAAGACCTAACTCCTTATACCCTGACCTCGTTAGGGACATGCAAAGAAAAAACAGACAAAGAGCAGACTGCTTTGATACCACTTATCCGAATTTACTAAGGAACGAAAAAAAATACAAATATAATCACAAATACAGAGATGCAACAAAAATAATATTTAATTTCATTAATATAAAATACTGAAAATGCTTACATACAAAATTGAAATAAACTAGCTCTGGTGATGGTAGCTTAACTTGAGAAGAGATGTGGCGGCTACATGCCTCTGAACTGTGTTACAATGAGGCTCAAGGGCCTTTTTATTATTTAACAATAAGAGAAAACCCTAAACAATCAAAGCCCTAACCCGAGGAGATGTAACGCCGAGAGTTTATGGGCCCTGTTGGGGTTAGTTGGGCATCGAACTTCCCGGGGTCGTAACTTGGTCATATTATCTCTATTTGTCGTGTATGATACCTTGTTGGAAATATCTCTCTGAGGACTACAAGTTTTTCCGTATTCCCCTCTCTTTGATTACGGGATTGCAGCGGACCTCAAAAGAACGTCGTTTAGGGAGTCAAAATTGCTCTGAAAATTCATGACCCAAAAATTTCTAAAAGTAGTAAATGAGAAAACTGATGAAACTGTCTAGGTGGAATAGGTGGGTGGCCACCAATATCCACCTGGATCAATGTACCCTCACATCTCCAACCATATATCTCAAACCAAGATTAATTTTCCCATGCAAATATCTCAGCATGTGCTTGATAACAACCCAATGTGCATGAAATGGCTCAGTCATGAATTGACTCAAAGTGTTGACTGAAAAACATATGTCTAGATGGGTGTTCACATGGAAAATTAATGCCCCAATCAATTGTCAATACTTAGGTGGATTCACCAAGTTAGGCCCAACAACATCTACACATAACTTCTTGAAGTTCATCTCCATCAGTGTGGCCAGGGACTTGCATTCTACCATTCCTAATATTTCCAACAACTTCACAACATATTTTCCTTGAGAAAGGAAAATATCACTGGGTCTTTGCCACACCTATAATCTTAGGAAGTAATGCATCAAGCCAATATCCTTCATCTCAAACTCAGAGACCAACTCCCTTTTACACTTGAGCATCAGGGGCTCACTACCTGTCAAGAATAATTCGTCAACATATAAAACCAAAATCAAAGGCATACCTTGAACCAATTTGAAGTAGAGGTTCAGGTCAACATTGCTTCTTCTGAATCCAAGCTTCACCAGGTAATTGTCAATGCAGACACACTAGGCTCTGTGGGCTTGCTTCAAACCATATAGAGCTTTCTTCAACCTACAAACATGAGTATTCATGTCCTTCACTTCAAATCCATGAGGTTGTTCATAATATACTTCTTCATGTAGTATGCCATGAAAAATGCAATCTTCACATCCATTTGGTGAAGGGTTGATCCTTGACTAGAAATAAGGGCAACAATAGAACGAATAGTAGTGTATCAGGAAACTGGAGCAAAAATGTCACCATAATATTCTCCCTCTTTTTGGAATAAACCTTTAACCATGATGACTTTATATTTTTCAATACTCCCATCATATCAATTCTTAATCTTGTATATCCATTTCGAAGTCACAACAAACTTTCCCTTAGGTCTTGGAACGACATCCCATACATCATTCTTCATAATAGATTAATAGTCTTCGACCATGGTATCCTTCCAACCCTGCTCTTTCTCTACGTCTTCAAAAGTGGGAGGTTTAGCCTGTATGATGGAGATCATAGCAACAATGTATCCCTGGTATCGACATGGATTCTAACTTTCTATAAAGGTACCTCTAGTAACAACATGTCTCTCAACATCCTATAATGTATCACAAAGCCACAATAGTCTCTTCCTAGTAGGGGGATCACATGGAGGTGAATACGAGGGGTCCATAGGCTCCATGGGATCATCGAAAATATCCTTCTTGGATTTTGACACAAAATAACATTCTAGTAAGTCCATGTCATCATCCTTCTTCTCAATAGGAGGAGGTGGAGGGAGGTCCCTTGGTTTTACAAGGGAAACATCTTCATCAAAATTTACATCCCTGCTAAACTCTCCTTTGACCAAGCAACCATTTTGAGAAAGCTTTAGAATTGTCACAATACCCAACAAACTTACCTTTCTTCCTAGTTGCCTCCAACTTGTTCCTCTTGTTGTTCGACACAAGAAAGTACAAGTGGTAGCCAAATATCCTTAGATGACCAATATTGGGCTTGACACCTGTAAACACTTCTTCGGGAGTTTTGTTACCTAGGGCTTAATGAGGCACCTTATTTTGAACAAAGACCATTGTATTCATGGATTCTCTCCAAAGTAACTTTTACATCTTTTGATCATGTAACATGGCTCAGGCATCTTCCATGATGGACTCGTTCTTTCTTTCATCCACAACATTCCACTCGGGATTGTATGGTACAATAGTCTCCTTCTCAATTCCAACATCATAGCAAATTTCTGAGGAATATTTGGGTATATGTTACCCCATTGTCAGACCCACGAAAGAATAAAATCATTTTTGTTAGATTCTTCTTTGAACATATCAAATGCCTCATCTTCATGCTTCAAATATAATATCCATGTTTTCTTGGAGAAGTCATCAATACAGCTTATGTAGTAGAGATGGCCACCAAGAGAGTGCACTGGAAAGGGTCCACATAAGTCAGAATGGATGAGTTATAGAATATCATTAGTCCTATTCTTTACCGGAGGGGAATGGTCCCCTTATATTCTTTCCATTGGCACATACCAGACATACTCCACTATGACTAGCTTGAACATCAAACATCCTAGAAACCAACTTTCTTACTTTAGGCAGGGCTTCATGATGTAGGCGTGCCAATCTTTAGTGCCATAACTCACTTTGATGATTGGAATCATGAACCAATGCTTGTAGTGGTCTTCCATTGACTTTATAGAGTCCTTCAATTCTAGATTCCAAGGTGAAATCAAATCCCATGCAAGATTCCATAGGCTAGGTGAGGACCTCTCATTTTATGAAGGAAACTCTCATCCCTTTGTCTTCCAAGGTAGATATAGATATCAAGTTCTTATTTAATATTGGAACACACATTACTTCATAAAGAAGAACACATTCCCCAGAGTCCAAATCAAATTTAATAGAACCAAATCCCTTCACAAGATATGTAGAGTTGTCCCCAAGGACTATCTACCAACCAATTATCATAAGAATCTAGAGGAGAGGAACTAGAAAGAGCAGAAATAAGAATATATTCCAATCATCAAGCAGTAACATTGTTTTCATACCTAGAGTTCCTTGACCTCTTTTGAGGATGATGGCCTTCTTCATAATTTTTAGGAGCATGTCTTCTTCTTCTATCATTGAACCTATTGTTGTTGGATCCATGATTGTTGTTGTAATTGGACCTTGGAGCATCTTTTTTCTTCGGGCAGTCTTGGGGCATAGTGACCATGCTTGTGGCAATTGAAGCATTCAATATTCCTTAACCTTCTTAAGTCATTTGATTCAGATTTTCGCTTTCTTGAACTAGATGGTCTCCCTCTTCCTTTTCTCTTATTGTCTTGAGTAGCAAATACATAGGTCTCTCCTTCTTCATGCTTTTGAATCCTCCCTTTGGAGATCATCTTGGTTTCTTCTTGAGTACACTTGCCAACAAGTTCATCACATGTTGGGAACTTGTCATTATTGCTAATAATAGTAATGAAGGTTTCCCAAATAGGAGGGAGACCTTGAAGACTGACCAACACCAACTCTCTATCAGATATAGGCTCACCAACAGTTTGCGTTTGATCCCTTAATTGGGATACCCTCATGACATAGGATTGCACATATCCCCCCTTGTTCATATTCAATTCCTTGAGTTTATATTTAAAGGAGAGGATATGATTCAAGTTGTTGACCTCATACATCCCAAACAACTTATAATAGATGTCCTTAGACTTCTTCAATTTTCCAACATAAATAAGCAAATGATCTTGCAAGGGATCAATAAGAATTTTATGAGTTTTGGTCTCCCTTTCTTATACTTGGACTTGGTAGCAACAAGAGCATTTTCTGAATGCTCGTGAACTTTTCCTTCCACATATTCCATGACATTATTTTCATCCAATATCACTTCCGACGTGATCTTCCAAGCAACAAAATTTGATGAGTCACCCAACTTCTCAAAATCCTTGAACTAAGAGGTAGATATCTTGACCAAGTAAAATAGTCTCCTTCAGCTTCTTTCAAAGATGATTGCTTTAGTCTCTTGTCTCTTTGGGATTGTCTTCACCTTGACTCTGATACCATGTTAATTTTCCAGTATTCTATGCTATTACAATCAATTTAACCCAATTTTATTTTTCAATTAGCAATCACTTTCAAATCAATTTTAATCTTCTAGTAACAAATAGCAATTGTAGATAGAACAATAAATGTAATGAAAAGTAGAAGGTAATAAAGAGTAATAAGAGACATAAGATTTGTTCAAAGACTAGGAAAAACCCACAAGATGGAAAACCTTTTCAAATTCTTCTTATTATTAGATTGTCCTAAAATGTTCACCAAAGAGATATAATGATTCCACTGATTAATAAAAGAGTCAAAGTCAATTCTTTGACTATCCAAAAAATCAACAAACCAATATCCAATAGATGAGCTTCAAAGTCAAATATGGTCAACAAGTTAAAGTCTGCAGTTCTATCAAAGTCAACAACAGTCAAAGATGCCCTAAATAACCCACAAGTTAATGGTCAAACTCCTCCAAAAGAGCTCGGTCAAAACTCAAAATATTTGGCCTTCCAAGTTGGTTAAACTTAGTCAAAATAGCCCCAAACAACTCAGTCAAACTTGGTCAAAGGAGAGAGAAAGGTCAACGATCAAAGCTTGTAGTCAACATAAGTCAAACTGCCTAGAAAATCTCGACCTTTGTGCAAAAGAATGCAACATCCAAAAATAGATCCAAAACTGAAGTCAAACCAAGTCAAAGTATGACCAAACACTAAAAAGTCAACGTTGGTCAAAGACAAATTTCAACCCTCTTTAAATTTTCTCTCTCTTACTCGTACATGTGAAAGAGGACCTATAATTTTATACTTGTATGAACCTCCAAGAGAAGAAGAAGATAGGCACGATGTGTGTCCAAATGAGGTTGACTTGACTTGTATTTATATGCTTCTCTGGAGACCCAATTTGTCCTTTAGGTCGACCTGTACTTTTGTGCACATGTGGGTTTTCACATTAAAAATATATTTTTCCTTGACCAAATCAAATTCTTCCAAGGGCAAAGAGGGTCTTCTCCAAATGAGGAAGGCTATCCAAATGAGGGAATTTGTCCTTGAGCTACCAAATTTACACTTCTTATGGAGGTCATCTTTGCCTTTGAGGGCTTAAACCTTTTGCAACAACTCTTGTTGAATTCTTAGGGCTCTTAGGGCTTCTGCTAAATTGTTATCACATGCTTTGACATTCCTTCTAGGGTTTGACATCATTCCAAGTTCTTTTCCATCATTCTTAGGGCCAGGGCATTAGTCTAAGTGCCAGGGCATTATTCTAAGTGCTAGGGCATCAATTCTAGGGGCCAAGGCTTTGACATCATTCCAAGCTCTTTTCCATCATTCTTAGAGCTATGACTTTATTCCTAGGGCTAAGGCATCACTCCTAGGGCTAGGGATTTGACATCAATGACAACTGCACTCAACAATGTTCACTAAAATTAAAAAAATTGGTTATGTGTTTTTTTTACCATGGTGAATTGGTAACTTGTTGGAGTAATCTTGGTGAGGCCCTAGATTAAACCTAACGACTATCACTATAACACCAAAAGTGTATCCAACAACCCGTGACCTAGATATACCAAGAATTTATGACTTAGAAAGAGCAGAGACTCCACAAGGGTGGGGGAACTTGCTCCTCTAGCCTTATCACAATAGGCCAAAGTTGCCCTCCCTGTGGGATTTGAAACCGAGTGAAGGGGATAACAATGACATGTTATTCTTTTTTATTTTTATTTTTTGGACCATGGTGAATTAGGGTGAGGCACAAGATTAAACTTAGCAACTGCTACTATATGACCAAGAGTATATCCAACATCTCGTAAGCTAGATATATCGAGAATTTATGACTTAGCAAGAATTATGGCTCCACAAAGGTGGGGAGCCTATTCCTCGAGCCTTATCATAATTGGCCAAAAATACCCCATAAAATTTGAAACCAAATGAAGAGAATAATATTCCATTGTGCCAACCACTCAACTATATATTATTCTTACTTTATAATTAATTAATTAACTTTTAAGAAATACCTTACTACTCCCCTCAATTTATGCCACATTGTCCCTATAATATTAAGTATTTTATTTAGCTTTGCATACTTCCCTTTATGTGGTACACCATAATCGATTAAACATATTCCTCCATCGTTGCCCAAAAAAAACTCAAACCTCAAGATCTAAAACCATTTAGAGGTGGCCAAAAGCTTTAGTGGGTCATTTTACTCTTTAGACACCTAAAGTGTTACTTTATTAGGGAACCAACACCCTTGGATTACCAATTTTACAAGGCCTAAGGTATTATTCATATTCTTTGTTCATAAGAACTTAAAAGGCTATGGAGAAGCCGTTTGAGTGTTTGTCAAATTGAAAACCACATTCGATTATCAAGGGCTGTATTAATCCACTATAATGCCGGTATGGTAGTGATTGCAAAGGTGAATTATTTAATTTAAAATTTTTAATGACTCGTAATATTTATTTTTTATTATGGGTTAGGTGTCGTAACCGGATTGGTTGGGGACTACTTTTTCTACCCGTGAAACTTGAAAGACAATCATCGCTTGGACTTTGGTACGAAAACTATCAATTTCCATTATATTCAAGTAGAAAGAGAACTCTCTATATATATCACTATATCTAACTAATTTACTATCACTATATCTAACTAATTTACATTACCATTCAGATAAATTTAAAAGCAAGTAATTTTTTCTCTCTTCTGAGACACCCTGATGAAGCATTCTAGAGCTTGGCCTCTGTAGTTAAGTTCCTGGCTACGTTGGATGCACTGTTGAATATGAGGCTAAGACAGTGGGTAACTGCACATTGAAAGTCTGTCCCGCTTCACTAAATTGCCGGAGTGTCCAGCTGATAGTGGCGTGCCACAGCATAATCCTATTTGATTCGGTCTGGCGGATAATAGACAGGTTGAATTTTGCCCTCAGAACTTGAAATGCCCTCCAAACAGCGGTGGAAACCTCTGATAAAAACACTTTGAACCGGCGTCATGCCATATGCATTATTATTCACCCGGTGGCAGCTTCCGGGAAAATACAGTTGCAGGGAAAGAGAACACGGTTATACTATCAGAAAAGAACAGATGTAGAAATGTCACAGCCATCCTGGGCGACCATGCCCACACACCTTCCAGAGTATGTGATATCTCTATCAATTTTTTTGCATGTTTCATCTGTATCAATGTATGCCAAGCTATTGAGTCCATTTCATATTGCGTTATCTTTTGGGTTTATGGTTGTTTCTCATATAGGGCTTTATAACGGCATCCGGGAAAAGACTGTTTACAGGGAAGGAACACGGACATACTATCAGAAAGAGGCCGAGTGCTGAAATGTCTCCACAGCCATCACCATGGGCTAACATGCCCACACACCTTCCCGTGTATGTGATATCTCTATCAATTTATTTCATGTTTCATCTGTATCAATGCATGCTAAGCTTCAACCAGGTCCATTTCATATTGCATTATCTTTTGGGTTTATGGTTGTTTCTCATACATTTATATAAATGTATTGCTTCAACTGTTACACCGTTGCTTGTATTATCTGACACATAGTTACCAAATTCAGTCTAACTGAGCAAAATATTCGAAAGTTCGGCTCTAGTAAAGTTCGACCGATTAAATAAGCTAAATACAGCCCAGCTCACATCAGTGAATGGAACGTTAGCAATGAATATGAGATGGATTTTGCTATAATACGGTTCACATTACTGAATCAACCGCCCGAAATTAATATGAGGTAGGTGTTCAGCATGAGTCAACCAGGAGCAAATATGGCAGGGTGTGTGGAGATTGTAATCGGTTTTTATTTTATTGCGATTTCCAATATATCACACTTCACCCTCTACATCCGTTGCGCAAAAAATCGCGCGGCCCGTAGTTTTTGAAATACCTCTTATTTTACAGCAGAAAATTTTACAAGATAGCTGAAAGAAGTAAAACCAGAAACGGAAGGCTATATATATGCAACGAATTTTCATATCCTATTCCTGAAGCAACTAGGGCAGCAATAAACTCAATATAGGCTAAAGCACTTAACTCTTTGGCATCCTTGATCAAGAAATTTGGCAGACAATTGCATGCATATTGCTTCTCACCAAGAGTGACAAAAAGATTGGACTGAACCGAGTCCCGACATCATTAGAGAAGACATATTGCATCTTCGCTTCCAGATTGTAAATAAAGTTGTAATCCGGAGATAGTCTCAAATAAATGGGACAATACCAAGGACCCCGAGTCACCAAGAAGAGCTGCACGCAAATGAAGTTGTCCCTGGAGTAGTACTGAATGTTGGTCCCACACCAACTGTCAAAATGGTCTAGCAATACAGTACTCCCATAAAATATGCCCATAAAATATGTTTCGAGGTCTCTGAGTGGCTGCAATAGGGGCACAGGGCATCTCTTATCCTGCATTTGGCAAGATGGGCTTTGGAGGGCATCCCCGAATAAACAACTAACCAAGCAAAGACCTGGAGCCTGTAGCTCAATTTAAGTGACCAAACACTCTGCAACCGTAGCCTCAGGATTGAAAGACACCCAGGTCCCAAATACTATTAATAATAGGAGAAAAAGGGTGCTTCCAATTTAGAAGAATGTAAAGCTTCTTTGAATCATTCTGTTGAAAATTGAAATGGTTTCCCAAACCTGCATCCCTAATCTGTCCAAAAGAGGCCTTGCATGTCAATATCCATCTTGTATTGATCTCAAGAGGGAGCAAACCCATAATGTCTCTGATAACTAGCTTATTAGAGGGAAGAAGAGCCTATAGCGGGCTAACTCTCTCCAATCCTTCCAATCCTTGGATCTGAAGTCCCAAAGATCTCCAAAAGAAGACCCCCTTCTTGCTTAGTCGAGGAGCCTAAAATTCGGGGCATTGGGAAATACATTGCCCTTGATTTAGCTAGCTCCAAATAGGATTTCATGGCAAATTCCATGTTGCACGACTCCCAGAGAAGTTCCATCTGATCAAAGGAGCAATAAACCTCCAAGCCTCCCATAAGGAAAAAAAAGACTTTTGATGGGATCACTCTCTCAAGTCCTTCCAATTCCTGGATGCAGATTCTCACATATACCTCCAAAAGAAGAGCCCCTCCTTGCTTAGTTGGCGAGCTTGAAATTATGGCACTCATAAATACAATTCCCTTGATTTAGCTACTCCAAATTGAATGTCATGCCAAAGCCTACCTTGCATGATTCCTAGAGAAGATCCATATGACCAAACGAGTGACAAACCTCCAGGCCTCCCAAATGCCCCGTTAGATGATGGAACTAGACACCTTAAAGAGTTGAGAGGAAGAGGTGATATCCCACAACCCAAGGAGCCTTGGATCAAAAGTAGATGCCAAGCAGTCTGAAATTGGTGATGCAAGAGAATCTTCCAAGTTGTGGATCCCTCAAGGCACCTTACTACTGACTTTGTGGCCATTATATGACCTTGAGTTGCCACTTTGATAAGTATAAGATCATCTTTGTCTTTGGGCATATGACAAATTTCCCAAGGAATCAGAGGAATTTTTTGCCTACCATCATACTTGAACTAAAGAAAGGGTCTAAGAATCTACTCAATTTTCTTGCATCGAGGCCTGCTTAGGAGCCAACAAAAGGCATAGTAGATGTGCAAGGCTTGTAGAATATGTGAGACCACTTTGGGTTTATGGCCAAGGGGAGATTTTCTTTGAAACAGAAATGAGTATATGTATTAGTTTCATCTGTGTATTAGTTGTATCTTCATTATTTTCCCTGTAGCTATTGTCCATCAGGTTTTCCAAAAAACTACAAAATTTGACAACGTACAATACTAGCTTGTAGTCATAGATCCTACAATACCTTCTTAAAACAAGCAACAAATTTTGCATCCTTCCCTATATTAGGTAGTCTTTGTTTCCTCCTGTTCAGGACTGTTCAGGTTCGGGCTTTTCACCCCATCAATAACACTTTCACTGCCCGATTCTCTGTGGTTACAAGACAAAATTTTGACTTGGTCTTGCAATTCATCAATTTGTTTACAAATGGTGTCAGTTTCATCCTCTTGCTGGCAGGATTTGCCCTTTAGAGTTTGCACCTCTTCTAAACCTCCACATTGGTGTTTAATTGCTGATTTTGTTTCATGCTGATCACCATCATGTCAATTTGAAGGGTGTTCAATTTTGCCAGCATCTGGTTTATTGCTTCATGGATCCTCTTGCTGGAAGGATTTTCCTTTAGAGTTTGCACCTCTTCCAAGACCTCCACATTGGTGTTTAATTGCTGATTTTGTTTCATGCTGATCACCATTATGTCAATTTGAAGGGTGTTCAATTTTGCCCGCATCTGGTTTATTGCTTCATGGGAAATGCACTCTCCTCTTCTTACTCTTCTTCTTGGGTTTCCCATTGAGTAGACATTGCTCGAAGCACAAATTATCCTACTTTTTGACTCCTGTGCCCCCATATCCTGGGATCCTCTTCTTGCAAGGAATTGACTCTAGCTATGCCCCACTTAATCTCTCTGTTCTTTCTGACTCCTATGGTTTCCTAGTTAATTGGACACAATACTTTCTAGCAAATTGTTAACACAGATCCTCCCCCCTCCTCTAAATTGGCTCTTGAATGACAAAACTAAACCAAATTACACCATAGAATTGGTACAGACTCCAAAGCATGGTTGTGGGGTAGCGCCCCCACCCCCCTTTTGAATTGCTCCTGGAGCACGCTTCGAGCGGGAGCGACTCGAGAGCGTGCTCCTGAAATTCGCTCCCGTAAATTTTTTTCACTCCCTGACTTTTTCATATAACAGAAGAAGGTCTCAATAAAGGACCAAGGTGGAGCTGAATTAAGACTGAGAAAAGGAAGGGTAAGCCGAGGATAGGAGGCTGAAATCTCTGTCTAGGGTTGCAGTAACAAGGAGACTGATATCTTTGTCTAGGATTGCAGCAACAAGGAGACTGAGACTCCTTCAGTGCATGACTAGAAGTGTGGTGCAGGACGGTGCAAAAAAGAGGAATTGAGATTCTCAAGGAGAAGCAAAGAAGAGCAGCTCAAGGACAACATCAAAGGCTAGAGACAAGGGTCTTGGAGGAATACTTGAGTTAAGGGTCTATGTCATGGTCTCGGTACTCGTCAATTGAAGATCTATAAGAAGAATTTTGATTGGGTTTTCCTCTCGAAGAGTGAGAGGTTTTGGCCTTGGCTTGCAAGCCTAAATATTGTGTTTCTTGTCCATTTGATAATTGAATTGATGAAGGACATAATAATCTAACGAAGACAAGATATAAGAGAAAGAAGCGTAAAGTAAATCACAAGTAATTATCAAGAAGATAAATTATAATAAAAGCCCTAATTTCTCAATAGTGGTAGCATGGGTGCCAACAATTCCCCCAAAATCCCACAGGCACCAACCACTACCTCTATAGTCCAAGACATTAATCCTCTGTCCAAATTCATAATTGTCTCTTGTCGCGATTGTATGCCTTGGTTGTGATACCTTGTCCTTCCTTGGTTTTCTTGTGTAAGCGCCATATGAGGAGTGCGTGCTGTTGGATTTGCATGACATAGGCTTGGAGGGGATGCCATGCCCACTGCCCCCCCTCCCCTTTGTTTATTATATTTCCCATTGCTCCTTTTTATTATATCATTTCTGTAACACCCTTGCTCTTTTGGCTTGGGCTTGTATGCCATTTTCTTTGGTTTTTGGTTGGTCAATATTAGTCTGATTTCCATTTGTATTATGGAAGTATAGCCCATCTTATGCCCCCATTCACTTCAAGTTGTCCAACACCCAACTGACATGCTCTCTTTGCGCTTTTGTCTGCCTCCATGATTTGTCCTCTTAGGATGTGATAGAATGATTTCTTTGGGATACTTTCATTGATTTGCCTTATTCTCTTCATGGTATTCTCCAATGAGTGATCTCGGGGGTTGGTTCCCATCTTTAAATGTTGTATTAAGAGGTGGCAGTCCGTCTCCTAGTATGCAAATTTCTGACACTTGAAACCCATCCGCTATTAATAACCCTTGGTAGAGACCATGAGCCTCTGCCAGGTTGTTTGTCATTCTACCTATGCCCTAGGAAAATCTTGTCACCATTTTTCCTTCGGGGTCATAAAGGAACTATCCCCCTCTAGCTACCCTGCCCAAGGGGAGATTCTTACATTGCGGGGCCAAAAGCTTTTATTACAACTACAAGTCCCTAGTTCCACATATTGACAATGGAGAGGCCAATACAAAAACTTAAAAGGGATCCAACATAGTGGCAATCTCTCTAGGTTTGACCCAATTCCATAGACAAGTAATTCAACTAGGAAGATCATTAAGCCAACAAACCAAAAAGCTGTGTTGCTATCATTGATCACAATCTCAAAAGTGCAGAAGTGAACACAATGAAAGAAGAGAATCGTTAAAAAAATAGTTATTGATCATTTTTGACCCATTTGGAGAGAGATACCACAAATTCTCCCTTGCAAACTTGCCAACTCTACTAAATACCCCAAGGCATCAACAATGAGAACACAAAGGTAAGCGGTAAGAGGGAAACTTTGTCTAATTGAATGATGCAATGAGCTATGTTAAATTAGAGTATTATTCACTAAAACAAAGGCTGAATACATTAGAAAAGAGGGTTTGAACTATTGGAACACAATTGGAGCCAAAACTGAGGCATTGGAATGTATGTGTGATGAAGGACCAATCAATCTTATCTTAAACTTTATATCAAAATCAACCTTAAGAAGTAAGGAATCCTAACTGGTCTCCCTAGCTTGACCCATGGCCTCCCACATAGAGATAACAATATCAAGAATAAATTTTCCCTACCCAAAGCTAGTCTACTCGTCTTGATTAATTTGCGAGGACACTCCTTGCATACAAAGAGCCTTAGCCAGAGTTTTTTCCCAAGATAAAGTTTTGGGCATAGTTTGTTGGTACCATGATAGCCCCACGTTATATACTCATTTAAGAGCACCACATATTACTATTTTCGATAGCTTAACATGTCACTTTATGGAATTTGAACTTGGGTGGGGAGGATAACAACTATTTCGTCCAACCACCTAAGCCAAATCCAATTGATAGCTAAAGTTTTAAGGAGACACTAAGAAGAGTAATGGGTCTTCAACCCCCAATATAATTGAGAGGTTGTCAAATTACCTAAATAAAAATCCTCATTGGCCATGCAACATAGCTTTCCTCCAACTATATCCACATTGCCTTGAAACTCACAAGGCAATCCATCGATACCAAGGGGCTTGCCGTTCTTCATAGAGAACAGAGTTGCAAGGAGTTCCTCCTTGCAAAGCCCACCATCTTGTTGATCTTGATCCACCACTCTAATCATTATGGGGACTACTTAACAACATGCTTCCTTCACTTCCATAACAAACTTTAAAAGCTGATAAGGCGAGAAGATGTTTTGATAAGGCAAAGTGAACAAGTCTCTAGTCTTGGATGTGTCCTACTCCAAAGATCCATTCCCTTGACATAATCCCAAGATTTGATCAATCAAGACTCTACACTTTAGAAAATCAAAGTAGAATTTAGAGCCTACATCCCCTTATTAATCCACTGTAGAAGAGCTTAAACCCTAGCTCCCTTGGCAATCTATACCTCTTTACTCCGAACTACAGTTTACCACCATGTTGCTTCCTGGTAGAGTGAGGTATTGTGCAAATTCTTTTCCAAGAAATTAGAGATCTCTTCTTGTTGCTTTCAAGCCTCCCTTAACTCTTGCCTTGTCTTGTGAGTAATCAGTGAACTCAAATCTTGCATAAATTTAATTATTTGACAGGGAGCCACACTCCACCAAATCATCCACCCTATGAATAATTCACCTTTATTTTAAATTATGAGATTTTAGATTAGAGAGATTCAACTTGAAGAGGAAACGGGCAAAATCATGATGATGCCCAAATGAGATAATTGTTTGAGCGTAAGGATCAAAATCAATGGCATCCAAGAATATTTCAATTGGGCGAAGATTACTAGAGGAGAAGTGTTAAAATTGGACAACTAGATCCAAACTCCATGTTGTGATGCTCAGATGAAGACACCAATATTATTATTGGGTTCCTCTTTCGAAGAGGTGCAAGATCGATCTAAAGATCATCTTGATCCGATGAGCAGAACATTTATTTTGAATTTATTTTTAATACTTTCAAAATATGTGCAGGTCGGCCTTAAGGTTTTACACCCCCAGCAAATGTGTCACACACCTTAGTGATTGATATAAATAGAGTCAACGTTGGAGGACATTTCTCATCATCTCATCCTCACTCATCATCTCTCCTCTTCTGATTGGTTCGAGCTCCTGAAGGCAGTTTCGGTTCACACGTGGGAAAGAAGGACGAAGAGGAAAACTGCTATGACTAAGTTTCCATAAAGTATGACAGCATTGACTTTGGTCAACGCGCATGGTCCCAAGAGGAAATTTCGAATTTTTGGTGGAGACTTAGATTTTGGAGCGAGTACATGTTAACTGCAGAGCGAGGTCAAAAGGATTGATCGAAGACCAAGGCTGGGTTGACTTTTAAGGCATGGGTCGACTATTAGGGTTGACTTTAGGTTAGTCAGGTAATAATTTCAGAGCACAGTACATTGTGAGCACATGGCTGGGTTAGCGGAACCAAGGAACTTTCTTGGTTGAAGCATCTGGTTGACCTGACAACCATAACACACCACCACATTTTACATTTGGTTTGTCTTCGTAAGATCCCTTTAGTATGTTCTATCATTTTACTTGATTGTTTATGTGATTGCTGTAGTAAAAAGTAAAGTTGCATCAAGCATAGAACATTTACATAAATTTACATGGTATCAGAGCTGAGGTGAAGACAAGCCCTATTTGTAGCAATCACCGGAGAGGATAATGGGTTCCACAAACTATGGCTTCAAGGAGGACAAATTGACTGGGAAGGATGACTTCCATGCTTGGAAGATGATATTGGATCTCAAATTGGAAGACAAAGATGTCATGGACTATGTGCAGGGTAAAATCCAAGAACCTCCATCCACTGCTACTGCTGCTGCCAAAACAAAGTACAAGAAGGGGGAGATCAAAGCAAAGCTGATGATCAGGGAGATATTCGCAAAAGTACGGTTTATATCTACGAGTTGGGCACATCCAAAGAGATGTGATAAAAAATTGATCATATTTCAAAGCTAACGATACCAAATCGAAGTGCCTGACTATTAAAGAATGCGAAGAAGAGCGGGGGATGAAGGTAAATACGATCTCCGCCACTTTTGGTGATCGAGATGGGGAACAATGTTCTTTGGCTATTAGGAGACTAATGGTGATCCCGAGAGATGGTACTCACCACACTTGGAGGGCTCTCATTCGAATGGCATGTGTTCAACACTACCATTCTAAATAATAATGTGATACGTGACTTTGACGAAGTACTATCGAGATGCGTTCAAGAAGAATCAAGAATGAAGGAGTATGGAAATGAAGGAAATGCTGCATATGCTACTCATTCTAGAAAGAAGAACTCTGGTGGTCCAAAGAACAAAGAAAAAACAGTGGCCCAAGGAAAGAAGGGCAAGTGCTTCACTTGTCATAGGCCTGGTCACTATGCTAGAGAATGTCCTTTCAAGAAGGATTCTCCCGATGGTGATGATAACAACAACAACCGGAGGAATGGCAATCAAAGGAATAACAGGTTCAAGGGAAAAAGGAAGGCTCCCTCCGACGGAAATGATCAACCTTTCAAAAGGTCTAGAAACTCCAGGTATGAGGAATCACATGTTGTTGATAAAAGAAATGAATACATTCTTGTATCTGCCCTCTCTGTTGCATCTCCGCCTGACACTATGGATGTTTGGTTAATAGATAGTGGTGCCTCAAGGCACATCACTAGGTTCAAGGAAGCACTCTCTGATATGGTTGAGAATGATACTAATCTGGAAATTATCCTTGGAGATAATGTCACATATCCCGTAAAAGGGACAGGGACTGCGACCTTCCACTTGTCTCAAGGTCAAGTCCTCCACTTATAGGATGTACTCTATGTACCAAATTTGAAGAAGAACCTTGTGTCTATATCGACCATGGAAGACAAAGGTTTCAATGTGGCATTCACTGATGGAAAGGTGCTCATGTGGAAGAAGAGCTTCAAGGAAGCTATCTCGATTGGGTTTAGAGTTGACACACTCTACCAGGTTGGAGGAAGTCCACTGGGAGCTATGACATGTGATACTATCCGACAGACTGAACTATGGCACCGAAGGTTTGGACACCTTCACTACAAAGCCCTTCCCGAAGCAAGGAAGGTGGTGATAGGGATGCCCGAGTTTTCAAATAATCATGAAGGTGTATGTAAGGGTTGTGTCGAAGGAAAGCATACAAGGGGACCTTTCCCCTCAAGTGTCACAATGACATCTGATGTCTTGCAATTGATCCATTCTGATCTATCTGGTATGTTGCACGTGACATCCTTGGGAGGATGTTCATATTATATGACGTTCATAGATGACTTCTCTTGCAAAACCTCGATATACTTCTTAAAGAAGAAG
Source organism: Pinus albicaulis (assembly GCA_034641835.2). Classification (NCBI taxonomy): domain Eukaryota; kingdom Viridiplantae; phylum Streptophyta; class Pinopsida; order Pinales; family Pinaceae; genus Pinus; species Pinus albicaulis. The sequence continues at coordinate 325,142,048 of CM076575.1, forward strand.
GATGAGGCTTTCATGTGGTTCTGTACCTTCAAAGCCTTGGTGGAAAATATGATAGGGAAGAAGATCAAGATTTTGAGAACTGATAATGGCACTGAATATGAGACAAATGAGTTCAAGGACTTTTGCAGAGAAGCTGGCATCAAGAGGGAGACCACAACTGTCTATACTCTCGAGCAAAATGGTGTTGCTGAATGAAAGAACAGGACCATTGTGGAAGCTACTCGTGCCATGCTATGTGACCAAGGTCTACCGAAGTTTCTGTGGGGAGAAGCTGCGAACACTGCTGTGTACATACAAAACCGATGCCCACATTTTGCTCTAGACTCCAAAACTGCCGAAGAGGTTTTCTCTGGTAAGAAACCCGACGTCTCACATTTTAGAGTTTTTGGATGTCCTGTTTACTTTCATGTGTCAAAAGAAAAGAGGAGCAAGCTGGATGCTTCTGGGAAGAAGGGAATGTTTGTTGACTATAGCAAAACTTCGAAGGCCTATAGAGTCTATGTGCCTGGTCAAAGGGAAGTGGAGATATGCCACGATTTCACCTTTGACGAAGATACTTCCCTGAGGAAAGTAGTCAATCTTCCAAGATCTGAGGAAGATCATGAAGCAAGGCCTGGAAATCAAGAGGAACCGAAGGATGAAACGATGCCTGATGTTGAAGGACCGATGGACCCGATTGATCCACCTCCTTCATTGGGAAAGAGACCATCATGGCTCAGGGATACTCTCGAGGATGCCGAGGGAAATATGGCCCCAATACATTGCAGCGAGTATGGCCTGTTGTGAAGCAGTTTGGTTGCGAAAGCTCTTTAGTGAGTTGTTCAGACATGTGCTAGATACCACTGTGATACTCTGTGATAACCAGAGTGGGATTCGCTTGTTCGAGAATCCAGTGTTCCACGATCGATCCAAGCATATTGATATCAGGTACCACTTTATTCGGGATATGGTACAGCGAGGCGCTGTAAGGCTCGATCATATAGGAACTGATGAGCAGGTCGCAGATATTCTCACAAAGCCCCTGTGGAAGGTCAAGTTCCTAACCTTCCGTGAGAGTCTTGGTATTGTGGAACAACCCTATGATGTGGGTCCTATTGGACGATGGGCTCTGGGAGCTTTGGGGGCTTTGGGGATAGCTTCTCGGAGCTATAAGCACTCACGGGGCTAGGCTTGCTGAACCTTGTGGTGCTCCTTGCAGTTATGATGTGAGTTGTACACCTCTCCTTTTGCAATGCTACAATGTGCATCCTACCCATTGAGTTCGAGCTCATGGAAGATACCTCTCATTTGGCCAATGAGGTGGGAAAAAGCTGGAAGCCAATGTGGTGATGGACGCATCAGAGATTGCCGTACTCTCTATCTAGGATGGCACGGTCCAGCCACTTGATCTGGGATCAAGTTTAGTGAGTTTGGAACTCCAGCGGCTTGGTCAGATAGCCAACTTCGGGTTGGTATGAGACTCTTTGTGAGTTCTATAGAGGTTTCAGACTTCTGGGCTGAATCTGTCAGCCGGGAATGATGTCTTTGTGATTGACTCACTTCTGTTATGAAATAAAGAGGCCAGCAAAGCAAGTTACGGCGGGATGATGCACGATGTTTGATTGCACAGGTGGATGGAGTTCTCCCCAGTTGAGAGGGAGTGTTAAAATTTGACAACTAGGTCCAAACTCCATGTTGTGATGCTCGGATGAAGACACCAATATTTTTATTGGGTTCCTCTTTCGAAGAGGTGCAAGATCGATCTAAAGATCATCTTGATCCGATGAGCAGAACATTTATTTTGAATTTATTTTTAGTACTTTCAAAATATGTGCAGGTCGGCCTTAAGGTTTTACACCCCCAGCAAATGTGTCACACACCCTCAGTGATTGATATAATTAGAGTCAACGTTGGAGGACATTTCTCATCATCTCATCCTCACTCATCATCTCTCCTCTTCTGATTGGTTCGAGCTCCTGAAGGCAGTTTCGGTTCACACGTGGGAAAGAAGGACGAAGAGGAAAACTGCTGTAGCTAGGATTTCCAGGCAAGTATGACTAGCGTTGACTTTGGTCAACGCATGGTCCAAAGAGGTTGAATTTTGGTGGAGACTTCGATTTTGGAAGGCTGTACATATTGGCACAAGAACCGAGGTCAAAAGGTTGCTCGAAGATCGAGTTGCATTGACTTTCTTGCTGTTGTTCTGTGTTGATTTTTTTGGGCAGCGTTGACTTTTCTGGGGTTGACTTTGGGTTGACCGTGTGGCTGTTTTGAGGGCTGTTGTGACACATGCTAGGTTGACTGACCAAGGAGACTTTGCTGGTTGAAGCATCCTGTTGACCGCCGTTGTGACACATGCTGGGTTGGCTGACCAAGAAGACTTTGCTGGTTGAAGCATCCTGTTGACCGCCGTAATGCACCACCACATTTTTCTGTTTCTGGTTTGTCTTCTGTAGATCCACTGGTATGTTCTATCAGCATTTTACTTGATTGATTATGTGATTGTTGTAGTGAAAAGTAAAGCTGCATCAAGCATAGAACATCTACAAAATTTTACAAAAAGCCTTCCCATCATGGGGCCCATAGAAATGATCTAGTTGTGCTTGTACCCTATATTTGCCTAGTTAAATTAATTCTACATGAATCATTCTTAACATGAATCCTTTTTTTATCTCCAATAAGGGTTAAACACTTACAAAGCAACCTTGTGATAGGACTAGGTTTTCTTTTTCAAACTAGAAATGACATTGCCAAAACTGTTATCCTCTTACTTGAGCCACTCAACCATGTTAAAATACCCTCTTATATATCATTCCACAATAGGGAGAGAAGAAGCCAACCAATCCCAAAGAGGACACTTGTCCAAACTAGCATTAAGGGCATAAATGAAGAAATACTGAACTAACTTATTTTGAATCAAGACAATATACCATGCACTTGTTGAAATTTGGTTACTGGAGGACAGGTGGTTCCCTAAGGCTTTGTTCTTTGGCCTAGGTAAAAGTGTCTAAAAGAATTTATTTTTTCTCCTAAATTGACTTTATAAAGTTATAAAGTCAAATCTAATTTAAAAGTGACTTTAAGTGATAAAGTTACTAAAGTCTAATTTTAAAGTGACTTTAATAAAGTGAATGTGAAATTAGAAAGGAAAAGTGACTTTGGAAATAAATAACTAAGTGGGTCTTTATTAAAGTGGGGTGAATTAAAAAATAGAAAGTGAGATTTAAATGAGCATTTAATCTCAGCCCTAGATCTAAAGCTATCTCAGCCTTTAGATTTAGGGATTCTCCAAAAGTCACTTAGAGTTAGGTTAAAGGAGGAAAAGGAGGGAAAAGGTCATTCATTCTTTCATGAGCAAATTGAGAGGAGTAGGAGAAGAGAGCTGGAGAAATTTATGGGTTTTGAGAAAGTGAAGGAGAGGAGCAGTTTAGCAAATCCGTACAGCAGATTGAGGCTGCACACATTTCGAGGCAACAGTTTGTACATCATTAATTAGCACGCATTTCAAGGTAGATTTTCGTACAACATCTTGAGGCACAGATTTTGAGGAGGGACAACACAAAAATCGAGGAGAAGGTACAACAAGTTAAAGGCACGATTTCCAAGATTGCTGGGCATGATTTTCGAGACAACAAACACGGTTTTCGAGGAGGAGGCATCGCTGTACTTTTCCGTACAATCCGTACGACTGTATAGCTGAGTATTGGGCACGAATTTCAAGGCTATTCACTGCTGTAATAAATTTTTGTTTTCACTATTTTGCTGATTTGGCACATTTTCCGAGGCGGAGGCAAGCACGGAAAACGAGATAAGTCTGTACATTGTTTGCTGGAATTTTTCCTGTATATTTCCTTTCTCTGTAAAAGCATTTTCCAGAAATAAGAAGAAGCTTTCGAACTGGTTTTCCCCAAGAGTTGTAGGGGGTTTTTCCAAGGTCAAGTTGACCAAAAATTAGCGTGTCTATTTTCTGTGTGTGGCTGATTTAATTTTCTGAGTTTTATTTCTGCATTTCAGCATTGTGAAATTTCCAGAATTAGTGTATTCAGAAAATATTTATTTTTCCAGCTTGTTGAATGTATGGCAATGGGAATGGGCATTTAACTATATGGGAGAAATAAGGAGAAATTGAAAACCGGGGTTGGGTTATAAAATTTCTACATGGTATCAGAGCTATTTTGCTGAAAAAGGCAGTTTGGGACAGCTAGAAGAAAAATTACAGCAAGCTGATTTTTCACACAGAAATCATTACCTTTACTACAACAGTGTTATTTTAAGTTTATTAGGACAACAAGCATGTCTTTGGGCTTGAGGGTGGAGGATAGGTTGGATGGGCATAGTAATTACAGTGTATGGAAGGAGAGAATGCAGAGCATCTTTGAGGAGGCAGAAGTCTGGGATATCATGGTGCATACCGCATAGAACTCTGTTAATGTGCCTATTTATGCTGTTCAGTTGGCAGCCTTTAATAAGAAGAATAATAAGGGTAAGAGACCAATTCTAGATGGAATCAAAGACCATTGCATTCCTCATGTGAGAGAAAAGAGATATGCTCATGAGATGTGGACCACATTGACCAATCTCTACCAGAGTAACAATGAGAACAGGAAAATGGTCCTAAGGGAGAAGCTGAAGACCATTAAGATGGGTAACACTAATAGTGTAACTAGATATCTCACAAAGATTACTAATGTGAGAGATGTATTGGCAGCAGTTAGAGAGGTCATTCCACCCACTGAGTTGGTGCGGATTGCAGTGAATGGCCTTCCCAGTTCATGGCTGAACTTTGCTGATGGGGTTTGTGCACGTGAGACCCTTCCCACTTGGGAGAGGTTCTGGGATGATTGCATACAGATAGAAATCAGAAAGAGCTAGCTTGGGGCAGCCAAACCAGTTGAGTAGGATGAGGATGTAGCACTGTTAACAGGAGGCAAGAAAGGTAAGGGAAAGAAGCAAGCTTCCACAAGTGTTGGTGGGGGCAATGGCAAAGGAAAAGGTAAACAGGGGAACACGTAGAAGGACTATTCCAAGGTGAAGTGTTGGAATTGTCAGAAGATGGGACACTATGCAGTTGTGTGTCCGGAGAAGAAGAAGAAGGGGAAGAACCAGAGCATGGCAGCATCAGCAGAGATAGAGGACTTTACAGATAGCTTTGACCGGGAGTTTGGGTTCATTGCTTGTGAGTCCACTGGTGCAGGATTACCTGCCATGGAGGTTGAGAGGGAGTGTGCATTTCCCTCCACTAGCAGAGCAACTTCAGGTATCTGGTATGTTGACAGGGGGGCTTCACGTCATATGACAGGAGTCTGTGAGTACTTCTCAGAGCTTTCAGAGAGTGGCACTGATATAGAGGTAGTACTCGGAGATGACAACGTTGTTAGAGCAGTCGGTGTGGGGACATTGACATTTGATCGGGAACCCAAACCTCCCTTGAAGGTGTCAGATGTTCTATGTGTGCCAGGGATGAGGAAGAACCTCATATCCGTCTCAGCATTGGAGGACAGAGGGTATGAGATATTGTTCAGGAGAGGACAGGTGCTGATATATCCCAGGGGTGCTCCAGCTGATTTAGCTAGAGTGATTGGTGTACGCCATGCAAAGGTGTACAAGTTTGCATTTCAGCCCCTTTTGGCATTGAGTAGTAGTACCGACAACAGAGCTAGCAATTCAGAGCTGTGTGAGATTTGGCACCGCAGGATGGGGCACTTGTATCATGGAGCCTTGAGGACATTGTGGGAGATCACTACAAGTGTGCCAAATTTCAGTACTGATCACTTTGATACATGTAGAGGATGTGCGATGGGCAAGTTTGCCAAATCCCCTTTTCCCAGCAGTGACAGCAGATCGATTGGGATACTTGATTTGATTCATTTCGATGTGATCGGTCAGATGTCTCATGTTTCCTTGAGTGGATATGAGTATTATGTTTTATTCATTGATGATCACTCTAGGAGGACTTAGATTTATTTCTTGAAGACCAAGAGTGAGGTCTTCAAGCGGTTTCAGGAGTTCAGAGCTCTTGTGGAGACTCAGACAGGTCGGAAGATCAAGTCCCTGAGGTCGGACAATGGAGGAGAGTACACCCTTGGTGAGTTTGTTGATTATTGTGTGGAGGCGAGCATTAGGAGGGGGAGTTCATAGTTCCTTACAACCCCCAGCAGAATGGGGTTGCGGAGAGGAAGAGCAGATCCATCGGAGGGGCTGCCAAAGCCATGCTACATGATTAGGGGTTACCATTGTTTTTGTGGGCAGAGGCTTGCAATACTGCTGTATATTTGCAGAACAGGAGTCCGCATCGTGCTTTAGGGCATGTGACTCCGGAGGAGGCTTTTTTTGGGAAGAAGCCTGATGTTGGTCATCTTCGTATCTTTGGGTGTATTGCATACTCCTACGTACCCAAGGAGAAGAGGACCAAACTAGAGCCCACCGCAGAGAAGAGTATCTTTGTGGGCTACAGTGAGACCTCGAAAGCCTTTCGGATTTATATTCCTGCACAGAGGAGAGTTGTTGTCAGGCGGGATGTGAAGTTCGAGGAGGACAGGGCTTTCAGGAGGTCACGGGAGTTAGAGTATCTGGATCAGCTAGACCCTCGGGGAGCAAGCCGAGTGGGTTGCGGGGTCAATGGGCGAGGATACGGAGGATCCGGAGGTAGATCGATTACGGTGTCAGGTCCGTCAATGAGTAGTGGCTCACAGACTCAGAGGGGTGGTGCTTTGGGCAGCATGCAGAGCAGTCCGCAGAGCAGTTCACTAGGGAGTCCACTGATGGATAGTTCACGAGGTACATCAGCGTCTACAGGTTCAAGTTCAGGCAGGAGGACAATAGAGATACAGTCAGGAGTTCAGGCTCTTTGTGATGAGGAGGAGGAGTTTCATTCTCCAGTGGGAGAAGTGTGCTTAGGGAAGAGGAAGCCCAAGTGGATTCAAGATACCTTGAGAGAGGCCACATTTGTTCTTTCGGGCCTAAGAGGGTTGGTCGGAGGAGCATACACGATGGACACGAGGCTATGTGGAAATGATTTGCCAACATCATTGACTCTGAGCCTTCTATCTATGAGGAGGCAGCTAGCCAGCAGGTCTGGAGAGAGGCCATGCAGGAGGTGTATTCTTCTATCATGAAGAATGATGTTTGGGAGGTGGTGCCGAGGCCTGAGGGCAAATCCGTGGTTACTTCCAGATGGCTTTACAAGGTAAAGCATGCTGCAGATGGCAGCATTGAGAAATTCAAAACGAGGTTTGTGGCTAGAGGGTTCTCCCAGGTAGAGGGAGTTGATTATGAGGAGACCTTCGCTCCCGTGGCTCGATATACTTCGATCCGCTCCATTATATCGATAGCAGCAGAGATGGGTTGGAAGATCCACCAGATGGATGTGAAGAACGCATTTCTCAATGGCTTCATACAGGAGGAGGTGTACATTGAGCAGCCACAGGGCTTTGAGGTGCATGGGAAGGAGTCCCATGTGTGCAGACTGAAGAAGGCCCTTTATGGCCTGAAGCAAGCTCCCAGAGCTTGGTACTCCGGGATAGATACATACTTGCAGGGGATGGGTTTCACAAAGAGTGAGGCAGATCTGAACCTTTACTATATTGTGATAGGTGAGGAGCCTCTCATTTTGGTGTTGTATGTGGATGACTTAGTCATTACAGGTGCAGAGAGACTCATAGAGCACTGCAAGAGAGATCTTGCGGCGGAGTTTGAGATGAAGGACATCGGCTTGATGCATTACTTTTGGGTTTGGAGGTGTGGCAGGAGGAGGGGCATTTCTTCCTGGGGCAGGGGAAGTATATTGTGGACATCCTTGGCAGATTCCACATGGAGGATTGTAGACCCATGTCAACACCGATGATCACCAACTGGAAGAAGCTTCATGCTTCAGATTCCGAGTTGGTGGATCTCAGATTGTATAGACAATTGATTGGTTCCTTGATGTATTTGGTCAACAACAAACTAGATATATGTTTTGCAGTCAACACGATGAGCCATTTCATGTGTGAGCCCAGGAGGGTTCACTAGGTTGCTGCAAAACACATTTTGCGGTATTTGCAGGGGATAGTGGATTATGGTCTGGATTATAGGTAGGGTGATGGAGTGAGATTGGCAGGTTACACGGTTTTGATTGGGCGAGGTTGTGCTTGATAAGGAAGAGCACTTAGGTGTTTTGGGTTGGGTTGACAGGTGGTGTCGTGGATTTACAGCCAGGAAGCCAACCGGTCGATGACATTGAAGTTGACGGAAAGCAGAGTACATGGCAGCCGGTCTAGCTAGTTGTGAGGCCATATGGCTTTGCAAGATGTTGTTTGGCTTATTTGGTCAACCATTGAGACCTTCAGTGATTTACTGTGATAATCAGAGTTGCATTAAACTCACGGAGAATCCAGTATTTCATGACAGGTCAAAGCATATCGGGATCAAATATCATTTCATCAGAGACTATGTTCAGAAGGGAGTTGTGAAGCTTGAGTATATTCCCACTAATGAGCAGGTTGCAGATATTCTTACCAAAGCCTTACCATGGGGCAAGCATGTCTACTTCAGAGACAAGATGGGTGTGGTGAGGAACACCTTCCTCGGTAAGAGGGAGTGTTGAAATTTGGTTACCGGAGGACAGGTGGTTCCTAAGGCTTTGATCTTTGGCCTAGGGAAAAGTGTCCAAAAGAATTTAATTTTTCTCCTAAAGTGACTTTATAATTTTTATAAAGTCAAATCTAATTTAAAAGTGACTTTAAGTGATAAATTTACTAAAGTCTAATTTTAAAGTGACTTTAATAAAGTCAATGTAAAATTAGAAAGGAAAAGTGACTTTGGAAATAAATGACTAAGTGGGTCTTTATTAAATTGGGGTGAATTAAAAAATAGAAAGTGAGATTTAAATGAGCATTTAATCTCAGCCCTAGATCTCAATCTATTTCAGCCATTGGATTTAGGGATTCCCCAAAAGTCACTTAGGGTTAGGTTAAAGGAGGGAAAGGAGGAAAAAGGTCATTCATTCTTTCATGAGCAGATTGAGAGAGGAGGAGAAGGAGAGCTGGAGACTTTTTCTGAAGAGAACTTGAGAAAGTGAAGGAGAGGAGAAGTTTAGCAAGTAAACAATCCATGAAGAAGGCGCACACATTTTGAGCGACGGTCAATGCTGACATTAATTAGCACATTTCGAGGTAGATTTTCGTAGGTGGCTTGAGCCTGATTTCGAGGGAAGATGGACAACACAAAGAATTGAGAGAAGAGTATAGCAAGCTAAAATACGATTTCCAAGATTGTCGAGCACGATTTTTGAGGCAATGGAACATGGTTTTTGAGGAGACAACACATTGTACTTTTAAAATAGATCAAGTACGACCATACAATTGAGTATTGGGCACGATTTTCAAGGTACATTCCTGTTTTGATAAATTCTGTTCTCCTTTGTTTTGTTGATTTGGCACATTTTCCGAGGCAGAGGTAAGCACAGAAAACGAGATAAGTCTGTACATTGTTTGCTTGAATTTTTCCTGTATATTTCCTTTCTCTGTAAAAGCATTTTCTAGAAAAGAAGAAGAGCTTTTGAACTAGTTTTCCACAAGAGTTGTAGGGGGTTTTTCCAGGGTCACATTGACGAAAAATCAGCGTGTCTATTTTTCTATGTGGCTGATTTATTTTGCTGAATTTTATTTCTGCATTTCTAGCATTGTGAAAATTTCTAGAATTTGTGTTTTTAGAAAATATTTATTTTTCAGCTTGTTGAATGTAAGGCTATGGGAATGGGCATTTAATTATATGGAGAAATAAGGTGAAACTGAAAACCGGGGGTTGGGTTATAAAATTTCTACAACACTTCTATGCAATGGGTCGACACCACTTTTGACCATGAAGCTGCGGCAAAAGGGATAGAACAACCTCACCACTAAGGTGATTAGGGTGCTTCGAAGTTTCATAGGGATTTTTCAATAGAAAGGGATTTAACCTCACAACCCAAGAGCAACAAAGTGAACTTATTGAAAGAAAAACGGTTTGAAGAACTACAACATGCTCAGCCATACATTTGCTTTGGATAGGCATCCCTCTGACATTCCAATGACACTCGGAGCAACGTTGCCGCAGACGGGGACGTTTTTTGGAAGCGGGGACGCGGAAGCGTCATTTCCAAAAAATCTAGGAAGCGAAGCGTCTCGGAAGCGTCTACTATATATATATTTTTTATTTTTTATTTTTTTGCATTTATATTAAAAAAATATCCAAAATACCAAATTAATTGTAGAAGATATGGAAGCATGCATATTTGTACATAAATCAAGATAGATATGACATCCATTGTACATTAATGATTAATTATTTGAGCATCAATCATTTAGAATAGATGCATCAACCATCTATAATCTAGATTCTTCTCCTCTTATCTAGCCTTTGCCTCTACCTCGATTATCTAGGGACATTAGTCAAAATTGCCCAATTTTGATCAAACCCTAATGCAAGCCTTAAAATATGGTAGAAAGAACTTAACATGCTTGATCGATTATTTTGACTTGATTGAAATGTAATTTTTTGCTAACGACATGACGAAGGAGTTCAACAATTAACACCACCAACACTAGGGTACATATAGGGCTTGGTGCTCTTGATTAAATGCTAATCACATACCCTCATACATGATATAATCTAATGACATGCCACCATACCACTGATCCTGAATTCCTGAAAACTGTTAAGTCTGCTGAATTTGGAAGAGGATATGAAATTCTATTTTCTCCATATGAAGTCCGATCAGGCTGGAACCACTCTCGAACATCCTGAGTCATTTCATGGTAATGTTAAAAATTTAAGTAAAAGGATGAAAATGAAAAATAAATGAGAATGTCACTTTTACTTTAAGAATTTAACATTACCATGAGGGAGCATCTAAGAAATATCTAAGGAGGTAAAAGAGAGCTTATATTTTTTTCCTCCTATCCCTAACTCAGCACTAACTCAACTACTAACCCAACCAAAGACAAAAATTTAAAAAAAAAATCAAAAAAATCATTTTTCTGACCTACATTAGTCGGATTAAATGCAATAACATGCGGGCAGATTCGCGATCTGTACGGATGTGGAACTTGAATTCGGGTAGTTGCATACAATCCTGCGTCTGATCGCGGATCGATATGCGAATGGCGGATGGGCGTGTGGATGCGAAAAACCAGGCTCGTGGTACGGGATGGCGTTTAAAAAATAGGATCGCTTTGTAGGTTAAAAGTCCGTCTGATTTAAATAACTTTGGCAGTTAAAGACGCGGGCTTGGGGGGGGATGTTTCTGCGCAACATTGCATAGGGAACAACTTCGTTTGGCTATGGTGTGCAAGTCATTGAAATTCTTACTGAACCTGAAAGTCTTAAGCTTGTAATGGACATCTCTTAAGCCCGAGCACATAATTGCATCCTTATAAGATTTTGAAAGATGCGGTTTGACCTAGGTCCTAGGTCCCAAAGTTGTTTTCAAGAATGAAGCCGATCAACCAAAGATGAAAAAATCGCGATATTATCGCGATTTTTTCAACCAAACGATAATATCGGCGATAATTTGAAACGATAATTTGAAATTATCGTTATCGCGATATTATCGCGATAATTTCGAAATAATCGCGATTATTTCAGTAAAAATCGTGGGCCCATCAAATAGCAATCCTATAAGTTCAAAAATCGATTTTTTTTTTGTCATTTTTGCAGCCCTCTCATTTTCCTGACACACCCTATTGGCAGTTCATGGTAATGTTAAATTCTTAAAGTAAAAGTGATATTTCCTTTATTTTTCATTTTCATCCTTTTACTTAAATTTTTAACATTACCATGAAATGACTCAGGATGTTTAAGAGCGGTTTCGACCTCATTGGATTTCATATGGAGAAACTAGAATTTTAGATTTCACTCAAAATTCAGCAGACTTAATGGTTTTCAGGGTTTCATGGTTTGCGGATTTGCATTGTTTCCATTTGATTCTATTATGTGTAAGGGTATGAGATTGGCATTTGATCAAGAGTATGAAGTCCTTTAAGAACCTTGATGTTGGTGGCGTTGATTGTTGAACTTTGTTGATGTTGGTGGTATTGATTGTTGAACTCCCCTACCGTGGCCTTAACAAGAATGTACCCTTCACTCAAAGGAAAACAACTGGTTAGGCATGTTAATCTTTTTCTACCGCATTTTAAGGTTGAGCAATCCAAGTCTGAAGACTTTGAGCTAGATGATGTTTATGTATCTCTTGTTGATGATCCCATAGCTAGTAGCGATGAATCAATGATGAGTTTCATGAGGAGGAGGAGGAGGAGGAGGAGGAGCAACAATAGGAGGAGGAGGTGACACCACCTACCCCTGCTACCGGTAGAGGACGTGGTCTACCTCCTTTAGCTCCTAGTGCTTCAGGATCTGGAGCACAACAGAGTCCATTGCCAGCCCCGCCAGCTTCTTCGTCTAGAGGGAAAGCTGTTACATTTTCTCGCAAGAGAGGCAGAGGAAATCAGTAGTATAGGTTATTTGGTGCATTCCTTTGTATATAACATTATGACTCATGATATGAGATACATTATTATATTTTTTGTTGATATTTTGAGGTTGAGTTGAGACTCAGGACTTAGTATTCAGGACAGGATTCAATTTTATGTGTGATGTAGCACTAGACATGATATTACACATCTTATATATTAGTTTTTTTTTTCATATTTATGTGTCAATGCATTTATTTTATGCTGTAGATGCTTTAAATATTAAAAAAATTGAAAAAAAATGAATATTTTTGTATGTGACGATTTTTTGCCGATAATTACGATTTTTTCCCGATAATTCCGATTTTTTCCGATTTTTTCCCCTTTGTGAGTAATATCCGTAACGGTTTTCATCTCGTCAACTATTTCCTCTTACTTATCTACACTCAAATCTCTTATAGTTTCCATAGTCTCAAGCATAAATGGTTGTGGTCCGGCTATTGTTGCAGAATTAGATGAGGGTTGGGATTGTCTAATTTTCATTGGGATGAGGGATGGGATTGTCTAATTTTCATTGTGGATGAGGGTTGAGGGGCTTTGGAGTGTCACCTCTTGTTGAGGAATTGGGTTAGGTATGCACAAAATGGTCGGGTTAAAGGGGGGGATCAAGTTTGGCATTAAGAACTCCTTGGTTTGCTCAAGCCTAAGTTTGTGATGAGTGCAATTATGGATAAGATGACATTGAGCTTGAGAAGCGAAGTAAGGATTAAGAAGATTTAGGTTATGGACTTTTTGTTGGCTAACCCCACCAGTGGTAAAAACTAAAATTAATGGTGGAAGCTTTTGCTTCAAGTCCACCTTGACACAAACCTTAGGGTTAGTTTTGAAAGAATTATGATGATCATTTGGTATCAACTTATCAAGTAAACTATTTTGCTAACAAGTCCATAAAAGGTCAAAGGTTTCCATGAAGTCTATGAAACTCGAGCCACACAAGGTGGTGGTTCTAAGAATTGTCATCAAGGTTGAAATTAAATCTCTAGGATTGCATGCAAGCCAATTAACCAACAATATTTTATATGTAATACTAGAGGACATCAAGCAACAACTTTCAATTAAAATGCATACAAAGATACTTGGACCTTGTTACTCTCTAGGAGGTACCAAATATTATTTTTTTTAGCACAACACCACTATAAGACTAGAAGGGATGCAGGTCCCAAAGCCTTGTAGGGCATGTGGATGATGGTCTATTTGGTGTCTTAGGCCATTTTGATGGTCGGTTGTGGTGGTCCCTTCAGTCCCCACTCTCAATCCCTTTTGTCTTGGATGGGATTGGAGGCTTTGAGATGAATCTACTGGGATGCATGGTTTATGGAGCCACTTGTTTGCTATGTAGTTAAGATAAGATAAGATAATTGTATTAATGTCCAACAAATGACCACAAAAATAGGTCAATGGGATTGCCAAGTATAATGATGTCAATTCAAAGTAGGAGTACTAAACTGTCTCCTGTATAAAGAAAAGAAGTAAAGTAGAAACATGAAGTCTATACGCAGCCTGCAGAAACACGAGAAAATCCTTGGATCTAGGCGCAAACAACTGCAATGGGAGGGCAAAGTGCAAAGGGAAAGGATCCAGGGACTGGGTCGTGATCCACTAGGTCTACCTCTCCCAATGTCCTAAGCTGAATGAAGAAACCTCAGGATAGTATGATGCCTTGAAGAAGAGCTAGGGGAAGTTTTGGACCCTCTATTGCACAATTGCCTTGTTTGTAGAGGTGATTACACTATGTAGGGGTTGTTATACCCATGATTTTACACACACCCGTGTTTTATGGAGTCTGCACGCATTTCCTTGGCCGTGGTATATTTAGTTCTCCACATGGTAGACTCAGTTTATAATTCGTCTCACATTTCTTGTGGCACTTCATGGATCCCAATGCATAGGATCCTTGCTCCAAAATACAAGAAGGGTTCAAACTGATTAGCAAGAGGTGTACTTGACATGCCACATTGAGTTTCAATGACAATTACATCTTCTCAAGCAAATTATAGCCTCCAAAGTGGTCGATTCCTCTTCTATAATGGATGTGGGTGAAGGGTGGTGGAGTTGGATGTTGCATGTGCATGCATGGATGTGGAAATCCATGCAATAGATGAATTCAAGGGAAAGTCAGACCATTCCAAGCCTCTTCAAGGTTGAACATTAGCCTCCTCAAGCGAATCATTGGTAGTCCAACAATCACCAACTTGCTGTTTGGGTAAACTAGTCATTGGGGTCCATTGTCTAAGTTCTAGAGGCATGTAGGGGTTGGTTTGACCATATAGCAGCGTCTCAAACACAAATTAAGACAAGTGCTCCATCCTGCAAGCAAGTTGTTGCTCATCGAAGGTGAATGCTGACTTTCTCATGATGGATGTTGTGATTAACTACTCTTTGGCACCTCTCACTTATCTGTGCCTCCTAAGGAAACATTGGCACACTTTCAAAGCAGATTAACTAGTCGTTGCTTTTACAAGAGCAAATTGAATCTCCTATCATTGCAAAAGAGTCATTTTTATGTAACTGACTTAAGCTCTGTTCTTGTGGATGAGAAGTCAAGAAAATATTATTTTTGGGAGAGGGATAAACTATTTGCCACAAAGGAAATCTGTATAAGGCTAAATTCCTCCCAAAATGGGTTGTTGTTGAACTATGGGATCATATGCCATAATAAAATTTTCTTTCCACTACAATTTTTGGGGTCGACATTCAAACTTTTATTTTCTTAGTTAATGTTGTAAGAGAGCTAAGAGAATAATATTGATTTGCTAGGGTTGCTACAAGGCGATTGTGTTAATCCATCGAGTGTCAACATTTTCATATGGAAGGAGAGTTTAGCGTTCCAATCTAGGGGCAAGATTGTTACGTGGAAGGAGAGTTTAGCGTTCTAACTTCCATCTCTCCTTTGTAGTTGTAATTTGTTTGTCAAACTTCATTGCTAGACAAATCCTTATTGGGGGTTCCTTTAACATGGGTGTAATTTCAGTTTTTACTGTAGTTGACCCAGTGGTTGGAGACTTCTCCATAGAAAGATCTTTCCTGGTAGGATTCAGAGATCATAATCCTATTTTTGACGAGATCAGGGGTTGATTGTTGCCTAGTCGCCAATCCCCTTATCCAAGTCCAAATTGCGTAATTGACAAAAGAGGGGTTCTTGATCTTGACTTCACGTCTTGGAAAGGGTAAAAACATGGCAACGGGTGAGCACAACAACCATTTTTACTCAACTCATTTTGTTTTGTGTTTATATAAAAATAAAATATACAAAAATATTTTATAGCTTGTGCCTAAATTTTATTTTAAAATGCTAGTAAATCCTTGGAATTTTGGTTTAAGATCTATTGCTTACCCAAGGAAATTGTTGCCCTCTATTTTTTTCGCAGATTTGTAATTTGCCACAACAGTTTTTTCAGATTGGGTAAGACCCTCACTCAAGGGTTTAATTAAAAAAGTAAATATTATTTTGTAGCCCTTATTTTATTCCATATACGAGTTTTATCATTTATGATTATTTTTTTGGGGTAAAAATATGCTTTCCAGCTTGCTGTGTATTCCATATTTCTTGCTAATTGTTTTTTTTGGGCATTGACCATACAGGGAGTCAACCTCACTTTTCTGCAAGTAGTTTCCAGATAGCTGGATAACTTATGTTACTTGCAAATCTGAAACGCTGGGTGTTAAATTTTCACCATTGCAATAAACTGGAATTTAATCTTCTATCTATTGGAGATTGTTGGTCTTCTGAATTATTAATTCGGCAAATAATGATTAAATCAGTATTGCAATCTTCACAAATAAAAATGCTGCGGAATATAAAAACTAGAACTGAGAAAATATGCACACACAAAAAAATATGACACTGTTATTTTTGGATAAATGTCCCTAGAAAGACCCCGAAGGGAAAACTAATGCAGCAGATGAGGGTTTTATTATTATTCAACAATTTAGGAGAAATTACAACTGGTTGCCTTTCACTGGCAAACCTCCGGCAAATATTTATCTCCACTGGCAAAATAATCTGGAGACTAACTATCTCCCTCTGCTACTCGATCTAGGCCTCTCCAGGCAACTCGCACGTCTCCAGGTTATTTGCACTGCCTCTAGGAAATGTGCCATGCTGCTCCCAAAAATTCATTCAGCCTCTGGAACCACCCTTCAGCAAGCCTGTCTGCCTCTTGGATTGCTCTAGGCCCACTTGCTCTGCCTCTGGATGGTAGATCCAACCTCTAGCTCACTGAATAGACTCCTCTGCCACTCGCACTGTCAATTGGCTACACGCATTGGCTGAATATTGCCTCCTCTGCAGATAATTCAGCTTCCTATTCCTGTCTCCCGGACACTGGAAAATATTGAGGAAATCTCCTTCGGAATCATGCTCCCAAATCTCTGCTGATTCCCTGCTTCTAATGCTTTCCTAGCTTCAACTGTGCCCTTGATAAATACTTGCAACTGGGTAGTTGAATTTTTAAAATGATAAATTGTGTTCTGATGTCTCTTTTCCAAACCCTTTGACCTGCTTTTATAATCTCTCGTTGGAGCCTCAACGGCCACGATCACATCTCAACCTATGGCTAAGATCATCTTGACTCTGTCAATTAACTTTTCCGGAAGTTTCTAGTGCAAAATTGAACTTCCCCAATTAATTCCCTTTTATTTAACCAATTTTTTGGGTTTTGGAGATCTCATTTTCCTTGGCCTCTTAGACACCATAAAGATTAGAAGACCTGTCCGCCGCTACCCCAAACAAAAACAAACACTGGGATGTGTTTATCATTGCTTACTGGATGCCCAAGTTTACCTTGCACATATCTATTGATCTAGTTATTTTGATACTTTTGGGTGGCCTCAAAGGGTGCTTTGGCATGCTAGTTTTCTGCATTTTTACTACTTTTGCAGGTCTGAAAGGTACAGGATAATGGCACAATTGTACATTTATAGCCACTTATCAAGGGGTAAATCAATGATATCATCTTGCCTCTGGTAAGGGCGTTCATCACTGAAACTTTTATTCTAAGAGGCAAGTATTTCGAGGTTTAAGTGGTGTTCTGGTTTCTGGTCTGTGTTTACTGCAGGTCTATTTCATATTTGAGATCATTAAAGTAATTAATTAACTCTTATCTTCACTGTATATATAGTATCTACTATCTAGGAACTGGTCTATTGACTTGGGGTGAAATTTTGTGTGTTCAGATTGGGGAAGCCTCTTGGGTTAAAGTGTGGGGATACCGTGCCAAGGTGACAGTGGGTACATATTCCATGTGGTACGACCTTAGGGCATTGGAGGACCTCATCAAGACTGCTAAATTGGGCGGTAGTAGATACCATGCCCTAGTAAGAGTGTAAAGAGATCTCTTTAGTTTCCTGATTCAAAATATTCCTTTTCTTGAAGCATCTTCATCTGACATTTGTTGTGTAAAAAACACAATAAATTCACGATGTTCAAGAATTTCATTTTAATGACCCTATTCATATTCATTATTGCAGTTCATGAAGAAATTAAAATCCTCCTCTCGATCTGGTTGCTTTAGTTGAACAACACTAACGTTAGGAACATATTGTGTTTCTAGAGCTTCATAAAAAAGACCTCTGCTACCGTGGTTGAAGGCAAGGATTGTTGTACGCTAGCAGGCATCCTGATTCTCCACAACTTGGACTAAGCAAGACACTTTGGTTTGGGTAGAGTATCTAGAAACAGCGTGGAGTTCCTTCCCCATTGCCCGAGAAGGGCCACGATCAATGAAATAGTTTCACCGGGTTTTCTAGTGTCATTGGAATGACCTCCTCTTCAGCCACACCGGAGCCAAAAGGTCGGATCTGCTTGTATAACAAGTCAGTCTTCAAGGGTCCTTCTTGTTGCACCTCCGCATCCATCGAGAAAAGCCAAGCATGAAGTGTGAAGCTCCCATCGAGGGAGCAAACTACAGATCGTGTGGACTTTGGATTAACAAGCAAATAAAATCCTGGATGGGACTGCAATCCTAGGATTTGTTGCTTCTAGAATATACTTGCCACTCATAGAAAGGATTAACTATGGATATTCAAATTTGAGCCCTTTTGCTTGCGGTAATCTAGAAGAGGGATCTCTTAGATTGCGTCTTCTCATAAATGCTTTAGCATCATCCGCAATAGAGATGGCTTCAATGAGGGTCGTACAACCCCCATCCATATGGCCTCGTCTGTATGACCCTTTTAGTTCATGGCTGCGATCATGCGATTACTGTCTCTCTCCATTGGGTTGCACTGGACATTATTCTTACCAGATGGTTTGAATCCTTTTTTACCCAGCGGCTGTCTTTCTCTGTCAACAAAATAAGGTTCTCTCTCTCCTTCACCTGTCAGCTCTCGTCCTCTATCGTGCTTTGTCATGTCATGAATCACTTCGTCTTCATGCATTCTGCACTTTCCTAATGCTTGTTGTAATGAATATCACACTAGCACAGAGAAAAAATGATTTTTTTTCTCATTTTAATTCTGGAAGCTCGACGTATAAATAGAAATAATGTCTGATTATTTCTTATCTGAATTTTCTGCCAAATTACTTGAAACTGGATTTTCCCTATCTGTTTTTTTTTGGTCAGTCCAAATCATTAAATTTATCTTATGTATAATTTTATTTATTTATTCTTTAAATTTTAAATTTTATTTCTTTAACATATTTAATTTGATTTCAAATTCTAACTCGACCTTGGTAAGTATGCTACTAGCTGTATTGCTGTTAAATTTTCATCACGGTAATAATCTTTTGGAAAGGTCCTTATTAGCACAATAAGCTCTAAGAACACTCCTTGATTCTGTTATTTTTGGAAGTCAAAGCATTGCTCATGAAAGATTATACTTTAGTTAACTGGACGCTATTTAAATAAAGGCAAATTTATAGGCTGCTTCCATAGATCTAATGGTTAATATCTAGAGAAGCTATCTTCTCACAAATTAATTCAAATTTTCTAAATTTTGGGAAAAACATATAGCCGTAGTCTATCTGCTAGACGTTTTGGAGGGTTTTCCAGCACCTTTTCAGGTCAAAATTGCTCAGAATCCGTCATGGATTTGCTGGAATCACAAGTTTGAGTTGTGAACTCTCCACAACCTGAGTGCCTCAGGGGTTTTTCAGGATCCTGAATTCATATATACAGTCAAAAATCCAGTCTAAACAACAAAAATGTAGATTTGACCAGAAATTGTTTTGCTGGATTCCGGCCAAAAACTCCAAAACGTCTAATAGTTAGACGATGCCAAACATATACATTCAGGGTGCAAAATCTAAAATTTTGTATGTTAAAATTTAAAGATGCAAATTTAAAAGTTTTATGTTTAAAGTTTAAATTTTGAAAATTTGAACCTTGTGTCCCCCGGCAGGCTGGGGTGTCCTGTTGTGTGCACCTAGGTGCGGGATGGACCCAACTGGTCTCACACCCAGTGCTTTCATCCCAGGGGCTGGGTGCATGCACCCTGGCTACATTGTAAAAATCCTTTTCAAGGGTCAGTTGTTGCATTTGGATAAAATAGGGTAAGCGAATATAATTTTGTTAGATTTATGAGTTTTGTGCATGGAATTACTTTGGCTTTTGTAGAATAGTTTGCAGTTCAGAAATTTTTGTGCTTGTAAGTTCTATTTAACTTCTTTACTTACCTGATGATTTTCAATTTTGATTTACACAGAAGCCCTTTAAAGTTGGACTTGCCCTTGAAGAATGCTCGTGGGGTGTCATTTGATCCTGATCCTGATTGGACATTAGATGATCTTAAAACTGAACTAGAGGCCATTGAAGAGAAGTACAGTACTCCATTGCTGCCGGAAAACAAACCTTGTCTACGAAGTGGTTCAATGTATGATCTATGTACCCTAGTTATTGATATAGTTGAGAGCATGTAGCAAGCAGAGGAATGTTTGAGTGCTTTTTTAAAAGGGGCAAATTATTTAAGGTCAACAGAGATTGCAGTTATAATTCCATTGAGCTTTTGACTAGCAGTGTATTTCAACAGCTTTTTCTGTTATAACAGAAAAATGGTAATGCTGTTGTGGATGCGTCCTCTGACACGCATAAATTTGCAATTACTGTAACTGGCTAATGGATTGCACCTTTTAGAACAATGCTTTGGTGATGAATGTAAATTAATTCATATATAATAGAAACAGATTTTACACTTATGCTTTCATTTCTAAAGATATGTTTTTTCTTGATATATTTTTAGGTAGGGTGGTGATTTCTTTCTCTTACCAGTTTGATAATTGTGCCTAAATATCTGCAGCTTTTCATGTCGAGACTTGTCCGAAGTGGCAGACTTTGGGAGAAGCAGAAAACCATTTGTGATGCGTGCATTTGATGATGAATTTGATAGCAGTGATGAAGATACTGATGTGGATGTTGATATTTCAAGAAGGGTGTATAACTCTACACAAGATATTAACTCAACAAGGTGCTCTTTTTCAAATCAAATTTCTGTGTAACTCTGTAATCAGCACTGAAATAACAGAAAACAAAATGTGATGCTGCACTTATCATTAGTATTATGCCAGCCTCATATTTCTTACCTTCCAAACCAGGGCTAAGGTTTGACTGCTTTCTCATTTGTTTTAATCTCCATTTTGCCTTAAGAGGAAGCTTAGTTTTTTCTATTTTGAAACTGATGCTGTTCTCTGTCACATTAATCGAAGTAACACGATAATCATAAAAGATTGTGATGTGGTTGCAATTGTATTTTTTTTAATATAGAAGCAATTCAACCTACATTACGTTCCAGAAAACAATGATCATTTTGATCCTGTGGCATCCCTGGCTGTTACTGTCAGACTGCATTCATGCTATGACAGGATCAGAAGGCTGCATTGCATTGGATTGGCTCTATGTTTATTCTGTGGTCATGGCTAGTTTGAAATTAAGACTTTACTGTGAAAAACTGTACGAAGCTCTAGTTTTTATCTAATACTCTACTGTGAAAAAATGTAGGCAGCATTTTTTTTCTTGAACCGCTAGATATTATGAGTCATATCTATTGGATCATTTCAGTCAACCTTGTGGCAGTCTGAATTTGCAGTTTGAAGCACTTGAACGACCTAGAGGGAAGGTGAAGTCCATATAGTTGTTTATTCCAATACCTGTCGTGAACACGGGAGGCTGCACCGCTTAACATATGGTCATGATTTTCAGTGTAAAAGAAATTGAAATTACATTAATGTCCTTGAAAGATGAATATATGTCAAATAGATTAGATATTACATCAAGAAAATATAGCCAAATAAAAGGAGGGCACAACCCACCCACACCCACAACAACCCCCCCCCCCAAAAAAAAAGGATATTTAGTACAAGAAGCTGCATGAATGCCATAAGCATATAAGTGAATTATACCATAAAGGTACATAACATAGGATAATATAATTTTTTTAGTGTCCAAAAAACAATCACAAAAGTAGGTCAATGGTACCAAAAGATGACATCCAGTATAAGTACAAAAGTGTGATTGTACCAAAAGAGGACATCCACTATAAGTACAAAAGTACGACTGTGGAAGTAACTCCTGGATCAATATTAAAAGCAAAGAAAGATGAAGTTTTAAAAATCTAGCTAAGAGAGAATATTTGGTAAGGTGGAAACACAATAAATATACAAGAAGTTTCAAAATCTTGGTGAAACAGATGAGAGCATGTTAAGGAATGTTGGATTTGGCTATGAAACACAAGTGAAGGGACTCCTTGCTCAAGTCCTTGATGATTGTAAAGGGCCTGATGCCTTGTCTAGTAGGGTTATCTCCCATCATCTCCAAATAAAGTCAAATCACCACATACCACGATTTGATAGGATCTACCTTGATTTTTTGATGTCCTCTATACTCTGAGATCAGAAGACACTGTCATTGCTTTTATAAGGACTCAAGAGGCTCTCTCTCCACTTTCTTCCAATACCAAGATCAGAGATGCACAACTCTCTTCATCGTGGGGATTTTCAACCATGAATCATAGGTCTTGCATGACATGCCCCACCCTATGATGACCAAACTGATTATCTCATACTTGTTGATTCGTCATATTGGAGTGAAAAACGACAGACAAAGTTGCAAAGTGCACCAGACAGTAGGATGGTGAGACCTTGGGTTTCTCCTTGGCCTTTGCCTCGGGGAGGCCGATTTAGAGGTGTCGATTTGTAAATCAAGCCACACGTCCTCAATGTCGAGAAATCTAGGGGCAACTAGATTAGGGTGATTTCTCTTACTTTGATAACTGCTTATGATGTTCTTTTACTCAATTAGCATCTTCTATTACTTGATTATTTTTATGTTCTTATCATCAAACAACTACCAAACAATGTCAACGAGACAAGAGGACATAAAATGTAGGCTGCAAGCCAGGGCCAAAACCTCTCCTCTTGAGAGGAAAACCCACAAGAATTTTTCTCTTCTTATAGAATCTTCAAATGACAAATTCCAAGACCTAAGATCCTTGACAAAGACCCCTCCAAGTCCAAGTCAACTTCTCCTTTTGATGAGCTTAACCTTCATAAATTCAATCCAAGTCAACCTGCTCCAAACTTCAGATTTTGGCCTCTTCTTTAGAATTTCGGATGCTGCTTTAGGATTGTAATTTTCGGCCTTTATTGCAGAAACCCTAGCTGACACGTGTGAGAGAAATATTGGTGAATTTTTCCTCCTTTCATCTTCACTTAGATAGCCTGCTCTTCCTTGTCTACCTGACTTGCAAACTTATCTATATGATACCAAAACTTGACTTCTTTAGAGGTCTGAAACTTGGATTTGTAGCTGCAATATGTGCCCTAAAACCTTCGCATGTGTGGAATGTGGAGCCCAAAAACAAGCTTCCAAAACTTCGACTTGTTCTTCCTTACACTCTCTTCTTCTTTGCTCTTTCTAGGTCTCCTTTTCTTGTCCTTGGTCGAACTTGAATGTCTGTCCAAATGAGGTCGAGTACCTCTTATATATCGACTTCCCTTGAAGTTCGAATTGTCATCATGAGGCCTACTTGTCCTTCCTTCTAGGTTAGGTTGACTTGTTGATGTCTAGGCCAACTTGATCGTAGAGGGTCTTTAGACATGACTTTGACTTACAAAAAATTTCTTACAAGATACAAAGTGCCCAATGGGGTCTTTCATATATGACAATGACTCAATTGACTTCTTGACTCTATGATAAACCCTATAAGCACTCAATGGGTGCTTGACCTACGAATAAATTGACCTTGAACAAGAAACCCATTCTACAAAAAAATAATAATAATTTTTCTTTCTCTTTATAATATACAAGAATCAAGAGTACATTTCATATTTATGAAGACCGAACCTAGTTACATACTTCAACACTCAGATCATTAGAGAGATCATCTCCAGATGGATCGAGTGTAGAACATGCCCTGCCCATCAAACTACATCCTAGATCCAGAGGAGTAATTAGAGATCCATTTGGAGTTTCCTTTTTTCGACCTCAGATGTTAGGAGTACCCCTCACTTGTACATTGCGTCCAGATCATGTATCTAGGCTCCTTGATGGTTCTAGAAGAATTCGATAGTGAGCTAGTGCCTAGTTTTTCCCCCTTGCCCCTAGCTATCAGATTTGGTAGACCTTGACATCATTGGTCCCATCGCCCTCTCTCTCTCTCTCTCGAGACAAGTTTTTGTGTTGGGTTGCCCACCTTTCTAATATTGGATGAACTCACTTAAGTGTTTTGTATCACTGTACCATTGTCACAGTTTTATACATATGTTATGATGTTATACGTATGTAGGATTCTTTCTTTGTACTATTTTCCACATTTTCTATGAGTTGTGCTCACTGCTAACACTCCCACATTGTACTCATACTGACTATACTCTTTAGTCCCATTGGCCTACTTTTGTGGTGATTTGTCGGACATTAATAAAATTATCTTATCTTATCTTATCACCACTTTTAACACTCGGGGTGAAGGAGAATTCTCTGAATTGGGTATGGCTACTTGACAAAGTAGGGAGATTGGTACTTCGAATATAGGGAGTCTATCTTTGGGTCTAGCATCTCCTAGAACTACATTATCTATTGGGCTTGTGATGTCTAATCTAGGGTGTGAGATGGGAACTTCATAAGAGTCTTTTAGAAGGATAACCTATTGAGGGGTAAGGGGGTTGGCAAGAAGTTGGGTCTTTCATCGACTTGATAATGAAAGAAGTTTGAATCTCTTGTTATTGTTTTTAGTATTGAGTAGGTTGGCTGATAGGCAAGAAAGAAGTAATCTTCTTGGAAGAGTCTAGATAGGGAGTATCACATAGACTATGTGATATAAAACCAAGGACCCCCCTCATAAAATAGATAGGCACTTATGATTTGGGTATCAACAAAATGTAGAGAGGGATCCATCCGAATCTTGATAAAGGAAATAGAAACTTCCTTGGACCTTGGGGTAAATGGGGCATATAACGATGAGGTGGTTCCTCTTTCTCCATCTCATGTAGGTGGCAAAGTTGACATATCTTATTTGAATGAGGAAGATGAAGATTGGTTTTGACTTTGAGCTAAATTTATCAAACTCTAAGTTGATTAGCCGAATTCTTTTGGGCGCGTATTCAGTTCTTGCATGTATATGTGGTTGAACAATAAGGCCATCTCTCACTTCCATGAGGTGCTCATAGTAGAAAGCCATCTTGGGGTTGAGGCTCTCTAGAGGTGAAGTCCAAGTGACTTGAAAATACCATCTCTAAATGACCTCCTTGATAATCTTGTTTAGGTCTTGTTTAGATTGGAGGAGGTGGCCCAATTTGTCTAAAGAACACCTGAAAGGGTGAAGGCAATCCTGAGAAATGGCTACTAATTGAAGTTACTTCGAGATCTCTGAAAATTAGCATCGAACTTCTTTAGATGATTTTGTAGAGGCAAGGGACTTTGAGGAGCAAAGAGCAAAATAGTGGTTCCAAGTACTGCTTGTTTAGAGTTTAGACTATATGAATGAAAGAGACTAGTCTGAAAATGGCTTCCAAGTGGAAGGGATGTGCCCCAAACTTTGCCTAGATGAGGAATTAGGGGATCCTCTGCTTGCACCAAATGATGCATTGTGGTAAAAGGATTTCCCTCTTCGTTTGAGCCTAGTCAACCCTATTACCATCCACATGCATGGGAAATCGCAAGAGAATTTTTCTCCCATGATGTAGATTTCTAGTCAACAACTACACACTCTTCAGTTCTCCATAGTACAGATGGTCAATGATGCCTCCAGTGCCTTACTCAACTATCATTTACGTCAGATGATTATGGTGCCACATACTTTGTATGTTATTTCCATTCTTCAAAATGGTTGCTATATAAGGCTCATCCTAGTGATCATTAGGAGATTTTTTGAATGGATCAAAGGCACTATGCATGTTTTTACCCTATTTTTGGTTTTCGGCTAGAGGTCATCACTCTCTTGTAGTAAAGCGTGGCATTTCTTGAGGTTGGTTGTACTACTGGGGAGTGCTTGAAAAGGGCTATTCTTCTTGGATTGCAGATTTTCACAGTTCAAATTCATGTTGGAGACAAATTCTGGAATTTTTTTGTGGAGAAACTGCATTGTTTGATGTTTCGGGTGTTGAAAATTGGTAGTTCAGGGATGAATTTCCTTAAATAAAATATCATTTTGGACAATTTTGGAGTGACTTTCTAAAAATAGAAATCCATGTCTAACTTCTCAAGTATGACTTTCCAAAAATAGTAAATCACATTGCATCAATTGGTAATCAAGTATAGTTGAAGGAAAATCACTTATCATTAATCAATCCTAATAGTTCAATCTCGACTTTATCATTAATATTATTATTATTATCCTTTATGATACTATGATATTATTATTAAAATGAATTACAAGTCACCTTACCTTCCTCACCTCAATCACTTTGCACCCCTCTCCTCAATGATTCACATGGCACTACGTTACACTCTCTCTTACGCATTCATTAAAGACATGGCATATTCATCTTACACTCATTAAAGGCACGTCATAAAAGATTCCTCTTATGCTCTCTTTAATGCATATGCTACACTCTCCTTAACTATGGCATGCATTCCTCTTCCTAATGGCATAAGTTACTAAGGCATGCGTACCTCTCCTTAATGGCATAAGTTACTAAGGCACGCGTTTCTCTTCTTAATGGCATGGGTTACACTCCCCTAAATGGCATATGTTACTCTTTCTCAAGGCATACGTATTGCTCCTCCTTTATGACAAAAATTCGTTGCTCCTCCTATATATGTGTCTCATGTCTTCTTGCTTGACTACTGCTTGTGCATTGTGAATTTGAACTTGAGAGAGAGAGTTGGAGAGACTTAAAGAAGATTGAGAGAGAGAGAGACTTGGAGAGTAAGTGTAGAACTTGGTGCGCCATGGTTGATTCAGTGCTTTAGTGTTTTAGTGTTGATTCAGTTCAAGGGAAGGTTGATTCAGTGTGTGCAACTTCTGTTGCTACCAGTGATTTTCATGCTACAACTTGTTTAAATTTGGGTGAACTTACTCATTCTCTTGATCTCTCATTGTACTCTGTATCTCTACTAAACAATTGATATCTAATAGAAAAAGAATATGGTTGGGTTTTCCCCTTGTGCGTTTTGCCTTGGTCTTTGGACCTAAATTCCTTGTGTCTCATTTGGTTCTTGGTTGTCTTCTATTTTGCATTTGGTTTTTGTTCTATCTATAATTGCTTAACTAATATGGCAAAAAAAAGAAGTTTTTGGAATAAGTAATTGTTTCAACACAGAACATCATAATTTCAACATGGTATTAGATCTTTGGTGAAGACAAGCCCAAGAAGATAAGATCTATCACTCCTTTGCAAAGATTTAAATTCAAAGAGATCTTAATTGTTGCTGAAATTTGTTGCCCAAGAAGATAAGATCTATCACTCCTTTGTAGAAATTTTACTTCAAAGAGATCTTGCTGTTGAAATATTACTTGCTACTCCTTTGAATATCTTACTTGCTGCTCTGTGAAGATTTTACTTGCTGCTGAAATTTGTTTGACTTGATCAAGATGTTTTCTTCTTACTTCAAGAATGAAGAGAATCTGAATGATGCTTCCAATTTTGGTCCATGGAAGACAAGATTGGATATTACTCTTGAAGAACACGATGTATTGGAAAATGTGGAAGGCGAGGTAGCAAAACCACTAGTAAATTCATTCCTTGGATCCTCGAGTAGTTATGAAGAAAAATTAATCAAAGGCATACGAATAAGGGTGGAAAAACGAAGGCCGGGGTAATATTCCCAATTAGCATTGCTAATTTGGAATATTTCATTTTTGCTTTATTTTGCCGCTTTAGCTAGAAATAATAAATAAAGTGAGAAATAAGAGGGTCACCTCACTTTAGTCACCTCACTTTATAAATAAAGTGTTCTTTTCCTAGTTGATTGACGTTATAACTTAGAGAGGGGGCCTTGGGGGTCCACATGAGTATGAGGGGGAGGCATCAGGCTGACCCAAGGTTAACTGCGCAGGCCAAGGAGAGTGAAGGACGCAGTCAAGGTTTTGGAGGGAGTTTAGCACTATAAAAGGTGGGGTTCTCACCTCATTTGGATTGTTGATTTGATATTGATATTGAGAGCTAGACTTCTGTCTACTTCAGCACGCCGGTTGTTTAGTCGGTCTGCAGCACTGTTTAGTGCAAACTGAGTGTCTCCGGTCGGAGATCTCACCCTTGGCTCCGGGGGACTTCGAGTGCCTGCTCGAGCCAGGTTTCTTTCCTTCAGTTTCAGTGGTGATTTGCAGTAGTTTCTGGTGGAGATTTGGTAGAGGAGTTACCCCCTTTCTTGAGACTGCGCAGGCTAGGGCAGAGGACGTAGATCCAGAGAGATAGGACGCAGATCTGGATAGGGAGGACGCAGATCGAGCAGATCCAGGTAGAGAGGACGCAGATCTGGATAGGGAGGACGCAGATCCAGCAGATCCAGGTAGAGAGGACGCAGATCTGGATAGGGAGGACGCAGATCCAGTAGATCCAGTTAGGGAGGACGCAGATCCAGGTAGAGAGGACGCAGATCTGGATAGGGAGGACGCAGATCCAGCTAGGGAGGACGCAGATCTGATGAGCAGGGTTGTTGTGTGGGATTTTGGCAGCGTTTTTCAGTATTTCCAGCCCTGAGGAGTTTGGTTATCTCATCCGGAGGATTTGGGGTTAGATTCAACCCTTTTGCCAGCGTTTTCTTTGGCTTCTGCGTTGTCACTGGCAGAGACAGCGTTTTCACTGGTGAGGGTTATTTGGTGTATCTTCGGAGGTGGAGCATCTGCTTCACGATTTCTGGGTTTTGTCTGGAGGATTGAGATCAGCTACCTTTCCAGTTTTCAGCTCATTCCATTGAGGGGATCAGCCCCTAGTTCCAGTGCATTGCAGCAGCAATTTTCCATAGCAGTTTCTTCAGCCAGCTAGGACGCTGTCCCTACTGCAGCCATTCTTTATTCTGAGAGGGTCTCCATTTGCCTAGGGCAAGGATAGGTGCACTCATTCTGATTATCTTGTACCCCTATATATGTATTCTCAGATTAATAAAATGGCTTAGTGTTCTGGCATTTTATGTGTACTTGTTCCATGATTCTGGTTTCGGCATTTTGTTTTATATATCTGTCTGGCATATTTCTGTGTATTACTGGGTATTTCCCGTTGGGGATATTACAGTGGTATCGGAGCATAGATCTGGCTCAGCCTGTGGTGCTAGCAGTCTATGACGCCCGGGGATAACCCCTACATCTATCAGAAGGAACGCAGAGAAGCTGAGAGTGGGTGGAAGTTTCCTTTCGGGGGAAGTGATTCTGATCAGGAGCCACCTGAGACAGATTCAGAGGCAGAGCAGCCTGAGAAGGGCCCAGATCAGCGTAACCCAATGGCAGATGATGATGTGAGGTTTAGAGAGACGATCCTCCATCACATGCAGGAGATGTCACAGAGGCTCGTGGCCATGGAGATCAGTCAGAGAGAACTTCCTAGAGTTCTTCAGATCGGTGAGGGATCGGGTATGTCTCGCCACGTACCAGTGCACGATGCTATCCCCATTGTGACGACTCAGGCACCCGCGCGATCCACTATGCCCACATTCTTGCCAGAGGACACAGGGACAGGAGTACGGGGAGGTGCACAGAGGGATAATCCGGCACCCACGCGACCTACCATGCCTACCTTCCTAGTAGAGGACGAGGGGTCGACAGCACCGAGAGAGTTGAGTCCAGCTCGATGGGCGGCCGCTTTTGCAGAGTATCAGGCTTTCGGACAAGCATTCATGGATTCTCTCACCTTCGAGCGCTATCTCCATATTCAGTATGGCATCAAACCCCGTGATCAGCACCAGCACAGGGGGCACGGACACCACCGTGATGACCACCGCG
This sequence comes from Pinus albicaulis, assembly GCA_034641835.2. NCBI lineage: Eukaryota > Viridiplantae > Streptophyta > Pinopsida > Pinales > Pinaceae > Pinus > Pinus albicaulis. Next base: position 325,171,822 of record CM076575.1, read on the forward strand.
CGGCTAGTAGATTCCATTTGCCCACATTTGATGGTTCATCAAACAGTTCGGCAAAGTCCTGGGTGGAGAAGCTGGACATCTATTTCCAGCTTAACCAGATGTCGGAGGCAGAGGCCATTAAGGTGGCTACATTGCATTTAGAGGGTGAGGCTCAGGATTGGTGGTTTCATGGGATGGCGACACTCGGGCATTCCACAGTGACGACATATGCCGAGTTTACCAGGAGGGTGGTAGAGCGCTTTGACAGGAGGGATCCGGAGCAGCATTTTGTTGAGCTGACCAAGCTCAAACAGACTGGGAGTGCAGAGACATACATTTCGGATTTCTTGAGGGTTTCAGTGATGGTACCTGACTTATCGGCAGCCCGGATGGTTTACATGTTTGTGGAGGGGCTGTCAGAGCCACTTCGTGGCCTAGTCCGGTCGAACAAACCGGCTACACTACAGGATGCCATCAGCAGGACTCGAGACTTACAGGATGTCTTGCCCAGGACTCGGCCACCTTATCCCCAGAGGCAGGCTTTCCAGCCTAAGGGTAAGGACACGAGGGCTCCGCCTCCCAAGGCGAATCCGGGACGAGGGCAGATTGATGATGAGGCCAGGAGAGAGCTGAGGCGGAAGTGATTGTGCTTCACTTGCCAGGAGCCATGGGCACCGGGACACAGATGTGCGGCAGGGAAGGCACATTTCATAGAGGTCTTCTCCGAGAGCAGCGGAGAAGAGGATGAGGGGGATGATGAGGAGGCAGGAGGTTGTTATGCAGCACAGAGTACCTTACCACCTCCACCACCCGCGACAGGTGGGGCATCATTTGCACCTACTGGGGGAGCTCTAGCCGCATTGCGAGGAGTCCCCAAGTATTTGACTCTGCGCGTGCGGGGGACAGTGCGCGGACAGCGGGTTTCAGTTTTAGTCGATAGTGGGGCCACCCACAACTTCATTGATGCCCGGATGGTTGAGCGGAGAGGCATACAAACGAAGGGCTTTGATGGGTTTTCTGTCTTGGTACCAAGAGATCAGACCATGGCATGTGCTCGATATGTACCAGAATTATCAGTGACAATGGGCACTTATACATTGACAGATCACTTCTTTGTGGTGGACATCCCGGACACCAACGTGATATTGGGAGTTCAGTGGCTTATTACTCTAGGGAAGGTCACGACGGATTGGAAGGCCCTAGAGATGGAGTGGGATGATCCCAAGACAGGGAAGCATGAGAAGATACGAGGGCAGCACACATACCCACCCCAGACAGTGTCGGCACACAGCATGGAGGCGACCTTCCGCAAGGGAGATATAGAGTGGGCAGTAGAGTTGCGGGCTTCAGAGGCAGTGGATACAGGGCAGACAGTGCACCCTGATCTACAGTCTATTCTTGACAGATATGCAGTAGTTTTCGGGGATATTCCACCAGGGCAGCCACCGGATCGGGGGTTTGAGCACACGATCGAGCTTGAGCAGGGGATACAGGCCGTGATTACCACACCGTATAGGCATCCCAAGGCCTATCGGGACGAGATAGAGCGAGCAATTCAGGAGTTGCTGGCCCTTGGTCACATTCGGCCCAGCACTAGTCCTTTTGCTTCTTCGGTAGTGCTGGTGAAGAAGAAGGACGGCACATTACGCATGTGCATTGACTACAGGGCTCTGAACAACAAGACCCTGAAGAACAGGTACCCCATTCCCAGGATCGACGAGCTGATGGATGAGTTGAGAGGAGCACGGTTCTTCTCAAAGATTGATTTGAGATCCGGGTACCATCAGATACGCGTGAGGGAACAGGACATTCCCAAGACCGCTTTCAGGTGTCATTATGGGCACTTTGAGTTTTTGGTCATGCCATTTGGGTTGACCAATGCACCTGCTACTTTCCAGTCTTGTATGAATCACATTTTCAGGGATCATCTGAGAAAGTTTGTGCTGGTTTTCTTTGATGACATCCTTATATACAGCAGGACTTGGGAGGAGCATCTCCAGCATATAGAGACAGTCTTGCACATTTTGGAGGAGCAACAGTTCTATGCCAAGCTCTCCAAGTGTGAGTTTGGGTTGACGGAGATGCTGTATCTGGGACACATTATAGGAGTGGACGGGGTGAGAGTCCACGAGGGGGGGCTATCGGGGGCGGCGGGCGCCCGGAACGTGAGCAGCGGGGGTTTATTGGTATGCACATTTCTCTCTGAAGTTCGTCAGGGCTTCTCCCTGCATGCTTTCACCCCTCACCGGATACGACGGAAGGGCATTCGGTTGGTCGGACCGTGACACGAGGCTTTTGACAAGCTCTAAGGAGGTGATGGCGGTTGTCCTTAGGAGCGTTACTTGATTTTAAAGGCCCTTTGTCCTGAAGTGTGATGCGTTAGGAGAAGTTGGTGCGGTTTTTGATGCGAGGGCAGTCATCAGATTGCTTTAGAGGCCATCTCCTTGAGTCCGAGAGGTTATATCCATATACGACAGGAGATGCGGCCATCATGCAGCCATTGGCCAAATTCAGCGGTATTACACAGTGGGTAAGCGAGATTCGGGGGTGAGGACAGATCATAACAGCCTGAGGTACTTTCTGGAGCAGAAGCAGTTGCAGGAGAGACAGCAGAAGTGGATCAGCAAGATCCAGGCCTACGACTTTGACATAGAGTATGTCAAAGGGAAGAATAACGTGGTAGTTGATGCCCTTTCTCATAGACCGGCCACGTTATCACTCATGAGTCTGGACGCTGATTGGAGGGCTGACTATTGGTTGAGTACTCCAAAGATAGATTTGCATGCGAGGTTCTGGATGGGCAGGTAGCAGATAGCAGGTACAGGGTGGTCGATGAGATCATCTATTACAGGGACAGGATCTTCTTGATTGAGGGATCTCGGCTCAAGAAGAAGATACTCCAGGCTTCACACGATTCACCATTGGCGGGCCATCAGGGGTTCACCAAGACGTACAGGGCCATCCGGGAGAGATTTGCATGGAAGGGCCTCAAGGAGGACGTACTCCAGCATGTCAGGGAGTGCGAGGTTTGCCAGCGAAACAAGGGAGAGATGAGTCATCCTGCAGGGTTGTTGCAGCCTCTTCCCATTCCGGAGGGGAAGTGGGAGAGCATATCGATGGACTTCATCACAGGGTTGCCCACAGTGCAGGGCAAGGATTGCATCTTCGTGGTAGTTGACCGGCTGACGAAGTATGCTCACTTTTTCTCCATTTCAGCACATTACACGGCGGCACAGGTGGCGGAGTTATTCTTCAGGGAGGTTTTCAGATTGCATTGTCTACCCAAGACCATTTTCAGCGACAGGGACAACCGCTTTATGGGCGGATTCTGGCAGGAGCTCTTCCGACTAGTGGGGACAGAATTGACACCGAGCACTAGTTATCATCCCCAGACGGACGGGCAGACGGAGATAGTTAACAAGTGGCTGGAGGGCTACTTGCGTAACTACGTCAGTGGGTAGCAGCGAGCATGGCTGAAATGGCTACATTTGGGCGAGTACTGCTACAACACAACGCACCATATGTCCATCGGTATGACACCTTTCTATGCTTTGTATGGATATCATTCCCTATCTTTTGTGGACATGATGTTTGGTGTTAGCAGGGCTCCGCGAGCCAAGTTATGGATCCAAGAGAGCCAAGACATCCTCCGGGCTCTCAAGGACAACATAGCCACAGCACAGAATCAACAGAAGTTGTATGTTGATAAGGGTCGGGTGGAGAGACACTTTGAGGTAGGGGACCTGGTCTACCTACGGCTACAGCCATACCGACAGTCTTCGCTCAAGCAGAAGGGGGCGGAGAAGCTAAAGCCTCGTTTTTATGGGCCATACAGGGTGACACGCAGGATCGGGCAGGTTGCGTATGAGTTGGAGCTGCCCCAAGGCAGCCGGATTCATAACATCTTTCATGTATCATGCCTGAAAAAGGCACTGGGCCAGCATGTGAGAGTCGTCGAGGAGCTACCGCCTACAGATGATGAGGGGCATCTGGTGTTACAGCCGGAGGCTATTATCGACACTAGGGAGAGGCAACTGCGGAGCAGGAAGATCAGAGAATTCTTGGTGAGATGGAAGAACTTGCCGGATGAGGATGCCACTTGGGAGGATGAGAGGATCTTACAACATCCATCACTTCAGTTGCTTGAGGACAAGCAACGTTTTGCCGGGGGAGACTGTAATATTCCCAATTAGCATTGCTAATTGGAATATTTCATTTTTGTTTAATTTTGCCGCTTTAGCTAGAAATAATAAATAAAGTGAGAAATAAGAGGGGTCACCTCACTTTATAAAATAAAGTGTTTTTCCTAGTTGATTGACGTTATAACTTAAAGAGGGGGCCTTGGGGGTCCACATGAGTATGAGGGAAGGCCTCACGCTGACCCAAGGTTAACTGCGCAGGCCAAGGAGAGTGAAGGACGCAGTCAAGGTTTTGGAGGGAGTTTAGCACTATAAAAGGTGGGGTTCTCACCTCATTTGGCATTATTGATTTGATATTGATATTGAGAGCTAGACTTCTGTCTACTTCAGCACGCCGGTTGTTTAGTCGGTCTGCAGCACTGTTTAGTGCAAACTGAGTGTCTCCAGTCGGAGATCTCACCCTTGGCTCCGGGGGACTTCGAGTGCCTGCTCGAGCAAGGTTTCTTTCCTTCAGTTTCAGTGGTGATTTGCAGTAGTTTCTGGTGGAGATTTGGTAGAGGAGTTACCCCCTTTCTTGAGACTGCGCAGGCTAGGGCAGAGGACGCAGATCCAAGGAGATAGGACGCAGATCTGGATAGGGAGGACGCAGATCCAGCTAGGGAGGATGCAGATCCAGCAGATCCAGATAGAGAGGACGCAGATCTGGATAGGGAGGACGCAGATCCAGCAGATCCAGCTAGGGAGGACGCGGATCCAGAGAGAGAGGACGCAGATCTGGATAGGGAGGACGCAGATCCTTCTAGGGAGGACGCAGATCTGATGAGCAGGGTTGTTGTGTGGGATTTTGGCAGCGTTTTTCAGTATTTCCAGCCCTGAGGAGTTTGGTTATCTCATCCGGAGGATTTGTGGTTAGATTCAGCCCTTTTGCCAGCGTTTTCTTTGGCTTCTGCGTTGTCACTGGCAGAGACAGCGTTTTCACTGGTGAGGGTTATTTGGTGTATCTTCGGAGGTGGAGCATCTGCTTCACGGTTTCTGGGTTTTGTCTGGAGGATTGAATAAACTACTATTGGTTTGACTCACATTCCATTGAGGGGATTAGCCGGGTCCTGATGCATTGCGGCCAGCAGCAGTTTTTCACGGCAGTTTCTCCAGCAGCTAGGACGCAGTCTCTGTTGTAGCCATTTCTTATTTTGAGAGGGTCTCCACTTGCCTAGAGCAAGGATAGGTGCACTCATTCTGATTATCTCTTGTACCCTTATATATGTATTCTCAGATTAATAAAATGGCTTAGCGTTCTGGTATTTTATGTGTACTTGTTCCATATTCTAGTTCCGGCATTTTGTTTATATATACATGTGGCATATTTATTGTATTGTTGGTTATTTCTAGTTGGGGATATTCTGTGTGAGGGTAACTCATGTACCATGG